>JAOSBP010000002.1:17679097-17692977 GCA_027563825.1 Erythroxylum mucronatum | reverse complement strand
TAAGAGAGTGGACTGCCCATTACCTATCCTAAATCTGAATTGATTCCCTAATTTGTCACGGACACTTAAAATTTTCCGCCAACTCCAGGAGCTATTAGTAGTAGGGTGAGCACTCCAAAAGTTTTTTCGTCTCAAAATAACCGTATGCACCCATTTAACCCACATGGCCTCTCTGTCATAGAAAAGTAACCAAATCCTCTTCCCTAATCACACACGTCTTCTCTCCTTACATGCAACCGTCAATTGCCTTAAACTGCTACAAGTAACAAATACCACATTTTAGTTTTCTTATCGTGCCTCTACAACACTACATGTTTCAGATGCTTATTCTCTAGTTGCACTCACCACAAATAAGACATCACCATGGTGGCTAGCTCACATCTCCACCGCTAACAGTAATTCAAAACTGAACCAAAACATTATAAAACTCCATGTAAGAGATCAATAAACACTGACCAACCATTATAACAATACCTGAAGCTTTATGATTCTCAACCACCGATTCACTAAGGAAGGAATTAGTGTATGGATTTCTAAAAACCCAAGTTACTTAAGCAACTCTCATAACCCCAATCAATAACTACCAGAAAATTAATAAATTGTTTTGTGGTTATGTAAGTTCTGAATTTCCAAAACTTATAGTTTGCATATGAACTTTTCAATTCTTATTAAAATTTAATTTGATTTAATATCTTTAGGGTTTCACAACTTTCATCTTAAGTTTTTCAACTTTTGGGTTTCTAAAAATGTTAGCCCTTTAACTTTTTAGATTTATTAAGGCTTTGGCTTCAAGTTTCTAAAATTATAATCTTGTTATAATTATTTGTAAATATCCAGTTTTAATCAAATCTAATTTGATAGTAGGGTTAGCAAACTATTTATGAACTAATTTAAGTTTAGGATTTAGGGTGTACAACTTTTTCAATTTCAATTCCATAATTATTCAATAACAATCAAACAAGTTTAATCAAGTTATAAAATTAAAGATGACTCTAATACCACTAATGGAAAATTGGAACTGGATCTAATCACAAACTCAAGAAATAAATACAAACTTTTTGTTTGATTTCTTAAAAGCCAAGATCATTTAAATTATATAACATGATTAAGGCTTTAAACATAATAAAGCATAAATCATAAATCATAATTCTTACCTTATTGTAAAGCCTGATCATTTTCTTATTGTTTCCCTCTAACTATTTCTAGAATTGGCTCATCATAAATATTGTTGTTGTACACGTGTCCAGCCTCCAATAGTATTCATATAACATGTAGAGAGAACTCTACTAGTAGTGTGGAGAGGGTTAGGTAAAAACTACTAGCTCTTTTAGAGCCCAAACTTATTTAAAATAAGGCTTTGACCTTTTTAGTAATTTAATTAAAATAAAATTCAAAATTTAATTAATTTATAATTACTTATAATTAAATACTAGTTGAGCCTAAATGAGATATAATATCTTATATTGGTCCTTATTTATTAAATGTATCACATGTATTCCTAAAATTTCTTAAATATTACAGTCAAATCTAACTTGATTAAAATAATTTTTTTCTCTCTTCAATCCATTCTTTTTGCGTGACTTATTAGGTCATAAATATGTTGGCAATAGATATACATTATAACCTTAAATCATATTAGGAGTAGATAAATCAAACTCCTTTAATTCATCTTTAATTCTCTAATAAAATAATTCATATCCATAAATCAAAATTAGAGTCCAGCAATGCATCATGACTAAAATATTTAGGAATGTCAAAGTAGATTTAACTAACCATTTTGTGCATGATTTTTTTTCTTATAACTTAATTCTTTTATCATATAATATTTCAATTAGACATAAAGTATAGAGATAATATCTACTATATTTGAGTCTAATCAAATTAGTTCTCCACCATTTGTAATTGATTCTATCTATAATATTTAAAAACTATTCTCAAAATTTTATTTTACCTTGGTAAAGTATTAATTGAATCAATACTAATTAAGAAAAAGAGAGCATTCTTCTTAATCACTTTAGGGTGATGAATCATATATTAATCACTTAACTACCTCTATATAGTTCATACTATATTCGATGAATGTCTACTGAGCTACCCTTAACTAAAATAGGTCATAAGCTGTATAAAAAATATATCAATCCATATATGACATACTTAGGAAATCTTAAGTTAAAAAATCACTTATACAATAATCACAATGAATATTTTCATATCAATAAAAATAATGTGCCGAATTTTAGGAATCTAAAGTATCTCCTGACCTTACATACAAAATATCCTCAAAGCGTTCTAGTTAATATCAATGAAAAATCAAAGATAAGCAAAAAAGGACCTGGATGAGATGACAATTGGCTAAGGGTGGTTAGAATTATTTTATCTTAAGTGTCCCCTATAATATATTATTACTTATCGTATGGTTAAGGTTCCATATTAGGGATACAAAAATATTTTATGTAAAAACTATCATTCCAACTTATAATTAATTTACCACTTTACCAATTTTAGAAAATAATGTGAAAAATGGGATTCTTATATAAGGTCACTTTAGTGAACTTGTTCTCTGACAAGCACTCACATATTTATTTAACTATCTCTATACTTTAGTCTATAATTCTTCCCAACCAAGAAATATAATGTATGTTAGTCTTTTTATGCTCCGTTACCTAATCTTAATAAAATAATAACTAGGAACAAATTAGAAATAATACATAAATCCAATATGAATTTCATAATTATAATCTCATCATAATTTAATTTGTAATGCATATTTATCTCATAGACTTTATAATATAAATCTAAATATGTATAAGATAAAGAATACCTTTAAATAATTATATAACTAAACTACGACTAACAGATTGACTGTAGGGTATAAGTCAACAACTAAATGCCTTCTCAATTGATTGATAAGACAGTTCTTAAGAATTTTAATAAAAGAATTAAACAAAGAAATGATCTCTCTAAGACAAGAATATGACGAATTAAAATAAACTTTATCATAACCCTAATTAAAAATAGTAACAAACCAAACTTTAGAAAGAATATATCGTATTACAAGAATATCATTTATTAAATGTTGACTAATAATTTTTTTTAGCAAAACTATATAAAAATTTGAAAGAAAAAAGGACTTATATATGATAATTCCAACAAACCAAAATATTTTAAAAAGCAATTTGTTTATCAAGAAGCACTTTAATAATTCTAATAACATGTTGATGAAATTTCATTTTTCCATGCAATACAAAAAATATCAAATATATATTTATTACAATTTTAATTAATACTTTTGTTATCAAATAAATTATATAAAAGATTATACAAATATATTAGACTTGTATATCTTATGAACCTTCATGGTTTTGGTAATGAATTACTTTAACTTAAAAGAAAAGAGTATACAAATATTTGTAATAATCAATTATGAGCATAATGAACTCAAACTATAATTATAAACATATATTAATAAATAAAATTAAAAGCCTCGAAGGACGTAGTTTTGCAAAAATCCTATTCCGTCGCAGTTTCTTTGAACTATTTTCATTAGTTGCTTAATACAAAGCAACTGTATTAACAACTGTTAAATTTTCAGAATTATGGAAACAAAAAAATTAAACGTGCAATGAATAAATCAACAACTGAAATTTGGTAACGCAGTTCAACACACCCGACCTACATTTAGGAGGCCCTCACTCAGCTTAATCAACTTGCATCATGATACAATAGTTTTACCCAAGGCTTTACTGACCCGACACCATACAACTCTTGACACTATCTACTCGCACTCACACCCCGTGAAAGTATTGTACACTTAATAATACGACCACCTTGTGTTAACCTGAATAGAGGATTTTTACAAAAATGAATGATAATAAAGTTGAAATTAAAAACTCAAGTGATTGAAACAAAATTAACATAAACAAGGAAACACTTGAGATAAAAATACTACCCTAAATATGCAGCTTCAGCAATCGAAAGTGTGGGAAGTTTTAGACTAACATTTGCTATGAACCTTTAAGAATAGTCACTAAATAGTCTATGCACAGTAGCTCCAAAAATTCATCAATTGGATAAGTGTTTCGTCACCGAAATATCACAAAATATAGCTACACACTTGACAAATTTACTACAGGTTTTTCCCTTACAAAAATGATGAAATAACTATCCGAAAATACACGAATTTATGCAAAAAAAACACAGCTGCCAAAAATAGCTTAAATCACCAAAAATTTGTTGCATCTTTATCTGAAATTATTGACGTACATATCCAAATAAATCCTATCAGGATTCAACTTTAAGTAGAATTCCATTTGCATCTCTATCTGAAATTATTGATGTGCATATCCAAATAAATCCTATCAGGATTCAACTTTAAGTAGAATTCCGTTAAATCCTATCTTACCTAAGATAGAGAAATCATATCCCAAGTAAACTTCTTATGACATATGACATAATAAAAATATCCAACTACAAATAATGCCCAAAATAATTAATTAGATATCTTAGTAAAATATCTTAACAATCTCCCATTTTTTGACATTATTTGTCATATATAAGAACTCCCCCTAAACACAAGAATTGGACACTCCCCTTAATTGAATTGTTACCAGAAAAACCCAAAATATTAGCAGTTGAATAAACAAGTTTCTATCTCCCCCTTGGGACAAAACAATGCCAAAACACAAAATATTAGTAGTTGAATAAACAAAATGCGATCAATCTCAGCAAATAAGGAGACATAAAAATTAGCTATAGGTGCAGCAGAAGAATCATAAGCTCATAGTGTAGCAATAGAAGGACAAGATGACAATTTATCATCGATCAAAATACTAGCCAACATATCTTTACTGACATCAAAGTCATCCGCATATAACTAATTAAATTCATAAATCCCAAAAATGCATTCAACGAATCATAATCAAGCTTAATCAATCTCCCCCCACATAAACCATATGAAAGCATAAAGCTATATCATCCAACACTCACTATCCAAATCACAATAAAATTCTCACACCAACATAGTATCAAAATGTTATGGCAATAAAGAAGCATTTAACAAACTCGGTTGAAGCGAGAGTATCCAATCGTTATTGGGTTACCGAGGAGTAAAATTTAGGGGACAAAGCTTTCTTTACTTAGAAGCCAGCAGGATCAAACAGAATATAAGAATTAGCTTCTTCGTTGCAAATTTAACTATTGTTGCCGTCTCTTCTTCAAAGAGTTTCTTAAATTCCTCAAGTGTGAAGTTGTCAAGACAAACCCCCCACCATGACTCAATTGCAAAGTTAATAGGTTTCGTAAACAAAAATTCTTTAGTGATTGACTTGTTCAACTTCCACTTACTTTTCTGAGTAGCTTAGATTTGCAGTTGTTCATAGTGTCAATAATCTCATTTCTATTAATACTAGTAAGACACAAGACATTGACAACACTTAAATTTAGGATGCTATCGTAAGGTTTCTCATTTCTCATGACCTCAAAGACAGAGTTTCTTGAAGTCTTTTTGGGAGATTCTCCCATGGGCATTCCTCTTTTATCTCCTTTAAAATTAGTTGTTCTTCAATTTTCACCACACCGTATTGCGTATTACCAAATTACTTCAATCCATTCCTTTCCATTTTCCATATAGTGAAGAATCATGAAGTAGGAGTTCATCTAATCCACTAAACAAGGCTTGATATCTCACCAACAAGTGCACACAAATATATTTTAGAAGTAAATATTTTTCACAAAACATCTTAAAGCATTGTTGTCATTTACAATCTGGAGACTATTATTATATAGGCACAAAAGCATCCAAACATTGAGGATTATTGCTTCTGTAGTGAGAAATAATGCCATCCATTATGGCATCCAAGAAAGCAAACGAAAGACCAGTTACATCTAAAGTTGGAAAACAGGTAGGATTTTTGTGAATCAGACCACTCATGACAATAACTGCAAGTGAAAATACACCTTTACCAAAATCTTTTATTCTTCTAAAGATGATACACAAGCATTGTGGCAACATATTTTCCTCAAATTCATATACACAGGAAGTGTTTTTAGTGAAAGCGCATTGTCTAAACTCATACAACCTATGATATAGAGAGAAACTAGGATAAAGCTTGAAAAACTCTAATAATAGAAAACTCGAATCTTTCTGCAGATCTTCAAACCAACCATCAACATTTTCTTGAGATAACTCTGTAAATCAAAATCTAAAAATAGAACTCTCAAATCATTAAGAAAAGCCTCATTTTCACATCAAATATAATATTCAACAAGTAAAGAAAAAGCCAAACACATATTAATCACTTGAACCTTAGAAAACCCATGAATTAAAAACTCAGAAAGCCTAGATGTTAACTTTTTAACCTCTTTTCTTTTTTACTTACTTCAATAAGCATCAAAGTTATAAAGAACTAATCTTACCTATCACATTCTTAATAGGATGAACCCGTCTAATTTATGATGAAAGATCGTTACTGAAATCATGTTTCCTTGTTTTCGTTATCCACCAAGTATGTTTCTGCATCAGATATCTGATTGGTTTCTTCCTTAGAAGCAACCAACTGATCCTCTATCTAGTTGGTTTCTTTTTGGAAACAACTAACTGTGGATCTAGATAGTTTTTGAAATGGGGCAATCTATCCACCCAAAGAGTGCCTCTACCAATTACCATTGCTTTCTTCCCATCACCTTATATAATGTGATCATCCATAAAACTTTGATAAACCATCAAGTGGCTTCTTTCACCTGTCATATGTCGTTAACCCACAATCAAAATACCATCTAATGTAAGAAGTGCCATGCACTTTCTAACCCAAATCTCCTTTGGTGACTTCTCTTACTGAAAGTTCTCCGAAGAACATTTGAATTTTCTGTTTTGAGCATTAAGGAATAGCATTTGCAGCAGTTTGTAACAATTTGGCCTTACGTGACCCTATATACCACAAAATTGACATGTAGGCATGAACTTTTTGCTTCTTTTTGTTATTTCTCCTTGCATAATTGATCTTTTTTTTAACAAATCTAACTTCACCATTTTGCTCATTATTCACTTGAGAGCATTCACCTTTGTATCTAACACCTTGAAAATCCCCTTTGTTTTTGCCAATTTCTAGCAATTCATCTTGCTTCTCGGTGCTGCCATTCAACATTCTTATTACTTTCTTTGTATTAATTAGCTTTAGCTTTATTTCATCAAGTTCATCTTTTGTTGGCAGTAACCTCCTCTCTAGATCTTTAATGACATCCTTTATAGTTGAATTCTCCTTCTTTAGCTTATCATTTTGCTTACACGTTTTTACCCATTTGGCATACATTAATTCATAGACCTTGCAGATGTCTTCCTTTCTAAATTTTGAGTAATTGGCATCGCCGTCACAATCTAAAATTGAGTTTAGAACTAAAACATTTGTATTTTTATCATTAGTTTCTTCATTGATTGCTACTAAGGAAGCAATTGTTTAAAGCATCCAACGCAACATGATTACTCACAATTTCTTCTTTGCTATCGTACTCACTTTCAAATTCATTTTAACTCTAAATACTGGTGTAAAACTTCTCTTTTCTCCTTTTAAGAGTGTTAGCACATTTTTCTTACATATGTCTGAAACCTTGACACTCATGATATTGTATCTTCTTTTCTTTTGCTTATTGTTTGAAGTTATTATTGGAAGAACTACCACCATTCTATCTGAATTCAGGTCTGTCTTTCTTCACCTTTTTTAGCCACTTGTTGAAATTTCATTTTAGCGACACCACATCATCATTTACATCGAAGTCGTCTTCTAACTCATTCACGGATTTACCAACTTTAGCTTACAATGCCAATCCTTTGTTCTTCTCATGCTTATCTCTCAAAAAATTCATCTTAAAGTTTGTAAGAGTCCTAATCGCTTTATCTAAAGATAACTCATTAATGTCATGGGTTTCTTCAATGGCTGCAATTTTCGGTATGAATCTAAAAGGCAATGATCTCAATGTTTTCTTGACGAGTTTTACATTTGAATACTTCTTCCCAGGTTGATATGCTTGATTTGCAAGATCACGTAGCTACTCATGGAAGTGTCCAGTAGTATCACTTTCCTCCATCTTAAGCTCTTTAAATCTAGTGGCCAATATCCGAAGTTTTAAAGTTATCATTGATTTCTATCCCTCATATATTGTTTGCAGAGTATCCCATACTTCTTTTGTTGATTCACAGGCTAATATCATAGTAAAGCAACCTTCATCTACTGCATTCAGGATAGCATGTATTGCTTGAGAATTACCAAGTGCTCCCTCTTCTTAAGCTCTTGTCTATTAAGATAGATCTTTAAGTATCACTTATTCCTTTTCATCAATCGTCATTGGATGTGTCCAACCATTCAAAACCGAAATCCATACTTTAGTTCCTTGTGCTTAAATAAATACTTTCAATCATGTAATGGTGGCCTACTGATTAATGCCCCTTCTCTGGTAGCCATAATTGCGAAACACTGATCTACACCAACTTGACGCACCAAGTTCTGATACCAATTGAAAATTCCAAATGATATAGTTTCACAAAAATCTTGTTTTGCCGTAGTTGTTTTGAATTATTTCAGTAAGTTACTTAATACAAAACAACTGTGCTAACAAATGTTAATTTTTCAGAATTAAAATGCAAAAAGAAAAATTAAACATACATCGAATAAATCAATAACCAAAATTTGGTAACGTAGTTTGGCACATCCGACCTACGTTTGTAGGGCCCTTACCTAACTTAATTAACTTATACCGTGACACAATAGTTTTACCCAAGACTTTACTGAGCTAACACTGCTTAACTCCTAACACTATCCACTTGTACTCACATCCCATGAAAGTATTTCACTCTCAATATCACAACCACCTTGTGCTAACCTCAACAAAGGATTTTTGCAACAATGAATGATAATAAAGATGAAAAATAAAAACTTAAGTGATTGAAACAAAAGTAACACCTGAGATAAAAATACTCCCCTAAATATGCAACTTTAATAACTGAAAGTGTGGGAAGCTGTAGAACAACATCTACTATAAACTTTTGAGAATAATCACTAAATAGTCCACCATAACAGCTCCAAAAAGTCATCAATCGGATTTTACCACTAAAACATCACAAATACAGCTGCACACTTGACAAATTTACTGCACATTTTTCCCTCACAAAATGATGAAGCAACTGCCAAAAAATACACGCATTTATGCAGAAAACACAACTGTCAAAGATAGTTTGAATGACCAAAAATCTATTGCATCTTTATCTGAAATTATTGACATGCATATCCAAATAAATCCTATCTTATCTAGGATTCAACTTTAAGTAGAATTCCACTAAATCATATTTTATCCAAGATAGAAAAATCATATCCCAAGTAAAGTTCTTATGATATATGACATATAAAAAATATCTAACTACAAATAATGCCCAAAATAATTAATTAGATATCTTAGCAAAATATCTTAACAAAAATAGTAAAAAAAATTTTGGACTTTCACTTCTGCAATGATTTAGTTTTGTACTTGGCGAGGATGTAATTGAGTCATAGATATTTCAGGATTAAAGAGTGATGGCAGTTGTAAATTAGGAGGATGAAAAGTGCGATTTTGTGGTTGGGACGACTATCCTTTAAGCCACCAAATTTTATAGTAATTTTTCATTTAAATCAAACTTTGATCTTTTGCATGAAACCTTATTTTTTGTGAAGAAAATAAAATAAAAATAATGATCCTAACACACCGCCAATTCTACCTTTCATTATTGTTTTGTACCGTGTTTTTTTTTGGGATGATGATATCTAATGCTATATTTTAATAATTTATTTTATATTTTTTACCTTTAGTTTTCATTCAACATATATTTTTTATTACTACTTTTTTACTTTCTAGATGCAAATTGATCCGATATTAATAACCTTTTCAAATTGTAAAAAGGTTATACTACTATTTTTTATGGAATAACTTTTTATAGAAGTACGAAAATAATTAAAAATGAACCTGAAAAGCCTTTTATATAAGGTTTGGAGTAATTGATATATTTATAGCTGAGCTTTACATTTATATAGGGGAAGATTACATTTGAATGTAATTGTATTTTGTGAGGATCTCAAGGGATAGACCCGTATAACAACTAGAATAAGATCTACAGCTAATTATGATTTATCCTTATCATACCCCCTCAAGTTGTAAGGGAGTGGGAACCACTTGCAACTTGTCACGTAGATGCTAAAACCTAGCCTTAGACAAAGGTTTGGTAAGAGTGTTTGCACATTGATCAGAGGAGTAGACATAATGTACTTAAAGTTCCTTCTAGCGGACCTTGTCTCGCACAAAATGAAAATCAACTTCAATGTGCTTGGTTCTGGAGTGAAAAATTAGATTGGCAGTCATGTATGTGTTGTCAGCCTAGATTTTTGGAATGGCTGGCAAATAACCCAAATCAAGGAGAAGAGTTTTGATCCACAAAGTTTCTAAACTGATAGTGGCAATTTCACAGTATTCAGCTTCCGTTGAAGAGCGGGAGACAAATCTTTGTTTCTTTGCAGACCAGCTAACTATATTATTACCTAAAAAGACAACAAACCTTGTGGTTGATTTTCGATCATCAACAAATCCTCCCCAATCAGCATCACAGAAACTGTTAATATGCAATCAAGAAGCTTTGGAGAGAAAGATACCATAGTGAGATGTGGCCTGTAGATAACGAAGATTTCGCTTAACAGTAGACCAGTGGATAGAGGTTGGAGCATGCATAAATTGTGCTACACGATTGACAATAAAGGCAATCTTAGGATGGGTAAAGGTCAAGTATTGTAAACCACCTACAATAAAACGATACTCATGGAAGTTAAGATAGGGTTTGCCCGAATGAATGTGTAATCGGTCAGTGGTAACAGTAGGAGTGGAGACGAGATGGCAGCTACCCATATTGGCCTTCACAAGTAGTTCTAGAATGTATTTATGTTGGTGAAGAAAAAGACCATCCTTGGATGATTGTGCTTCAATTCCTAGAAAGTAGTTTAAGGATCCAAGATTACAGATTGAAAAATATTGTTGAAGCTTACCAATTAGATGCTGAAAATATCGAGAGTCATTGCCTGTGATAAAAAGGTTGTCAACATAAATGAGGTAATAGATCCTCTAAGAGCCTTGTCTCCGAATGTATAGAGAGACATCGGATTTGGAACCAACAAAACCAAGTTATAGCAACACATCAATTAATTTTTTAAACCACATTTTGGGGGCTTGTTTAAGTCCATATAAGAACTTGCGTAATCAACAAATGTGGTGTGGGTAGAGAGGATCAACGAAGCCACTTGGTTGTGCCATATAAGCTTCTTCAGCAAGATCCCCATGGAGGAAATCATTGGAGACATCAAGTTGATTGATACACCAGCCCGAAGACGCTGTAAGAGAAAGAACCAGTCGAATCGTAGTGGGTTTAACCACTGGACTATACGTCTCCTTGTAATTGATTCCTAGTCTTTGATGGAAGCCCTTTGTGACTAACCTTGCTTTAAAACGCTCAATAGAGCCATCTGGGTATCGTTAGATCTTGAACACCCACTTAGAACCAATGATATTTTGATGGGGTTAAGGGGATACGAGTTACCAAGTGTCATTAGTCAACAGAGCATTGAACTCCTTTTCCATTGCTTCATTCCAAGCAGGGTGTTTGATGACCTTTGTAAAGCAACTGGGCTCAGAGACGGAATGAAGGGAATTATGAAAGGTTTTGGGTTTTAAGTTGCCTGTTTGTGCTCTTATGATCATGGGGTGGCTTTTATGTGGATTGTAGAGAATCGATGAATCAGAAGAGGCCAAAGAGTTGGCTAGAGAAACAATAAGTGCAGGGGAACTATATCGACTGAGATCAACAACGAGAGATGGTGCAGAGTTGGAGCATACTAAAGGAGAGCAATAGTTGTCGATGTTTGGGGCAGATGATAAGGGAGGAACCGTGGTAGTGGGGAGCACATTTGAGTGTGGCTCAGGGAAAGTGACATTGGGCAGTGTTGGATGTGACGAAGAGGCAGGGACAGGTGGGGTTAGCTGATGGACAATGGGAGGTATTGGATAGGTGGAATGTGGAGGTTGTAGTTCTAGTGAGGATAATACCGGTGGTGGAGAGGATATAACCCATGGATATGTGGCAGCTACATTGTGATGTTGGAACAGTTGTGACTCATCATTCAACAAAGCAAATGGAAATTTCTGCTCATCAAAAAGCACATCACGTGAGATATAAAACTTATTGGAGACTAAATAAAAGCATTTGTATCCTTTATGAATATGACTATACCCAAAAAAACATGGAAAAGACCGTGGAGCAAGTTTATTTTTAGCATAAGGTCGTATCTAAGGGTAGGAAAGGAACCCAAAAATTTTAAGGTGATTGGAGTCAGACAAGTTGCCAAATAATTGTTCAAAAGGGGATTTATTTTGAAGTAAAGGAGTAGGAAGTCGATTAATTAAATAGATGGTTGTATTAAAGGCAACACTCTAGTAAGTATTAGGCATTTTGGCAAAGTTTAATAGACTTAAGCCGGTCTCGACAATATGGTGGTGTTTGTGTTCAACACACCCATTTTGTTGGGGTGTATATGAATAAGAAACTCTATGATGGATGCCATTATTAGATAAATATTTAAAGAGACTTTGATATTCTATTAACCCCCCCCCCACACACACACACACCACAGTTTGATTGAAAGGAATTATTAAAGAATTTTTCAACCAGAGAGTGAAATTTGATAAACACACTTAACAATTTAGATTTATATTTAACAAAGTATACCCATGAGTACTTATTGTAATGTTCAAAAACTAAGACGCAATAGTTGTACACATCAAAGGAAGGTATCGGTGCAAGACCCCATAAATCAGAACAGATCAATTCAAGAGGGCGAGTGGATTTATAAGATGAATTAGGAAAGGGAAAATGATGTATTTTGTTAAGATCACGTGCATGGAAAATGGAATCAAGAGAAGAGCGAGAAAAGTAAATATTATTATTGTCCAAGAAGGTTTTAACAATCGGAAGCTAAGCATGTCCCAAGCAAGTATGCCATACATCAAAGCTGGTCTTATTTGCATTTGTTGAATAACAAATATGATGAACTAAGGGAAAATGATATAAACCATGACTACTTGGGCCTTTGAATAACACCTTCTTCATTGTCACGTCCTTGATGACAAAGTGATCAACAAAAAATTCAAAGAAAATGTTGTTAGACATGGTAAGGGAATTGACAGCTTATAGATTATTAGAAGCTGAAGGTCCACATAAAATATCATGAAATTTTAGAGTAGAATTATTAGCAGAAAAATTAGAATGACCAATATGAGAAATAGGAAGAGAAGAGCGATTACCAAGTGTAACTTCTTTAGGACTATGATATTCTAAATGAATATTCACATTCTCTGACTGCGATGTTAAATGATGAGTAGCACCAATGTCCACAATCCAGGGTTGGGTGGAAGAGTTAGTAGAAGTGGAAAGATTAGAAGTGGGTTTAGATAAGGAGTGTTGCTCTTTATTTAGCTTTGGAGAAGGATAAACTCTTGCAATGTAACCGAAACCGTTGCGGTTGTGACAAGTGAGCTTGATGTTGTCTAAAGGTGCTGAGATCGTATCAGAGGAGGAGACGAAATACCTACCACAGTCACGAGTGCCCTATCCTCAACCTTGAAACTGGTGGTTCTGACGATGTGAGTAGTGAACAGCCAATTAAATGATTTCAACTTGAACTTCAATTGCTAATTGTCGTTCCTCAGAGAGAAGCAGACCATAAAGTGTAAGCGATCTAGAAGGGGGGTTGAATAGATCTTTGAAACTTTTCGAATAATTCTACAATAAAATCAGAAGTCAATTCACACAAAACCAATTT
>JAOSBP010000002.1:17662905-17677767 GCA_027563825.1 Erythroxylum mucronatum | reverse complement strand
AAATCAGAAATGATTATGAAATGATTCAAAAGTGAGTATTGGAGTCTTATTCCTGATGGAAACTCAAGCATGAAATGTAGAATATGCTATTGAGAGTGTATGCATTATGTTTGATGTAAAGTATCTAACTATGTGATTGAATTCTTAAATTTGAGGAGAAATTATTGTTAATATGAGGAGATAAGTCATGTAAGAATTTCGAGGACGCAATTTTTTTTAGGAGGATAATTGTTGGACCCCAAACTTTTCGTGAAAGATTAGAGCTATTGAATGAGAAATTTTAGTGATTAGTCACAAGTAAAGAACAAATGAATGAAAGTTCTTAAACCGAGAAATGATAGACAAGAGTAAAGTAGTAAATGATAAAAGTGGATAGATTCATGATTTGCTATGGTGTTTTGGTGAATAAGAGATTTTGAAATAGGAATAATTAAAGTGAAAGTTAGCAGTAAAATGAAAGCAATATTTGTGTGGTAAGTTGATGAAGAATATGTACATACGTGTATGTTCTGTCATTAGTGCCCATGATTAGTAATGGATTATGATTTCTTTATAGAGGAAATTGATTTGAAATGAAGTTTTTTTTGGAATTTTAAGATATTATAAATTACCAAAGAAACATTAGGAACAATGTACAAAGAATAGAAAACCTAGAAAGTAAGACAAAAGTGAAAGAGCCTTCCAGGCCATATTTTGGTAAGAACTAGAAAAGGTGATTTTGGTATGAGTTGTATAAGGAAAGATTTTGAAATAAATAGTTGTTCTGGAAAATGTTCCATAAGTATGCTTTAGTATTTTAGCCACAACATTTTCTCTAGTTGTCCAAACGAGATGATTCTTAATTTGGATTAAAATAGAGATATATGGTTACATTTCATATAAAGACATCAACTTTCAATTCTGTCTCTAAGAGTCTCAAACTTTATCATGAAGTTAAAAATTGGGTGCAGTATGTTGGTGTATGAATGGAAAATTCATCTTTAGACTTTATGGGCAAATTTGCGATTTATATAGATAGATTTGAGCAAAGTTGCCTTCTGGAAAGTTGTAGATCTTTCTTTTAGCTTTCCAACGGTATATAGTATGAAAATTTTGGACATCTGAGCTAAACGTTATGCTCTTTTTATTGTTCCATCTCAGTTTTGCTTCCGTCTCAAAAATGACGTCATCTTCGTCTTAGTATGACGTCAGCATCATCTTAGTTTTGTTTTGTCTCAGTTTTGCTTCCGTCTCAAAAATGACGTCATCCTCGTCTTAGTATGACGTCAGCTTCATCTTAGTTTTCGTCTTAGTATGACGTCGTCATCATCTTAGTATGACATCATCTTCGTCTTAGTTTGACTTTTGCTTAGTCTTAGTTTGACCTTTTTGCTTTTTCGACCCTTTTAGAGGCCAAATCTTGCTTTAAGGCCTTCATGCAAATTGTAGATCTTAAATTTCTCTTTCCAACCAGATAAAGAACACCTTGATGCATTCATGTTTTGTAAGTTGTGAACTTTGACTGCATGGCAAGAATTTTGAAAAGCAAGCATTTTTATGATTCAATAAGATATTTTCTAAGACAAGAAAATATTTTCAAAGTTTTTGCTTATTCATTTGTTATAAACTATTACCTACGAGCTTTCAAGCTCACCTCCTCTCTGTCTCATCCTCAGATTATAGCTAGAAGATCAAGTGTTCGAGAGCTTAAAAGAATTGTTTCTTTTGCTATTTTGTAGTTCTTGTAACGTTTGTAATTTGAGATTTCGGATTATGAAGTATTGTAGCTTGAAAGGCCATTATAGCTTTGTAAAACTCTTTGTTTGAGAGTATCGAATTGTGAATGATGACTATGAGTTGTGAGTAATGGATTAAAGAGTTGGGTTTCGGAAACGGTGCCCAATATAGGTGGTATCAGAGCAAGAAGAGATTACAAGGAACCACGCTCAAGTATGATGGTATTTTGTTAAGAGTTAGATTTCAGAAACGAGATCCAACATTTAGAAACTGAAGCAACAATACAGCTTAGGACTTGTTGATCTCTTTGTTCCCATAGTGTAAGCATAGGATTCAGAACTTGGTTGTCCAGAAATTGTGGAGGAGGAAACTCACTACCATCAATGTGACCAGGTAAGCGACACCCTTTAAGCATTGGGATTAACAGGGTTTTCCGGACCAAAAAATTAGGTGAAGTGAGTTTAAGAGGCAACTGATGAGAAATATTGGGAGAGAAGGAGAATGTAGAAGACAAGTCATTTGTGGAAGGCAATACTGGATTTGTTGACATTGTCTAGAATGGGTGGTAAAACATCTTTGAAGCTCAGATACTGTATAAGTTTTGGACTAATTGATATATGTATTTACAAGTTTACATTTATACTGGGGAAGATTGCATTTATATGTAATCGTATCTTGTGAGGATCTCAAGGAATAGACCCGTCTAACAACTGGAATAAAATCTCAAGCTAACTATGATGTATCGACGATATATCGTTATCATTTTAATCATACATCCCTGTCAGTGGATCAACGTTACTGGTTCTGTATTAAGTCCAAACTGTACGGCTTCTTTCTCCTCATTTTTGTAAAAGAAAATAGATTCAATCACGCCCCCTATAAGAATTAACTTGGCGAAAAGCTACTTATCATGCTCCTCCATGGAAATGGTGTGGACCACAATTGTGGCAAAGGTCAAATAGCGCAATAAGGATATAGGCAGGAGAATATATTATACTTTAAACACTTATAGTTTTTTGATGTAATGTTCCAAAGTTAATAAATGTCTAATTGATTCTTTTTGTTAGGAACATTAATGAATTGATTAACTAAAGTAAAAATTTTAATTGGGAAGCCTCGAGAACAAAAGAAGAAGACAATGAATCTTGGCTGTACATCGGGAATTAATTGCCTTATATATGTATAATTTTTTCTTTATATTTATCTATCTTAATATCAATTAATATTATTTAAAAATTAAAATCAATATGAACTGTTGCAGATTGTAGCTAATATTTATATAATTCCTAGTCATCAGCAGTATCATATATCAAGTAATTTTTTCTTTTATTATCAATTTTATTTTGAGGTATGAAAATAAAAATTATAATTATAATTAAAAAAGAGAAAATAAAATATAAACTTTTTACAACTTTATTATCTTATTTAAATTTAAGATAAAAGAAATCTCAAAACATTAAAGATATAAAAAATTATAAATTACTAATCTCTATTATATAAATAATTTTTTATAGTGTCAATCGAATTTAATATAATTAATTAATTCTCAATTAATTAATAAATTTTATATAATTTCGAATATTATTAATTTATGAAGATTTTGATGAAATAAGAAAATGAATAAAATATAAATACAATATAATCTATTATCTTATTAATAAATACATTTTGGGCAATGTAGGAATTAGCAGAAGACGCCACCACCGTGAAATATGCTAACGTGACATATGTTTTAATTATAATGGTTGTCCTTCTCCCGGCTATCAAATCCTGAGAGCAACCCCACCACCGCCCCCCACCCCACCAAAAAAACGGCTCAACCCAACTTCCTACGGCTAGTCGCAAGGCTTAGCTTGCAAACCAGCCTAAAAAATCAAGTACTTCCTTTCAAACTAATGTTACATATACCCTATCAAATTTGGTACCATATTAAATTTTGGTATAATATTATACTGATGTTGATTAATATACGTATACCATTTTAGATAATTTTTAAATATATAAAATAATTTTTGAATTTTTTTAAAAATTATAATAATAGTCTATTATTATATTGTACAGTTATACTGTATATTTTTAACTCTGTCTCTAAAACTTATAATAATAGATAATAATCACAATTTTAATTTAATTTATAAATTTATTTAATAATTATTAATAAATATAATTAATTTTAAATTACATTTTTAAAATATATAAAGTTCAAATAAATTTTGATTTATTAATTAAAAAATATAAAATAAATATTAGTCTATAAATAATAATTTTAAATTATTTACTTAAAAAAATAAAATATTTTTATTAATACTTCATTAATAAATATTATATAAAATATTAAAATAAAGTTAAATAAAAATGATTTTTTAAGTTTTATTTAATTTATAATTATTATTAGTAATAAAAATATTTACTTTTATTTTAAAAACAAAAACTAAAAATTTACAATAATTATAAAAGTTAAAGTAAATAAAATAACTAATTAAAAACCTTAAAAAAAGCCGGGAAAGAAGAGGCGGCAGGGAGAGGGAGAATTTAAAATTTTTTGAAAATTTTGTAAAAAAAATTTCATATTTTTTAAAATTTTCAATACTGATCGATATTTAACGGTATTCAAAATACCAGTCGATACTGACTGGTATTTAAATCCGGTACAACCTATAATTCGCTTCATATCAATTTTGATCCGGTACTGACCGGTACGAAACGGTATCTTAAATCTTATTTTAAACATAAAATAAAAGGCACCAAAAAGGCTAGACTTTGGCCTAAGAATACGACGATTGCATTGCGTGAGACTCACCTGGCGAACTTCGACTCAGAAACATTTTTATTTCAATTGCAAAGGTCATTTTCGCATCGTCGCTACATTTAATCTGAAACAAGAAAACAACATAAAAGAAGACAATAACTGGAGCAAGTCGCTAGCCACAGAAATGAGAAGCATACCCAATCAAGTTGACTGACATTTAATCTTAAACAAAAAAACAATCTAAAAGAAGACAATAACTAGAGCAAGTTGCTAGCGACAGCAATGATAAACATACCCAATCAAGTTGAATGATTGAAGTATGGAAAAAATTTGGTGGCTATAAAAAAAATATTATTTAAATAAAATAATTGTTTTAATTATTAATCATTGAGTCATGAAATGTGTATTTCCTCTTGTAGGAATCTATATTCTGAATACTTATGTAGTTATATGCACTGACCGGTCATATTGAAGCGTAGCTGTGGGTTAAATATAATAGCGGGGTAGTACGTTCGGTCCCACCTAACTCAAATTTAGCCTAAAATTTATAAATCAGGTACAAACTCGGCTTGAGGTTTAATCAAACTTGAGTTATGAGGTCTAGGCCTAAGTCTGATCGAACTTCGAGTAGTTTGAAACCAATCTGGGTTTTAGTTTTTTGCTCATCTTTGCTATATTGGTTTTTACTGCTCCTTCGATGTTTGTTCCCTCAATATTTCTCTCAACTTCAATATGTCGACTCTGCTCTTGTCATCTATTATATTTTCTTTTTATCGTCCATTTCCCTTTTAATTTTGCTTCTTTATATTTTTTGCTCTAGTAACACTTTTTCAATGCCAAGAAGAATCAGAATTTTCCTCCCCCACCAACAGTTATTAGGGATTAGGGATGACAATGAGCCCTTGCCTGTTGAGGCCCATGCTGAAGCTCAAGCTTAGTCCGATTCGGTCCAACCAATTTTTTAAAATTAAAAGTGTAAAAAGTAATATCATTTTAGTTTAGAGTGTTGTTCCCCAAGTCAGGACAAGTCTAGGCAGATCGAGACCAAGCCTAGCCCGAGGCTCAGTCAACCTGGGCTTGGCTCGCTGACTTCAGGTCAGGCCAAGCTGGGACCCTTTTGCCATCTTTACTAGGGTTCCTCCCTCTATCTTCTTCCCCGTCAGGTTCTGGATAGAGGACCCTTTATTTTTGGGAAAAACAAAGAAGTCCTTGTCCTCTTCTTGTTTTTTCCATCTTTATATTTTTACCATCCCCAAGATAATGCCCAAGCTATAAAAACTTACTAATGTAGAACCACAAGATTATAGTGTTAGAATTTTTTAAGACTACACACACACACACACACACATATATTAACAATTATATGTCATGGACTATTATAAGGCATGACCTAAAATTAAAAGTGATCTATTAAGATTTGAGTTAATTAGCCTAATTATCTAATTAAGTATGAGTTATTATATATGTAGAAACTGTAATGTTATATTCCTAACTTATGATGGGTAAATTAGAAATAAGCATTATACAGATAAATAAGTTATTATGTGATAGGTGTAGTTTATATTATGTCTTGATAGGTGTTATAGTGTCTTTATAGGTATTTATTAGATGATTGTTGCATATATAGGCTTATAATTATGTTCATGTGAGCGCTTATTTATATTCTAAGTGTTTGTGTGGTAGAGCACGTTTTAATTCTTATTTATATGTTTCTTGAGGTGTATGATATGTTTGTTGGAAATCAAATAGGTTAAGAACAAGAGATTTGGACTTGCATGGGTGATGATGGTGATAGAAGAGAATCACCCAGAGTCACGATCGTGATAGAAGTAATTTTCTAAAGTCACGATCGTGACAAAGGCCTCTCAGATGCGACTTTTTCCATCTATTTTAGGGTTTGGGGGCAATTTTGGAACCGATCAAAGGGTGAAAACCTTAGTTACACCCCCAAAATCCTCTGGGACTATTTAAGAACCTTATGAAGCCAAAAAAATGTAGTCGTTATCTTGCAAAAGTGGATCAAACAAGGAAGATCGAAAGAGACATCAAGATTTCTAGTTTTACAAATTAAGCTCCGAATAGAGTTTTTCTTTCTTTCTTTTTTGTGATTTTTGTATTACTTGATGTGAACTGAATTTTCAAATGTTTATTACGTTTATGACGTTCTAAATTTCAGACTAGAGCTTATTTCGTAGTTGTTTTATGAACTTAATTTTTATCGATTCAATAAAATATTATGTGATCGAGAAAGTGAGTCAAAAGTAAATTAATTAATTTGTATAACGAGAGTTGGTGAATTAATATGTCACACAATTAATAAATCAACTATCATTCGAAGAGAGATCTTATATGAGAATTTGATTATTCAAATCATACTTTATCATCTTAGACAAAGTTAGGTTCAATTAGTTTTACATATATTCCTCATAGGATCGACACCTTTTGCTACTACAAGTCCACGATCTGTATACTTACAGATATTGAGAGTTTTATTAGAGGTAGAATTTTCTAAACAAGTTTTTGGCATTATCCGGGGATTAGTTTAGGACTATTTGAATTTCTTAGATATAAGGAATTTTTATCCTTTCTTGTGTGACTGAGGTACCCAATCCCAAGAAATAAAAAAAATAAAGAAAGAGAAGAAAGATTGGTATAAAGTATAGGACACATTAATTTAGACATCACAAGGCAAGAATGAGGAATCCAAAGAGTTAAATGCCCAGAAGAAATAGGAAGAACAATGGTGGAGGAAAAACATCATGGAGAGGGAAGAACCCTTATGGACTTTATGAGGCCAAGGTTCAACACCTATTATCAAGGAGTTACATAACCACCAGTGTAAGCAACATACAATCTGTTAGAGGAGATGGTGAATAATTGTTGTTTTTGGACGTCGAAACAAAATAGACAACAGTCAACCTTCTAGGATCTGGAAGGAATGATTGATCTAGATTTATTGACAGCATTACAGGCTAAGATTAACAGCCTCATCAAGCAATTAAACAGCCTAAAAGCTACCTCTTTCTCTCCATTCAAAGCAATTCAGCATGGGTGCAAGCTATGCGGATAAGAGAGCCATATCACAATTGATTGCTTCCTAGAGAAAAGAAACAACGTATCGCAATTCAACTTCATGGGAGAACAAGTTGGTTAGGGAGGCACTAATCCTTACTGGAACAAGTACAACCCTAGGCGGCAAAACTATCCAAATTTCTTTTGGTCTAACAATATTGGGACTTAAATAAGAACTCAAGGCCTAATAATATTTCATCAAGATGTGTCCAGTTCATGGGATTCAAAATTGGATGAGATTATGGACAAAATCATAAGTATGGAAGAGAAGTTTGAACAGGTAGCTAAAAACCACACCTCTTCCATTCATAATCTAGAGATTCAATCGGGTAAAACTTGCTTCACATTATAGTCCCTAAGAGAACATTAAAATTTCTTATAATATCTCATACATCTCTAAGAAGGCCAACAACTAAAAGAGTCATAACAACTCAATAAAGCCTATTATAATGGATTTAGACATGCATCCCTTTCAAAGTTTCCTTTATAATCTAACATGATTGATTTAGGTTCTTATTATAGAATTTATATTAAATTTGACAAGTGATATCATTGCCTATTTCATATTGGATTATTGATACTAAATTTACTTTTTATGTTTAACGTTTTATCTCTTTGAGATTTGTATGGATTAACATTTTAGATTAATAAAATTTGTAGATATAATCTAATTTGCTAGTTGGTGATGGTTACCAGTGATTCCATAATTGTGTTTCGCTTTTCATCCAGCTGTAGTGTGTATATATATATATATATATATATTGTTGATAATGGATAGTAATGTAATATTTCATTAGATTATTATATTATACGAGTTTCTTTGCTTATGAATTGTTAAACAATGGGTTTGTTCTTCTTATATAAACATCTTTTTGGCCTATTTACTTGTGGCTTTAATGATTTTCTCTCTTCAGACATATATGGTTTATTTATCAACAATAACATTTTTCATCCTTCATTCTCCAATACATGAATTTTTCTAAAAAGGATCTTATATATTTTTACAAAGAGAAAGTGAAGAGTTTTAACACCTTTAATTTTGTTTTTCGATTGTCAGAACCCAAAATTTTATAACTTATACGTATATTTTGGTTTTAGTTAAAATTATTTTTTTATTTATTGGTCAAAATAATATGGAATATAATATTAATTTTAAAGATCGATTAATGAAATTCAAATTTTGGCTTTTATATTTTTAATATTCAGTAATTTATATATTAAATTAATTCATCAAAACTATATGTTACTATAGTAACTTCTTTTGTGTAGATTAAGTAAAACTGAAGTGAATGGTACTAAATAGTATAAATAAAATTAAAAAATTCCTTCGATCAATCAAAATCTTAAACTTTTGTATAAGGACAATGTAAGAAATTTACATCATCTTATTGCTCATGTTAAAAGTGTTTTAATCTCAGCTCAGAATGAGTTGTATAACACTCCTTAATGCATAATGCTCAGTAATAGGGAAAAGCAAGCTTTGTATAACTTCTCTAAAGCTCTCTCCTTTTATTAGTCCTTAATGAGGTAGAGATCTAGAATCATTTAGTTGAAAGGAGGAGACAAAGTTTTAAATTTCTTTCACAAATCTGTAATCTCTAGGAAAGTCGCAAACAGGATAAACAGTTCAATGTGTAATAATCACACCATTTCCAATCAAGACTTGCTGAAGTTAGAGGCCTTTAATTACTTCTCCAGTGTTATGAATGGCCCCACCAATGCTTAATCCTCAACGGGAGTTCTGAAATGTATCATGTATAGTTGCATTACTTCTTTAGAAGCTGAAATACTCTCTAATCCTATAACTAGAGCAAAAATTGAGCTAATTATCAAATTTCTGAATCTTATAAAGCTCGAGGACTTGATGGTTTTAACATGATTTTCTTTACTAAATCTTGGCCTATCATCAAAGACATAGCACTAGATGCAGTGCTTGAATTTTTTTAGAAGAAAAGGATGCTCAAAGTGATCAATGGCAATTTCAAAGAACTCATTCCTAAAGGAGGTGGACAAAATATTTTTTGGAAATTTCAAATCTATAACTTATTGCAACTCAATCTATAAAATAATTTCTAAAATCTTAGCTAAAAGATTAAAGTTGATCTTAACAAACCATATGGATAGTGCTCAAGGGGCTTATGTTCATGGTAGATTGATGAATGATATTATTCTTCTGTTGTAAGAATTCATGAAAGGTTATTCCCAAAGGAAAGTGGTGAAAACTAAATATTGAAGATTGATCTAAAAAAAGCTTATGATAATGTTGGTTGGAGTTTTTTTTAAGCAAAATCATGAAGGCTTTGAAATTTCTAGAATGCTTTATTTATTGGAATTCATTATGTTTCACAACTCCATCTTTTTAGTATCCTCATCAATGGAGAGCCAACAAAATTCTTCAAAAGTTCCAAAGGCATTAGG
This sequence comes from Erythroxylum mucronatum, assembly GCA_027563825.1. Taxonomy (NCBI): domain Eukaryota; kingdom Viridiplantae; phylum Streptophyta; class Magnoliopsida; order Malpighiales; family Erythroxylaceae; genus Erythroxylum; species Erythroxylum mucronatum. The sequence continues at coordinate 17,667,812 of JAOSBP010000002.1, read as the reverse complement.
CAAGGTGACCCTTCTTTACCATACTTATTTGCCTTTTTCATGGAGGTCTTCAATATGTTTTTAAGAAGAATTTTAGAGAGAAAAAATCATTTCAAAAATCACTCTAAATGTAATAAATTGAGAATTACCAATCTCATCTTTGCTGATCACTTGATTGTCCTATCAAAGGTACACAAATCATCACTCCTAGCTATTATGAAGGCTATTAAAATTTTCAACAAGATATCTAGACTCCATGCTAATGCTAACAAAAGCTATTTTCATATTTCTAGAAGTGTAAAGGATCAAAGATGGATGTTTGAGCCTCACTGATTTTATAGAAATGTCTTTACCTTTCACATGCTTTGAAGTTGCAATAACTACTATATGGAAATTTTAAACCTTTGGTGGACAAAATACAAGCAAAAATCATAGGTTGGAAAATGAAGCCTTTATCTCTAGTTGGAAGAGCTCAACTAATTACAGCTTTCTTATCTTCACTTAATATACATTGGGCAACACACCTGGCTATTCCATGTGTCATGAAAAAAACAATTGATAATATGCTCAGGAATTTTTTTTGGTCTAGTTTAAAGGAAGGTTATAAAGATGACATTAAATGGTCTAAATTCTATAGTTCTAAAAAATAGGGAGGTTTGAATATCATTCCTTTAAAACTGTTGAACAACTGCATGATGATCAAGACACTGCAGAGATTGATTAATGATCATAAGTCTTTATGTTGCAAGTAAGTGCATGAATATTACATCAAAGATAAAGAGCATTTAGGAAATTGATCTCACATCTAGGAATGCTTCTTCTACATTAAAGGAAATTCTTAAAAGGAGAGGCTTCATTGGAATTCATATTAGGAAGGTAGTAGCGAATAGAATGTACACACTATTCTAGCATAACAATTGGATATGTGATGATCCTTTTAAAAATAAGGCTAAGCTGTGTGTGCTAAAAGGCATCATTCTAGGCAATCAAAACCTATCAAATGCAATGATAATTAAGAATGAGATCCTTACGAGAATAAATGATAGCAATGTGCCAATGGAGATCAACAATGTAGAATTAAAGGAAAATATGGAACAAAAAAATTAGTGGTGTCTTACTGCTAATGGAATATACAATAATACTTCATCCAGTAAACTTCTTAAGTAGAATTTCAATAATGTATTGTGGTACAAAATGGTATGATGCAAATACAATCTTCTTAGAACAATTACAACTTTATGGAGGACTATAAAGGAGAAACTGCCTACTATTGATAGATTAAACAAATTTAACTACCTGACAAACTGGTGCAGCCTTTGTAGAAGTCAATTGGAGACCACTTCACACCTATTTTTCAAATGCAGATACACATGTGGAGCTTGGAAAATAGTAATTTAGAAACGTGCAATCAATAATCCACTAGAGGAGTGGTAACAAATCATAAGCTGGAGTATGAACTTACAACATGTCAAGAAAGATCACAATGGTATTATTACATAACCTTATCCTACTTGGTACTACACATATGGGATGAAAGAAGCAGATGCAATTTCCACAAGAAGGAAAGAAGCTATGAACAATTCATGATAGAGCTAGTTAATGCCATTAGAATCCACATAATTACCTTTTGTGACAAGCTTGCACCAGGATCAGCTTGTACTAACATGTGGAGATGTAACTAATTTTTTGTATTTGTAATTCTTTTAATGCCTTATGGCTTGGCTAAATCATATGTCTGTGTACTCTCTTCTTGAGAATCTCTTGTAGAACATTTGCTTTTCAGCCTTTTATGACTTGATTCAATTTTCATTTTTCAAAAAAGTGCTTGTAAGATTGGGATGGACTCCACTAGTCAACTGGCAATTTCTGTTCATGAGATATTTTAGGCCGTGCTAGACTATTGTAGTTACTCTTATATTTGACGTTAAAATCTTGAAACGTCCTTTTTTAACGTTGCACGATTCATGGAGTGATTTACTAGATTAAACTATAGACTAAGATCTTTTTTTTACCAATATAAATAAGAATTTAAGAACAAAGCTTCTATACGTTACAGGGAGTGTACAGAACATGATATTCATGATTTAAGGAAGAAGGCAAAAAGTGTTGCAAAGTCTTCCCTTAGGACAACACAATCAAGAGAAAAACTCTTATTCCCTTCTGAAACATGGGAATCCAAAAGAGGAAAGATGAACCAATTTGTTTTGTTTTATAGATGATACAACGTAAAGAAGAGGAGGAATAGAACTGGAACCCTTAACGTGGATGATAACTGAACGACATACCCTTGTTGGGGAGGGACGCAGATGAATATAAAAAAAGAACAAATGTCTCGTCCAAGAAATCGTTAGTAATAGACTTGGTATTGACAATAGCGTCAATGTCTTTGTAACGTACAGTGTTGAGCCAACTTGCAAAGCTGCACTAATACAAACCTTACCGACTAACCTAACTTAAGACAACTACATGTGGCCAAGCTGGTTTGAAGATATTTGGAAACAAAAGTCTTTTGTATATATATATACACACTTATCACATGCTATCCTTAATTCAGCTTTGAAACTTATGGGAGAGACGGAAGAAGTTCAACTGCAGGTAACAAGTAAGGCAGCCCTCTTTCCAAGTTCGTTTTGCCAGTATTATACACAAGCTGTATGCTTTCGGGTGTATCAATATATGTCCTTTGTTTTAATGTTTAAACTAGGAGTAGTTGTAAGAGAAAATTTCCTATGAAGGAAAATAATTCTCTCTCATCTTAAACTGTTAATAAGAAACAGTCATCCTACAACCTGTTGCGTTTGTATCCTACACATCCTTAATCACATATTTTTACAGCTTACTATGAGCTGAGAGGCTGAGGAACACAGGCTAAACAAACTTAAAATTCCATGTTTAACTTATGCTATGCCTCTTGGTTTCAACAAGATCAGATTGCTACTCGTTGTCCAAACAAGCATGGATTTGACATATCAACTATGATATTTATAGCTGTATAAGGTTTTTTGATTTTCTTCTCACTTTCTGTAGTCGGGAATTCTGACAAAGAAGCAAATCCTAAGAGTACAGAAGAGACCAATGGATCAACACTGTCGCAAAACCAAAGATATAGCCGGTGGATTCGACTTTTTCTCTATACGCTGCTTGTTCTCACTGGTCAGTCAGTGGCTGTGTTTCTGGGTAGGCTTTACTTTGAGAAAGGTGGAGATAGCAAATGGCTCTCAGCACTATCACAGGTTGTAGGCTTTCCAATTCTTATACCCTATTATTTCATCGCCAAACCCAAAGATCCACCTAATCCCGACGATATCCTCCCAAAACCTCCATCAACCTTAACCCTTCTAGCAATCTATGTAACAATTGGACTAATTACATCAGCAAACTGTTTCTTATACTCGATTGGCATGCAATACATTCCCGTTTCAACTCTCAGCCTCCTTTGTACATCACAATTGGCCTTCAATTGTTTCTTTTCGTACTTCCTGAATTCCCAGAAGTTCACTCCCTCTATAATAAATTCTATGGTTCTTCTCACCATCTCCTCGGTTCTCTTGGCCTTCAACAATGAATCTGCAAACCCTACCAATGTTTCTAAAGCCAAGTATGCAGTTGGTTTCATATGCACCATTATTGCTTCCGCTGGATATGGGCTAGTGCTGTCTGTAACAGAGTTTTGCTTCAATAAGGTCATAAAAAGGACAAGCTTTTATGTGGTGATGGATATGATAATCTATCCGCAAACAGTTGCTGTTTCTGCTGCCGTGATCGGACTTTTCGCCAGCGGAGAGTGGAATGATTTGATTGGGGAGATGGGTGAGTATCAATTGGGCAAAGTAGCTTATGTCATGAACATAGTTTGGACTGCGATCTCATGGCAGGTTTTCTCCATCGGATGTGTTGGGTTGATTTTTGAGGTGTCTTCCTTGTTCTCCAATGCGGTGGGTGTTCTAGGCACGCCTATTGTTCCTATCCTAGCTGTGTTCTTTCTAAATGAAAAAATGAACGGCGTAAAGGGCATCTCAATGGTGTTAAGTGTGTGGGGCTTCATTTCCTATGCTTATCAGCAATATATCGATGATCGTGAAGAGAAAGCCCAAAAGAGTCTGCTTAATGAGGTGTCTCAGATAATAGACTAAAATTTTTGAAATCGTAGTAACTGGGAATCCGGAGAGAGAAGCATAAGGAGTTATTTCGACTTGTATATCCGGTTAAATCATCTCAGACGAAGTTTTCAATGTATCTTTATTCTTCTCCAGTCATATAGTCATAGCTACCCTTGACCAATCTTGGTCGTTTTATGTAATAATGGATGATAGCAAGGTTAGGCTTGGCCGTCTTGGGGATTTGTTCTAACGTCAATCAGCACTACTAAGGTGATCCTCTGCCCAAAGACTAACAAGACACTACAACAGATAAGAGCGATGAATTCAGTCATCGCTAAATATTAAAAAATCGTGTCAAATGATAATTTGCGACGAAAAACAATTGTCGCCGAATCTGGGTAACAAAATAATATCCACGATGTTTTCGTAAAATCCTCGCAGAAAGGTTTTTGACACACAATATATTTATCAATAAAACATATAACTAACGAGAACAAAAAACATTGTACATAAGAATTTGCCACATATATGTTTCGCAGAGAAAAGTTTTTACCTATGAAACTGTAGTCGTACATAATTATTTTTACCTACAATTTTATTTTTATAGTAGAATAATTTTAGTTACTAATTGTTGGTTGTAGGTAAATGTTTTTAGAGATGCTCTTCAAAACGTAGAGAATAACGTTTTGTGACGAATTTGTTTTGGTAGTTAATACTTTTTTGTGATAAACATTTATTTTTAAATGTTAATTTTATTATAATTGTTAACAAAGTTAATTTAATTTATTGCAAATTTTTAGACAATTTAAAATATAAAATTGTTACAAT
>JAOSBP010000002.1:17646077-17661514 GCA_027563825.1 Erythroxylum mucronatum | reverse complement strand
TTTATTATAATTGTTAACAAAGTTAATTTAATTTATTGCAAATTTTTAGACAATTTAAAATATAAAATTGTTACAATTTATAATTAATATTGGTGACATATTTTTAAATAATAATAAAGTGAAATAAAATAAACATTAAAAATGGAATGCATTTTAAAAAAATAATTACATGTTAATTACATAATTTGTACAAAATTTATAAACAAATTAAGACTCATCGTCGTCATTACTACTGACATAGTTTGAGCCAAGTAATTGTTTGACCATGTTTTTAAGCTTGTTGAGTTCTTTTACATTACGATCTAACTTCTCTCCTGTATATTGTAACTTAATCTTTAGTGATTGGTTCTCCTTTTAAAGCGCTGTGACATATACTGGTCATGGCGAAGATGCACCAACATGCTTATGGTCATACCTAAGACCTTTGATATATCTGGATATTGTACCAAAGACATTGATGCAAATGTCATCGACATTGGGTTGATTCCCCTAAGACAATGATGTATGTAAAAACTCCTGCATCTTGTCCTACAATTTAAAGTACACAATCAAGTTAAGTAAAAAATTATTAATTAGTATTACATTAAAAAATAAACTGTAATATTTATTTTTTGTACATATATAATTACTTTGTACCTCTTAAGACGTCCAACCTTTACCTTCCTTATAGTGTGTTAGCTTGTACAGTGTGATCCTATCACACTTTTGTCCTTGAAGTTGACTTTGGTTCTATTATATGAATTTAAAACTTAGAAGATAATAGAATTTATTGTATTAAGAAATTGAATAATAAGATGAAAACGTTTAACTTACAAGTTCTTGTCGAACGACAACAAATGATTTGAAGTCGATGTTATGAGGAGTCTTCATTTTTGCTCTTTTCGCCTTGTCTTTCTCTCACTTTTCCTAAATTAAGAGAAGTAGATATAAATTGTATAAACAAAAATAATGGAAGGAAATATAAAGAGAAATAAAACAAACTTGAACCTTCACTGAGGCCCAATAATCACACATTTCAGTCCAATTTTCTAGACTCACTAATTCTAGAACATATCTCCTTACCTCTTCATCGAAAGGGAAAGGCTGGTAATATTTATGAAGTTTATATCGATGATTCTTCGCCCTTTGTTTCAGCAGTGAACTAACACAGCTTAAAACCTCAGGCTTATCGATATCAACATGAGCTTCATTTACAAAAGAACATGTATAAGTTAAGTTACTGTTTTTGGTAAGTAAAATTGCAATACATTTAATCAAATGAATTGAAATATTACCGAAACTTTGTCTAAAGCATTTTGGAGCAAGTTGTCTTCTTTCAACTGCCTGGCATGCTGAAAGCAAGGTAATTCATTCCTCACAACGATGCCCAACTCACTGGACAATTATGTGGATTGGATCTTATCTAAAGGGCGACATTGTGTGGGGTCAATGGTTACATACAACTAGCTGTTCATTGCAACATTCATCCGTTGTAACTTAGCTCCTTTTGTGATACCTCTATCTCGTTTTCTAATAACATTATTCAAGCCTGAAAACAAAAAAAATCATAATAAGAAAAACACAATAAACATGTAATGAGTAATTTCAACATTAATGTAAATATGTTTGGTTAACAATAACATACCTAAAGATCCGTCAGCACTAACTAATGTTGGTAAAGGTTGTTACTGACTGTCTTCATTCGAGAATGTAATTATTGGTTATTGAACGATGGGGTCAGACTAAGTTGGTTGTTGTAGGGGAGGAACTTCTTTGGTCGTTGCCACCCTCTTTCCTTTGTTTCTACCAGGTGCCATTATACTGAACAACTAAAATGAAATATGAAGATAACGCTTAAGCTTAACTCAAACATCAATATTCCACATGAATATAAGGAGATTAGTAGTCAAATACTAAACATTCGGCATAAACATAAGTGAAACATTAAAAATATGCATCTAGTTATCGTAAATTAACATAAGTTAAACATCAATAACATAAGGCAATTATAGACATAACATTTCAAACAATACAAACAATTTATTTACATTCAATGATCATGATCAAGATTTTGAAAATCATCATCATTGGATTCTTCATCATTAATATATTCGAGCAAAGTATCGTCATTGTCATTTAAGTCATCTTGAGTATAGTCTTCATCTGTTTGTAAGATAAGATGGGCTTGGATTCATCTATTTGAACTATGTTAGGATCGACATCGCTCTTATGGAATGATGATATATCTGCATCTTTTATTGGAATGCCTTCATTATTAAACTCCAATCCAATTTCTTGATAGACTTCATCCGCGTCCTCATCCAATTAACCAATATCCCTTTCACAAAAATCAAATACATTCCTTTGTTGAAACTTTCGAACAACCTTTCAATTGCTACCCAATACAGTATTATTGACGTAGAAAACTTGTTTGACTCGACTTGTAAGGACAAAAGGATCATTATCATATCATGTCTTACTAACATTTATGTTAGTAATATGCCCGTTCACTTTCATGTCAATTAGATCAAACCATTTGCATTTAGGGATAACAACATTCTTATCCTTGATGCAATGAAACTCTGTTATTTCATATATGACACCATAGAAGTCAATGATTTCGCCGTCATGACATCCTTCAATGACAACCCCACAATTTTGACTTCTAACTCGACTATCCCGATCTTATATATGAAATTTCACCCTATTAACAATGCAACCTGTGTATTTCTTCCCACAAATATGAGGCCCACATACGAAACTATATAATGTTATTGTCACTTCTTGCACGTCGCAGTTATTTAACCGTATCATCTATACGACAAATTGAAAATAAATATGACGATGATACATATTCTCATATTTTCATAATATGTATCACTCAATTTCTAAACCATAATACAAACTTCTTCTTATGTCTTTCTTCAACACTAATAATCCCTTTGCTACGAATTGTCTCTTTGTGCTCTCTATTTAAAAAAGACAACGACAGTAAGATCTCAGAGTGAATGAAGCAAATTGTAATATAATTGTTTGAATGAAAAGGAATATACGTTATCTATGTATGTATCTACTTTCTTGCAATTGTTCAAAATATACCGATGGGAAATTTCGAATTCGTCTTTAGTTAACTCCACGTATTTACCTACACCAAGTGACTTAACTTTTTGGGAGACAATAGACAACTCACCGTCATCATGAAAATCAAAGTTACATTCTGGTCTATTAAATCTTGTCTCCACATCAGTTAAGTACATTAAACAAACAGCCAAGCATTCATTTGCTATATAAGCCTTTGCAATAGACCTTTCTGGTCGAGCTCTATTACGTACATAACGCTTAAAAGAGCATAAAAACCTAAACATAATTAGTTATAAACTTAGGAATTGTTACAAACAATGAACATAGAAAAAACTTTATGAATTTAATATGAATTACCTTTCAATTGGAAACATCCATCAAAATTGAACTGGTCCACAAAGTTTTGTTTCATATGGTAGGTGAATTACCAATTGAACCATAACATCAAAAAATGATGGGGGGAATAATAGTTCAAGCTTACATAGAATCAATGCTATGTCTTTTTCCACTTTATCAAGCTCTTCAACTTTAAGTGTCTTGCAACATAATTACTTAAAAAACTCTCCCAATTGACCCAAAGTAACAGACACATCCTTCGGCAAACACCCACATATTCCAACAGGAATTAATCGTTGCAAAAGTACATGACAATCCTGACCTTTCAACCTTGACACTTTTCCCTCTTTAACATTCACACAACGACCTATATTTGATGCATACCCTTCAGGAAATTTGACTGATTGAAGGAACTAACAGAATGATTGTTTCTCACTTTTTGACATGTTGTGACAAATAGGGGTATAATGTATGACCCATTATCTCTTCTTTTCAAATGCAAGTCCTTTCTAATATTCATGTCTTCCAAGTCAAGTCTAGCCTTAATTGTGTCTTTGGATTTTCCATCAATTCCGATGGCAGTTCCTAAAATGGACTCACAAATGTTTTTCTCAATATGCATAACATCAAGATTGTGCCTTAGTACTAATTCCTTCCAATATTGCAAGTTGAAAAATATGTTTTTTTGGTCCAATTGAGTTTGACATCATTTCTCTTTCTTTTTATATTACTTGGGTGTTTGCTAGGTGTAATGTCACCCAAATGTGATAGTTGGTAAACAATATCATCACTGGACAACTTCATCAGAGCTTTACCCAATTCTACATTGCCATTAAACAGTTTACTTCTTCGCCATCTATACCTATGTTCCAAATAATGTCGATAAACCGTATAACATATTTTACTTCGTATGCTCATTGAATATGTTTGATGGTTACACACATGACAAGCCATATACCCTTTAATGCTCCACCTAGACAAATTACCATAAGCTGGGAAATCATTTATAGTCAACAAAACAGCAGCATGCATTATAAATGTTTCGCCTTCGACAACATGAAATGTTTGTAATCCTAATTCCTATAGATCATTTAAGTCATCAATTAATGGTTGCAAGTATACATCGATGTCCTTACCAGGAGCATTAGGTCCTGGAATAAAGAAAGACGACAACATAAAAGGCTCCTTCATACACTTCCATAGATGTAAATTGTATGGGACTAGAATCACCAACCACATGCTATATGAAGTACTCATATTACCGAAAGGATTAAATCCATCTGAGGCCAATCCAAGTTGAACATTATGACTATCTTGTACAAACCATGGAAACTTTCTATCAATTTCTTTCCATGCCATTGAGTCTGCTGGATGACGTATAATATTATCATCAATGCGTTTTTCTTAACTCCTTCTATGTATTTAGTTGACCATTTTTGATGAGACATCCAACTCTTATCCATTTAACTATAAAATAAAAGAAGATAACTGAGTTATTACATGCATTTTTCATTCAATATTACGTCCAAAATAACGTATCTAATTAAGGTACGTGACATTATTTACACCTATGAATCAAGAAACGGAGTTCTCGCTATTGCTCCTTGGCTCATGTAATTTTTCATCGATAAGCTTCATTGGAGCTGCATCACCGATTTCTAACCTATGTACCATCCTATGTCTGTACTATGTTGATTTGTTTCTTGTATAAGTTTGCCTATTTAACTTCTTCTATTACATAATGTCAGTTCATAGTACCAATTACGTAAACAATATACAACAAAATGAAATGACAATCAATATACAAAACAATTAATTCACATTAACAATAATGGTTACTACTAATTCACATTAATAATAGTTGCAATTTTTTTTCCAAATGATTTTGTGACTGGGTTGGATGAGTTACCTGAATCTACGGACAACTGCAAACCATTAAGAAGGTGGAACTTGAACAATTAATCCTACAACAACTTCAAATAGTTGCTAGTCCCATAAGCCTCAATCATTACAATGACTAGTTTTTAGGTATATTCAACTAGTCTTACTCGATTTCCAACAAAATACAAAAAAATGGCCTTTGTCGAATATACCTAAAGATGACACATAAATTCTTTGGTTTTGGCTCTAATCAAACAGAGGAAGATAGCATCTAAAAAAAACCTATACACAATCACCAACTAAATACAAAATTTCTTCTTTATGGTACTATAAATGCATATTTAAATCACAAAAAAGGATGTTGAAGAATTTGATAAAGTATTTTAAAAGTGAAGAGATTTGTCACATACCAAACAGTCATTTTAACCTATAGTATATAATATACGAATCAGTAATTATTTAACTATTGAAAACATGAATCAAATTTTTTAATACAAGCAGTTTTTATTCAATGATTACTCATTTATCTTTCTAATTATAAATACATGAATAAATATTTTATAGAAGAAGAACGTTCAAAAGCTGCATAAACTTACCGTTCTAATCTTATTAAACCAAAAATCAAGAACCAATCAATCAAGCAAATCACTATTAAGTATTGACACTTTCACTTACCTCACTTCACTTTCCAAACCCAATAATATGTTGCTATAAACTGACGATATTTATAAACCTTTAAATTCAAAGTTTTTGTTTAATGTTTGGGTGTCTTCACCATGTGTGATTGTGTCCCTCCTATTCCTTTTTCCTTTGCCATTACCCAGGTTCCAAACTTGGTTTTTAACATAACAGAAAATATAACATTATAATTTAATTTTTAACATAACCGAACCTTGGTTCTCCAACATCACAAACTCAAAGCACTATGAGGACTTTTGTCGAACACCTTATGAGCAAGTAATTTTTAACTCAAGAACATAAAAAATAGTATGTTTTCCCCTCCTTCAATAACAATAACACAACTTTTACTCCACTCAACCATTATCATCACTAATAAATGCAAACAAATCGACAACAAACTCAAATCATAACACAAAAACTTTGGAACTATATCATCTTAAATGACACGTCTGAAAATCCAATCAACAGTACTCACCAATTGAAGAAAGCAAGTGTACAAAGAAGATTCATTGTTGTTGTCCAAGATAGAAGAGAAGATATGGTACAGAGAAGACGTCGGTTTTGAACAAACGAAGGAGAGAAGGGGGCACTAGTCTTTGAGGGGAAAGAAGAGAGGGATCAAGTGTCTGTGTTTAAATAGACGGTAGGATGACGTCATTTGTCTTCCCACAAATAGTGTCGTCCTTTGGCGATGAGTCTACATTTCAATGCTAAATGTAAAACATTTGCTACGAAAATAAAATAGCGTTACAAATTGTACAACATTTTGCTACCAAATTGATAAATCATCGCCAATGGTAAACCTTTTACCTTTTTTTGACGGTCAAAACTATAATCGCCTATTACTCCAATTCGCTACCAATTATACCCAACATCGCAAAACCCTTGCATTTTCTTTACATTCTTAATTTTTTTAATTGATTAACACCCGAGGGTTTTGCAACAAAGTAAGTTTAGTCGCAGAAGACCATTTCTTTGACCAACCACCACACTTAGTCGCAAATGATAGACAATTTGCTTCCAAATTTTCACATCGTTGCCCAAAATCAAAGCAATTTCTTTACTTTCTTAATTTTCTTAATTGATTAATATATATGAGGTATTCCTAATACATCATACAAAATTTTAAATTAATCTTCTCACTTATATATGCAATTGTTCTTCATTTTCTTAATTTTTGGGAATGACTGATCTTTAATTTTCATTTGTTAGAAATATTTTTCTAATTATATTACAATGTCTTGGTAAATTATTATAATTTATTTTTTAATCATAATAATTAAAATTTATAATTTTTTGAAATTATAATAATTAAAATCTATATTTTTATGAAAATTATAAGCCAATTATAATTAATTTGAAGGGTCAACAAATTAATTTGGGAATAGTTTTTAATTGAATAATTTAATTTTTAATTCAAATTATGTTTTATTTGGGATAGGAAAATAAATTTATTAAAAATTATTTATGAACCCACGGGCTTTGGCAACGAACCATGTATTAGTCGATACATCTGTCATTTGTCGACCAAATACAATAGATCGTAGCAAATTAATTAATAGTACTTCCAAACAACTATAGCGAACAAGAAACGACATCGTTTACCTAAACAAGAGAAACAACGTCATTTTGTATTAAGTTTTCAATGACAACCACAATAAAAGGCTACTCCATTCTCATTTAAGCCTTTGGGTTATATATTGTGGTCATCACCATCGAAGAACTATCATTAACTGAATCGGTATTGTTCTTTTATCTATTTTCCTTAACGAAGTTGTGCTAAGTTTAACTTATACCTTTAGGTGTTTATTGTGAGTTCTTAATTATGCATTTAATGTATGGGTTATGTTTATGGTTATGTTTCAAAGATGATTTACTGTCTGTCTTTGTTATTTGTATATGGGTTGGCTTCTTCCAAATGATCTTTAACGCTTCCCTCATCAAAGGTTCATAACTATTTGATGAAAGGTCTTCAAGAGTATTTTACTTTTATTCATTTCCATTAATAGTATATAGCCTAATATAGATAATACTATATTTCAGTACATCAAGAACATAGTCATGTCTATTATACTTTAAACTCTAAATTTTGCATGTGATATATACAAACAACAGAATAGATTTCTAAAATTTTAGTAAGGGTAACTTTCATATCATTAGGCGCATTGAAGATGTATAAGTGCTAAATTGGACTACTTTCACTTATCATCGAAATTGGAGTTGAACATATCATCATTTTATTCTAAATTGACTTTTGCAAAATTTACCTCTTAACATTATTAATCAAGGAATCCCGACATGGCGACTAGTTCCAGATGGTACTAATTCATTCCGTTGGGATGAATGTGGCAAAATTTCCCCTACTAAAGAAATAAATAACGCAGAAAAAATCTCCACTTCATACACTAATGATCGTTTGCCTTCTATGGCCGATCTTCTACGCCAATGTGTTTAGTACTATCCGAACAATGTCACTTTCCTTATAATGTACATCTCATTTCCTTTCATGAATTTATTATATATATTCACATTTGATGATATATATTACATATTGTTTTAAGCTTCCTTGAATCTCGAATATGCCCATAGAGGTGGGGGCAATGTCACAATGGTTCATAAAGGATTAGGGAAACCATTGATGTGGAAAATTCATCAATTCCACAGACTTCGTCTGGTCATTCACGTATGCATGTCACTCCAATTTCGGTTCGTTTAATGGTTTACTAATATGACAATATATGAGTTCTATACTAATTGTGTTTAGGTAAACCGTTTCGTACTGGCAAGTCATCTGGAGAACTTGTCTTCCATATTAAATCCGGCGACTCATTCGCAGTTTAGCTGTAGTAGAAACGTTGTTGCAAGAAGGTGTAAAAAACACTACACCTGAGGGAAGAACTATCACTGTTCCAATTGGTGCCTTCGAACGTGCAAGGACCCTCTCAGGAATCCAGACATTGGCGACTCATTCACCTTTACAAACTCTCATGTCACTTGGAATTCAAAAAAATAATTATATCATTGTCATTTATCGATGTAATCAACTAGACTCAGCTTTAAAGTTGATTTTATTGTTGTATATGTAAGAATTTATCAAGCAACCTTTTGATTTATTGTTGTATCTGTAAGAAATGATCAAACAACTTCTCTACTAATTAGGGGTCAAGCTGCATACTATTAAGTGTGGACTGTTATTGTTCTTGTACTATGACTGTAAGAATTGTTAACCTTCCATATATCACATAATTATATTGATACATTTATTAAAATTTTTATAACTAATTTTTGCAATGTTACTAATTATTAATGATTAATTAATACTACAGTTTAACACTTAAGTGTGTTTTTTCAACAACATGTTGTAAACATTCAAAACAAATCTACAATAAAACATATCTTAACTATGATTGATTATAAAAATGTTAGTGTAACAATTTTGAAAAATGTGAACCCTTTGGTGACGATTTTGGCAAATGGTCACCAAATAATTTCAGAAATTAGTCACCAAATATTTACCAAATTATAGTGAAGATTTCTGAAAAGCGTCACCAAAAGTTCATTTACTGACAAACATAAAAAATCGTCATCCAATGCGGAACATTTTGTGAGGATTTTTGGCATTCATCACTAAGTGTTCACCATTTGGGGACAATTTTTGTAATTCGTCACAAAATGTTGATCCTTTTGTGATGCTGTTGTAATTAGTCGCTAAAGGGGTAGTTTTAAGGATGATTTTAAAAATCGTCGCAATATGGTCACTTATAGCAACGGTTCTTGGAACGTCGCTAAAAAAAAACCACAGCTAAATATCTACTTTGTTACAGTGAGAAAAAGAAGTTTTCCGGTGGAATCTTAGTGATTATAAACTTCATTTTTGACCAATGATCTTTCCCACGGTGAAAATGTAAGCTAGATAATTTCCGTGTTTAATTTCATCCGCCTTATTATTAATGAAAAATACAATAATAATGCAAAAACTCCACATTATAAATTAAGTATAATAAATAATGTGTAGAATATTTAAGTAATTATATCAAAAGATGCATGTAAAACAGTGTTAATATATGGGTGCGTGTGAAAGGTTAAATAGAAATTCTCGTAGATTTTTTTGACAAAGAGAAAATATATTAAATCATAAAAGACAAAGCTTGAAGTATTACGAAAAGGATGCAAGCTGATTTACTATCAACTTTGCCTTCTATAGAAAAGAAGCCGGCCAGCTAAATGACTTGAACCAGCAAGTTATAATGCACTTTTCTAGCTTATGTGATGGACCAGTCACATATGAGGATATCACTAAATTTTAAGAATGTGATATCTAATTCTGCCGAGCTGAGTAAGGCCTCTTTGTTCGTGTTTTGATTGGACAAAGTTCTTTTGTTTCTCTCATCCTTCTTTAAGAATATTAAATGCTCTTAATAAATTTATAAAATATTTTCTTCCCTTTCGCACATTAAAAAACATAATAATTTTATCAAATAACTTTATTAAATACTAATTCACTTTTTATGATTTAGAAATAATATTATGAAAATTTTCAAAACAAATGTTACGATTGACTAAGAGCAACGTTATGAAGACTATGAAGCCATATGAAGCATCGACTGAACAATGAAGGAATTATAAAAAAATTATGAGCTTCAAGATCATTGAAATAAGATTAAGGAAGACTCAATACTTTTATATGATCAAATCAATCTTTTTTTATCCTCTTATTTTGGTCATTTTAATAATTTTGGGGCTCAATAAGCATACTTCCAATACTAATGCATGCGATTTTTCATTTATCAATAGAAATTAAACTTTTTATTTTTAAAAAATCTCTTGATTTTAAAATAAAATTTAGGAAGCTTTTGAATTGTTTTTTTTAATGTAAAGTGTTTGTCAAAACATTGGTAGACCAATGTTAGGTATATATAGAATAACTGATAGCTAGTTTGTAAGTAATAGGTATTTAAGTGAGGTATAACTATAAATACGTCCCTAATTGGTTATTAGACTTATTTATGACATTTTATTGATACAAGGTCATATTTGAGAGAGTTTTCAAGCATGCAAAGCATTTGAATATTCATTGTTAATTGAGATTAAGCCCTAGAGTATTAAAGCGAGAGAGTAAGGATTATTTGTGCCGTAATTTTGATTGGGGGTGCAATTTAATTTTTAGATTCAAAGAAAGCTTATGATTTTGTCTTATTATCAAAGAAGATATGTAAAAGGGTTACTCATCACGTGAAGCAAAGAAAGAGTTTGTAGAAATGTTCATCTTTACCTAATTGAAAGAAGAAGGTAGTGAATCTCAAGAAGAGATATAGGGAGCCTATATTGATTATTATATTATTTATGTTAATTACACTAAACGTCCATTTAATGGTTTTTACCTTTTTCATTTTACTCCTTGATTTTTAAAAACTATCATATACCCCCTAAGGTTTGGTTATTCTTTCACTTGTACACTCTATTGTCATTCTCTATAGGTTTCCCATAGAGAATGGGCAAATGATGTTTTGTGAGTTAAATAGATGTTATGTAACACAAACATAATGCGTAATGTGACACAAAACACTTATCATGTTTGTGATGTAACATAGGACATCATGTGGTTTGTAAGACATGCACCTAAATAAGTTTCTCCCATATATAGACAACATTATAACTTTAAGAGATGACAACAACCAAGATCGTGTATTACACGACATAACCATGATAGGTGTATTACTATATAATACTTAATCAATCCATATGACATCATTTATCCATTCTTTACTAGACTTTCTAACAAAGAATGACATTAAGAGATGTAGGTGAATTTACACGAAACCTTAAGGGTACATGATAGTTTTAAAATATAAGTAACTAAAATGAAACAGGCATAAACCACAGAGGGGTATAATTAACCACATATTATTTATTTAAGTTTTTAAATTAAACATTATTTAGCAAAAAGTTTTTTGAAATTCGTAAGCACTTAATTCACCCCATCTTGAGTATTATTAGAAACTAAAAAGTAGTGCCAAATTAGTTACTTTTATTTACATATTTCTAAAACAACGAGAAAAGATCTTCATGAAAACTTGGAAGCATCCTTATTTTTGTTTATTGTGAAAATGATCAAATTATAAGTAGGGCTTCATTTTTTTATGGAAATGATTTTTTAATTGAAAAAGTAATGAAAATTTTCTTTTTCCAAAGGTATTAACTTATGGGATATTATTTCTAAAGGTCCACTCATTCCTAAGAAGGAATTTGAAGTTGATAACGTTGAGACAAGTTCTCCCAAAACTAAAGAAGAATTGGATGATGATGATAAGAAACTTATATCATTGAATAGAAAATCCATTCGCATCTTATTTTGTATATTACAAATACATAAATTTAATAGAGTTATCATGTGTAAATATATATATGAGGTGTACTTAGGAAATCACATATGAAGATTCAAATCAAGTTAAAGAAGAGCAAAGTGGGCATGCATATATATCATCATCACCTAGTCCAAAATCCCATAATGAAGCAGGGTCTGGGGAGGTCCGATAGTACACAGCCTTACCCTTACATAGTAAAGAGGCTATTTTCGGTGGACTCACATACAAATGAGACAATATAAGAATGATGCAGGTAACAGAAACAATTCATATTACCAAAAAAAAGACAAGTAAAGGAGAAATAAAAGCACTAAATAGAAATAATAATAATAATAAAAATACCCAAATCTCATGTTATATCTAAAATAAATGCAAATAACACTAATAATACTAATCACAAATAATAAAAATAAATAAATAAATAATTAAAAGTGATAAAAGTAAATAAATAGATGTAGGCCAGAAACTACCGTAGAGATACAAATGTATTTGGGAAGAGAACTCCCACTGAAGAGGCATGAAAGTTAAGGAAAAGGAAGGGAGGCTCTTAGGAAAGTTGCTGAGTCAAGTTGAAAATAAAACTAAGAAAAAGATGTTGAGTATTAATTTTTCATATATATATATATATACTATTTTGTATATATACAATTAATGTGAAATATATAAATTTTAAAATCAACAACAATAATAACTACATCCCAGTTGAAGTCCCACTAACTAATATATTTAGTTATATTATATATAATCACTTTTGTTTAAGTTTATATATCAATATAAATTATTTCAAATAAAGCATGATGAAAGTGTGTGTGTGTATGTATATATATTCATTAACATTACTAATGATTTTAAACACCCAGGAAAATATTATATGAATATTTAAAATTAGTAAGAAAAATACTTAAGGTCTTTTTTTAAGGCTTAGAAAGCTAAAAAAATGATCATCAAATAAGCCAAGGACTTAATGTATTACCATTAAAGAAGGTCATTTTGTGTCTCCTCATTTGCTATACGAGGCTTAAGAAAGTATAAGATAAAGAGGTGGCTTATAGAATGAAGAACTTGGCTTTTAAGGATTTAAATAAGAAATCAAGTGAAAATGAAGAGACTTATTCAAGGGATAATTTGAGAAGACATGACACTTATTACTAGTAAATTAATATATGAAAGATCAAGTTCAATTGGACGGTAAATTGAGTAAGGAGCTAACTAAATTAGTTAAATAATCAAAGAATAAAGAAAATGAGCAAAGGAGAGTATATATATGTAACTTAAAAGAGCTTAAAATGAATTCAAGTAAAGAACTAAGAATAAGAAAGAATCAAGCATATCAAAATTGAAGTAAACCAAACAATCCTTCTTGTAGCCTTATCTTGGTGATTCCAATGAATCAGGTCACAATCATTATATGATCATTTTCATATAGGGCATATTGCTATATTTATCATAATCAAGAGGAAATTTAAGAAGATTTTGAAGAAACCTTTTTGATCATCGCATTTCTTTTTAGAAACTTTTAAAATAATTTTAGATCAAGTTTCTATTAAAGGAGTAGAAAACTTTGGCCTATTAGGATATAGATAAAGATCTCACATAAAGAGATACTTGTCATTCTAATAGGTCTTTTAAGCATTTTTCTCTTGTATTTAGCCTAAACATTTAAATGTATAGTATTTAACTCCTAGTGATTTAGCCTAAACATTTATTACTAAGCCTAAATATTTTCTTGTAATGACTTATTTGATTTATTTATTTACTTGTCCTATTTCTTGTGTTTTTACCTTGTCTATTTTATCGTATTATTTAGTTTATTAATTATTTTTTATATTTTATTTATTATTATTTTCTTTTTCTTTTTTTCATGTAGGTCATTCAAAACTAACCTTCCTATTAGTTAGGGGTAAGGCTACGTGCTACTGGACCTCTCCAAACCTAGCGTATCAGTGGAACTTTTGACTAGATCCTTGTTGTTGTTGTTGTTGTTGTTGTTGTTTTTGTTTTCATTAAAGGAGTGTATTTTAATCTTTGAAAGAACTCAACAAGTTTTGAACTTTTTATTTTTGAAATTTTGGTTAACCAAGGTGGGGGTTTGGGGAAAATAGTATTTGAATTTTAGATAGACTGGTCAATTAGTATAGCACATTGGTCAACCTAGGTATCAAAATAGTCAATGAATATTATTTTTACTAACTATTGTAACAAGTAATTTTTGTTTCTAATGGTTATTTTAGGATGTTTTAAGTAAAAACAGACTATATGTGAGTTATAAAAGTTATCATGAGCATACTAGAGAATTTCTAAGAGTTTTGAGATTCTAAAGATTTGCTTGTGTATAACAAAACATATATTAATCCTTCATTCATTGGTGTGAACAAAAGCAACATTTTGATTTGTACAAAATTTTAATTACTTTAATTGGTGAAATTTCTTAGGATACACGTTATAAGGATTCCTCTCCATTAAACAAAATTTATAAAAGATTACTCTTCACTCTTATTAAAGTAAGATGATTATAAAAGTTCCTCTTTATCTGTGGTAAAGAAGATTTTATATGAAATGTTACTTTTTACTCATTAAAAGAAGAAGTTAGTGAGTTTGCAATAGCTCTTGGATAGTGGAAGTAGGCTAAGGTTGTTTAGTTGAACCACTATAAAGGTAGTTTTGTCTCTTTTTCCGTATTCTTTTTAAATGTTATCGTATTTGTTTTAAATTGTTTTATATGAATTTATGATAATAATTAATTAGTTTATAAATATGATTAAATTATCCCCATCTTATGTGCTATATCAAGACCAATAATAATCTTATAAATTTTTTTTAAAAATAGAAGGAAGTTCATTAAATGTGGAATGGTTTGATAGCTTTGAAAAAGGTAAGATGTTTGTCCTATTTAGAACTTTAAAAAGTTTACCTTTTGAAAAAATCCAAAATATCATTTATGATATGAGCACCAAAAAGGTTTCGAGGCTTCTAGAAGAACCTCTCATTTAAGTCATATTGACCTAGTGCTTTATCTAGAATGATGCTTAGAAGAGTTGATTTCATATCTTAAGGCATAAGTAGGGAGGTAAGCGTGGTCTTGTGAACTTTGATAATTTGTGGTGGTTAAAAAAA
>JAOSBP010000002.1:17631948-17642064 GCA_027563825.1 Erythroxylum mucronatum | reverse complement strand
ACTATAACTTTCAATGTTACAAGTATTATTTCTACACTTCCAGAGCCTCTTCAGGTCTCTTTCACAAAGTATTCTTTTTCTGCTTGTTTAGCCTCTTCAGGCTCTGGCCTTTCTCTTCACTAAAAAAGATATTGTTTGAGCTTCACGTTATAGATTTGTTTACTCTCTTTTTCTCACTTGAGCTTTTACAATCAAAATTCTTTTCTCTCTTTGTATTGTATCGTAAAAGTTAAGTTTTTTTTACGACTATACCTACTATTTATAATCTAAATCTTCAACAATCTTCTTAAGAATTCTACTTGTCGAATCTTCTAAAAACAGTTATTAGTCAAGTCCTGTAACTAACTCCAATTAATTGACGTTCTCGTACATTCTTTAATTTCCATCGTCTTGCATAGATACATATGCTTCGTCTGGTATCTCATATTCTTCGTCTGGTGTCTTACATGCTTCGTCTGGTGTCTTAGACTAAGCATTCTAAACTTCGTCTTATCAGTTTTTACTAGTGTATTAACTTGATTTGATGATTTGTGCTACTTACATTTATCTGCTCACTTAACAAATTCATCAAAACAGTTCACACACTTCTACGATTATTATTATTTGACTTTCATCAAAATTAATAGAAGAAGTGAAGTCTTCTTGACTTATCAACATATACCAATTCGAAGGAATCACTCTTACAATTGATGATAATACATTAAAACCACATAAGAGTTAACCTTCCAAGCCAACATCTACCTCATATTCAAACACATTCATTACAACTTTAGGAGGATGTCTTAATCATAAACAACTTTTCAACACATGTGCAATTCCTCCTTGATATATTTTTCAAAACATTTTTCTCTTTTTGTTTTCCTTTCTCTTTTCTTCCTTTCTTTTCCTTTCTTTTCTTTTCTTTAATAAGAAATTAAAATAAACTGCATCAATATGGGAATTTCAATAATAAGATATAAAATAACTTCCCAGCATTATAACCAACCCACATATATGCATACCCCCACACTTAGAATTTTGTACTTCCATAAACTAAAAAAAAACAAATGCTCCACTAGCTTCAAGGCTTGGGACAGACATTTGGTTAGGTTAAAGCATGTAATATGGCTAATACAAAAAGAAAAGGCAAATAAAGCTCAATAGGGCTTATCAAAAAGGAAAAATCATATAATGGGTAGGTTATTTGGCTAATATAGCTCAGAAAAACAAAGAATGCCTAATCATATCCATGTTAATGCATGTGATAAAAATTTAGTCTCGAATAGAAATTCAAGGCAAAATTAGGATGTACATATCATGAAGGTCACACATTATCAAAAGACAATGAGACTGATATGAATGTGTCAGTCTAATAATGCTTAAAATCTCAACGTCTTTGTCTACAACTAGTCACTACGCTTCTAAAGATAACACACATTAACCAATTACAAGAGTAAAAGTACATGCTAAAGTTGCTATAAAATTCTCAAGTCAATTCAAAATGTAATCATGATTATATAGTCCTAGAATCAGCAGAAAAGAGAAAATTTTTGTTTTGTTGTTTTATTCTTTCTCTCATTTTGATTAAAAACTTAAAACAAGTAAAAAGAAACAAATTCAAAACATACATGCATATAAAAACTAATGCGAAAAAGTAAAGGAAAAGAAATTTACTCGCTTTGGGTTGCCTCCCAAGAAGTGTCTTTGTTTATTGTCGCTAGCTCGACTCCTTTTTCTCCTCACGTGATAAAATTGTGATCTTCAGGTACCACAATTAGCCCCACTTCCACGCGAGATTGTTCCAAATAGGCCCTTAGTTGATCATCATTCGCATTTAGCATCCTCCCTATCCTTAGACTTTTCATCTCTACTAAGTCCACGCTTTCTTAAAAGATCTTAAATGTCTCTTCACCTTTTTCTTCCTCATTTAACTCCTCTAACTTGCTAGGTAAAAGTAAAGAGTCATTCTTAACAATAAAATGGAACTCAGTACTTACCTCCGAGCTAAAAGATATGTCTTTTTCTACTTTGAGCTCCTTCTTTGCTTCTTCCACACAAGCAACCCCTTAAGTAATGCTCTCAAAATTCTCAAGCTCCTCATCAGTTTGTAAAGTTTCCACACTTACATCTATTGGGTACACCTCAGGATGATATAACTGCGCCTTTTCCCTTAGTAGTTCCATATGAGTGATATCTCTTTATTGAGGCAATGCATCTTGTTGGAATTGTAGAGTATCCTATTGGATTTGGTGTACACCTTCCTGAAATAGTTGTTGCATATTTTGTTGGAACTGCTACATATTTTGTTGAATTTAAAGATTGATAGCAATCACAATATTCATCAGTTCTTCCAGAGATGTACTTGAGTTTTGTTGGCTCTCCACATCTTGGAAACTAAACCAAGACTGCCTTTCATCCTATTAGAATTATAGGTTATTTTGTTGAAGTTGTTGCATACTCTCTTAAAGTTGCTACATACCTTGTTGAAATTGAAGATGGCCAACATTACATGTCTTGATATAGTCGTCCAAAGGCGTCCTAAGTTATGACAAAAAGCTTTTAGTCTAGACGGGAATTGCTGTGTGTCCTGCAAACTATCATAGAAGTAATTCTGATGGTTATCTCATCCATAACCAAAGTTAGGCTGATCAGTCCAACGTTGGTTATAGGATTGAGAATTAAGAGTTATAAAAGAAATTACTTATATCCATGACAAATATTTTTTGACATAAATAGCAAACAAAAAGTAAAAACATCAAGAAATAACTGAAAAGAAACTAATTAAAAACAAATATGTACAAAACATCAATTAAAATCACAAACAAAAACTAAAACACTACATTCCAAGGCAACAGCGCCAAAAATTGACAATGTGTCTTAAGGCTAGTCAAAATAAAAACTAGAGTAATACTGTAACAGTGGCGAGTCTAGGTCGATTCCATAGAGAGTATGTTTAAAGTTGTTGAAATAAAATTAATCGGTGTTTAGGTTAGGGGTTTGGTTTTAGAAATAAGAAAATAAAATAAAGCTAAAATTACTAAAAAAGCAATGTAAAGAAAACATGTAAAAAATGACAAAAGTGGGGAATTCGATAAGGATTCAGTTCTTTAGTTCAATCTCAGCCTACACCCTAATTAAACATATTTCATTAATTTGTTGTTCTCAAACCTCACCTAACAACTATTAATTGAGGGTTAATAATTAACCCGAGTTTTTCCTTACGTAGTGTTTAATCAATATATGATTATTAATTAAACCTAACTGCCGAATAACCTAGGATACGGTCTCTGGATTCAATTAGGTAGTAGCATTACGAATTAGAAAAATCAATTAATCAAGGCAATAACCACATACGATACGTCATTTAACCTAGTTTATATTATCCCTAATGATTACGACTCATTAGTATCTACATTTGAATTTCAACATAACAATTACAGATTATATCGAAATTATAGCAATGAGTTTGCAAATAAACAATTCAATGAAAGCATTAAAATCATCTTTTCACAATACCCAATGGGTTTATACACAAATAATCGAACGATAACGAGAATATGATTATCCATACACAAAACCCAAATCAATTAATATAGGATAACACAATCAATTTCTAATGAGAGAAAGAAACAATTAAAACAAAGAAAAAGTGCTTAATTGGGTCATTGGCGTCGATGTAGCCTCCGAATCGGTGTCGAGAAGCTACCCCTCCATGGGTCACCTCATGGTAGAGAGCTTACCTCCATCTTCATGCTCTCTTGAAGCTCCCAAAGTTCCCACTCAATTCAGCCCAAAAATACCCTCTTCAGCCGACACTCTCCTTTACTCCTCTCCTATGCTACTGTTCTATTTTTCTAATTATTTTTTTCCACTTTATTGTTCACTAATTTAAAACCCTTCTTTACTTCTTTTCTATTATGCAACTATGTTTTATCTTTGCTTATGTCTCCATACTGCACGTTTTGCTTCCTTTGTCCCTCACGTCTCCGCTGCATTGTTTCTATCTTCATGTTGTGCGTTTTTAGCCCTTGTCCAACATTTGCGTTTTATCCATCCATGCTTCTTGTTACCAGCTACTGCATGTCGTTTTGATCCACTCCCCAGCCTTATATATTAAATTCACATGAAGTACCATGCACAGCTCACATCTTCGTTTCATCATTCCAGCTGCTGCGTTTTGATGCTCCTTAATACACCTTACTGCCTTATATTTTCTTCATATGTTGTTGTCGTATTGTGCTTCTCCTTCACGTCACATATGTTATGTTGTTTTGGTCTAGCATGTTACATGAAAGTCCCATGTTGTTTGCATGTTTTTGGTCCACTTGTGCAGTGTTTCAGTGTTTTATCCTAGCAAATACCATTTTCTTCTCACCTTGGTGCCTTATGCATTGTCCATTAATTAAATTAATACCTTGCATGACTATGCAAATCCGTGCAAAATCTATCTAGCCCATGTTCTTTTCTTTGTGTTTTCATTTTTCTCGTCTTCTTCTTGTCTTTTAATTCTATTCTTCTTGCTCTATAAAGACAAGTGAATATTAGTCTTTGAGAAATGGCCCAATTATCGTGCTTTCGACTCACTTTAACTTCTTTACTTTTGAATTATGCCTAAAATCACATATAAGTCAAAGTGAGTATCGTAAGCAATTTCATGTCAATAATCACAAAGTGTTATGGAATAATTATACAATCAATTAAGCACCTATCAACATCCCATTTATAACAAGGAAAATTAGTTCTCCCTATAGCAGCTACTTCCAATATATCTCCTAGGATTTCTTCATAAATTAAAATTTCACAATCATACACCCATGAGATAATGGCTAGCTTTCCATTAATTTCTTCCTTTTTCATATGTGTGTTGAATATCCTGACTAGCTGATCGCATACTATCTCATCGAATTTCAGAAAATTTTCCTAACCAATGACAACAAGTAAAGAGAGATGGGCATACCTATGTCATCAAATATCATAGGAGGCAAGATCAGCCTAACAACCACCTTTCTTTTCTTATAATGAGTTTTATAGCGGACTTCAACTTCTATTGATTTAAACATTTTTATTGTATTGATATCTTTCCTTGCTTGTGTC
The DNA here is from genome assembly GCA_027563825.1 of Erythroxylum mucronatum. Lineage (NCBI taxonomy): Eukaryota > Viridiplantae > Streptophyta > Magnoliopsida > Malpighiales > Erythroxylaceae > Erythroxylum > Erythroxylum mucronatum. Next base: position 17,636,991 of record JAOSBP010000002.1, on the reverse strand, counting down.
TAATTATCTTTATTCTCTTTGCCTTTTTTCTTTGGGAAATATCTCTTTTTGAAGACAACTCTTTTCTATCAATAAGGTCCTTAATAGTATCTCTAGTAACAAGCGCTTTGCCTTTCTTTATTTCTTCCCTTTTTCTGGCTTTTTCTTCCTCTTTCTTTTCAGCATCTGCAGTTTCTTTTTGTTCAAAAATTTTCTCAGCTTGTTTTACAAGACTTCCTCTGGTCGTGGTCATCTAATCAACTGAGTAGATTGTTCATTTGAATCATTTTCATTTGTAATCTAGTGCACTTTAAGCACTTTCTTCTCTTGAGGTTTAGAGGAGAAAGGTTCAGTAATACAAACTATATCGAAAGAAGATGGGGTTTTCTTTTGTTCTTTTGATTTTGTTATTTCCATTGTAGGTGAGCTTGGTAAAGTTTAAGAGAGAAAACAAGAGGCAATAAGAACGTAGAGAGTTAGGGTGCAGAGAGAATAAACAGCGCAGATGAGAATAACAGAGATGAGAAGATGAGAGAAGTTTGCTTAGGTCATACTAAATGATTCCTAAGCGTTGATCTCTTGAGAAGATAAGTAGACGTATAAGTTAGAGGAAGCACAATCATTATGTATATCTTCTGACAAATGCATACATAGAGTTGTTATACTGCGCGTTTATTTTTGAAAAAGGCTTAAACGAAGCCATGAATGACTCCCTATTTTTAGGACATGTGTCACTTAGAAAGTTAACCTAAGAGAAGCCTTCTAAAAAGAAGAGGAGCCTTATAATCTAGAAGAAACCTACTAACCCAAAAGGAGGCTTCTAAACTAAGAGGGGCCTTCTAAACTCTAAGGAGACTATAAACTAAGAGAGAGTTTCTAAGGAATCAAAATAGAAGGAGCCTGCTAAAAGAAATGCAAAGACAAATAGCAAAAAAAATTCATGAAAAAATGATATCAAAAAGTTTTCATATACCAAGCTCTTTTCTTAACATACAAAATCTATCTTCAAAGTGTAACTTGGTAAAAATGTCAGCTACATGATTCTCACATGCAAAAGATCAATAGTTCCTTCTAAAACATGATCTCTAAGAAAATGACATTTGATTTTTATATGCTTAGTCCTAGAATGATGCATATGAATTTTAGAAAGATTTTTTGCACTAGTATTATCACATAATATAGGAATATGAGAAAAAATTATAGAGAAATCCTGCAGTTGATGCTTTATCCATAAGATTTCAGCACAATAGCTGGCAGCTGCTATGTATTCCGCTTTAGTCTTCGAAAGCACTGTGCAATTTTACTTCTTGCAGGAACAAGATACTAGACATCCTCCAAGAAATTGACAGTGGCCACTTGTGCTTTTTGGATCGACTTTATCACTTACATAATCTGCATCACAATAGTCCACTATGTCAAATGAATCAATTTTTGGATACCATGGTTCAAAATCCATAGTTCCGTAGAGATATTGAAAGATTCTTTTGACTACTTGAAGGTGACTTCCATTTGGATTTGATTGAAAGTATACGCAAATACACACATTGAGTATAAGTTTTGGTCTTGAGCTTGTAAGATATAGATCCAATCATTCCTCTATACTTTGTCTCATTCGGAGCTTTGCTTTCTTCGTCTTTATCAAGTTTAGTTATAGTGTACATGGGAATACCCAACGATTTGGCATTCTCAAAATGATATTTCTTGATGAGTTCCTTTGTGTATTTGTCTTGACTAATGAAGATTCCTTTTTCTGTGTGTCTGATTTATAATCCAATAAATAAAAATAATTCTCCCATCATGCTTATTTCAAACTCCCCCTATTTTAATGTTGAGAATTATTCATAGAAGGATGGATTAGTAGCACCAAATATTATGTCATCAATATATATTTTCACTATGAGTAAATCATTCTCCTTTCTCTTAATAAATAAGATTTTATCGACCTTTCCTTTTTCAAAGTTATTCTCAAGCAAAAAGTTAGTTAACCTCTTATACAATGCTCGTGGAGCCTGCTTTAAACAATATAAAGCTTTGGTTAACTTCATCACTCCGAATGGTTTTCATCTTTAGAACCTGAGGGTTGCTTAACAAATACTTCTTCGTTATGGTAACCATTTAAGAATGAACTTTTAACATCCATTTGGAACAACTTGAAGTTTTTATAGCATGCAAAGACAAGTAAAATGCTAATTGATTCAAATTTAGCAACACACATATAAGTTTCATCAAAATTAATAACTTCCTATTGATCGTAACCTTGAGCTATAAGTCTAGCTTTATTTCTTACCACCTTATCATTTTTGTCAAGTTTGTTTCAAAATACCCACTAAGTCTTGACTTATTTTGAGGACAAGGTACTAGATTCTAGACTTTGTTTTTATCCAATTGATTCAGTTCATCTTTCATGGTTGAAACTCAGTTTTCATTAGTAAGGGCCTCTTCAATGGTCTTTGGTTCTATTTGTGAGATGAGAGCAACAAAGTTATCCTTGAACAATGATTTTATTCTTAGACTTTCAAAGGGATCTCCCAGAATATATTGATGTGTATCAAGACCTCTCCATTCTCTCGATATTTTTTGTTACATAGGCTCCTTCTAAGATGAAGGAACCTACTCTGTTCTAGCTTCAAAGGGTCTTCTTGTTTTTGTAATTCTGAAGGTATTATAGGTGTAGTTTGATTCTCTAACGTATTTTTAGGTACTAATGGATGCTTTTCATCATCTGAGTCAGTTGTTGTTGTCGAAGGTAGTGCTTCATCAAATACCACATGTATCGATTCTTATATCTTCTTCTTTTTTTTGGTTATATACTCTAAATACTTGACTAGTGGCACTGTAGCTTAGAAAGATAGCTTCATTTGATCTTGTATCAACTTTCCAAGGTTGTCTTTTTCATTTTCTAGAACGAAGCACTTGCAACCAAATGCTTACAAATAAACAACATTTGGTTTTCTTCCTTTCCACAACTCATAGGGTCTTTTTGAGTATAGGTCTTATAAGACATCTGTTAAGTATATAATTACATGTTGTGGATATTGCTTCTGTCCAGTATCCATGAGTTTGTCCACTTTCACACAACATGGTCCTGGCCATATCAACCAAGTTTTGTTCTTTCTCTTTACAACTCCATTTTACTGAGGCGTCCTTAGACAAGAGAAGTTATTATTTATACCATTGTTATCATAGAATTCCTTAAATTTTTCATTATCAAATTCTCCTCCATGATCACTCCGAATTGAAGTTTTGCAGTACTCTTTTTCTATTTGAATTTTTCTGTAAAACTTCTCAAACACTTCAGCATCATCCTTATTTAATAAGAAATAAACCCATGCAAATCTAGAGTAATCATTTACTAGGAGGAAAGCTGCTTCTGACTTGTTTACCTTTTAAACAAGCCTCAAAAACCTGATTGCTTTCAAACTTTACGGTCGGTAGTCCTCTTACTGACTCGTTTTTGGACAATTTTGATAAAATGCTCATGCTGACATGTCCAAATCTTCTATGCTAGATAAACGAATCCTTTTCTAAGGAGATAAAACGCTTAATACTTTGTGAGGACATGTCTTCCAATTAAGCACAATATATATTCTAATTTCTAGGACCAATAATCACAATATTATCATTATGAATATCGACAATTTTACAATGAAATGTATACAAAATGACTTTATAACCCTTTTCATATAGTTGACTCACACTCAATAGGTTATGTTCAAACCATCAACAAAGAGAATGTTATCAATAGAGGTAGAGTTAGAATTACCAATTTTATCAATTCCGGTGACCTTTTCTTTATTTTTGTCTGCAAAGACAACATTACCTCCATCTTTTCTTTAAATGTAGTTGAAGTGTGATATTTCACTTGTCATGTGTCTCAAACAACCATTATCAACTATCCATTGATTCTCCTTTGTCTTTGTTTTGAAACATAGCTGTAAAAAGTATTATCTCATTTTAGGTACCCAACTTTTTCTAGGTCCTTTCAGGTTAGTAGTTTGACCTTTCGGTCTCTAAACTTACATTTGAGATAATTTCTTTTTATGAAAATTACAAGAATGACTAATATGACCATGTTTACCATAATAATTGCACAAAATAAATGAATGATAGTTTCTATGATTTTTTGTCACTTAGCAGGTTCCTGTTGTTTTGGCTATAGCTGTTGCTAGATTTAACAAAGAAGTTTTTATTGGCCTAATATTGTTATTTTCATTGTATCATATTCTGATCTTACCAAAAATACATTTACCACTACTAAGCAATGCATCAATATTCTTCCTTCTATCAACAAAATTTTACATATCTTTTTCTAGAGATAAGATCTTCCCAGCACTTTTCTCCTTTTTAAGTTTTAAGGCAGCGACTTTTTCTTCTAACTATCTTATCTTATCAAAACCATTTTTTAGTAGTGTATTTTCCAACTTAGCTACTCTTTCTTCCAGAATTTCCTTTTCAAAAACCTTTTGCTTATAGCCAATCTCATAGACATATTCTTGGTTGCTAAATTCTCATTTGTAGATTCCAGTGATTTAATCTTACTCTTTAGAGATGTATCATTATTCTTGGACTTCTCAACTTGTTTAAAATACTTCACTATCAACCTTTTGTACTGATCATACCATACAATTCATAATATGCATTTACAATTCATCAACTTCAATATTAGATTCAGAATAATATATCTCATCGTCTCCTGATTCAGCCATGAAGCAAACTTTGCTGACTTCTTTTGACTCTTCTTCTTCAAAGTTTTCATAATCCTCATCTGACCAGGTTGTAATCATCACTTGCTTTTGAAGAAGAGGACATTCTTATCTTGTTTTGCCAAGCTTCTTGTAATGATAGCCAAGAGCAAGAGGAATGGCACAATTGAATTTGGATTTTCAAGAGTTATAAGGTATGTAAAATATTTATGATTATTGTGTACATGGGAAATGTGCATATGTGTGTATGTATAAGCTTGAATTGATAAATTGTGAATTGCCATGATATGTTTTATGTTATGTTATGCATTGAAAGATGTATGACATTTTGATATGGTTAAATTGTGAGTATGATCATGTT
>JAOSBP010000002.1:17613496-17626964 GCA_027563825.1 Erythroxylum mucronatum | reverse complement strand
GCCCCAAACCATCGAGACAAACTAGCTCTAATACCATGTTAAGTGACCGTTTCACCACAAGAGCTTTGTGACCAAGTGGTTGTGAGTTCAAATCCTACCACCCACCTATTATTCAACATAAGGTAGAGTGATCCTATGCAAGGTTCAAGCCCAAAGGGCTTTCGCTTGAGGGGGTGTGTTAGTGAATATATAAAACCAATTAAGTTGGCCTCACATAACAGCTTAAACTCTTGTGGTGAAACGGTCACTTAATAATGTGAAAATTTAAATTTTAAAGAGAGAGAGAAGAATGATGTAATCGATTTATACTAGTTCGACTAACAATCAAGCCTACGTTCAGTCTCCAAGTATTCAACTTGAATATTTCATTATAAGCATTTTAGTATTAAATTTGACGAACATCTCTAAACTCACAAGTACATATTTTTCAAAGTTCTCAGACCTTCCACACTCGAAATGTATAACAAACTTCTTGAAGCTCACAAAAAATAAAATGTAAAATCAAAAATAAATTCTCAAATAACAATCAAGTGATCTTACTTTTTAAGGTATAATAAGAACGATATGAATCCAAAATATATAGATGCTGCTCAAATGTTTCAAAAGTCTGAGTATGTTTATTGCTTTACAAGTATTGTTGCTATTTTTTAAATAATTAATTTATTTAACTAGCCGTTTCTTTCTCTTAATTTTGAGTTGATTTGAGATTTTCAATATCAATACTAGAACAAAAATTCCTGTAAAGGTAATATCATCTCAGATTTTAATAAGGAAAATTTACTAAAAAAATTCTATAAGATAAGAAGTAATTTCTTATAATTTTATTTCCTTTTAAAAATTAGACAATTAATTATATAAAAAATAATTTTAATTTTATACAGTTGTTATTAAAATCGTTTTTTTTTGAAATATTGTTATTAAAATCGTTAAACATAAATTTTGAACGACCAAGATGTCCAAGACAACGATGACCCAGATCCATGAAGGGACTCCGGAGCCCAACCGAAGGTCTCAAGTTGAAGAAGCGATATTCGCCCCTCCTAAGAACTGTAATACCGCCGGACGTTTAATTTACCCTTTTTATGATATTTGCTCACTTGGGTTACGGTTTGCTCGGAACTAGTTCAGAAAATAGCGGAGATGCTTGGGCGGACAAAAGATCACACCTTTACATACGTTTCCAGTTGTCAGCTTTTGAACGTATCTCCTTCATCTGACTTTGAGGGATTTTGGTTGAGGATAGAAAAGTCAGGCAATTCTTTTGAAAGAACACTGTAGCCGTTCACTGGAATTGCTTGAATCAGAAACCGAAATGTCTTTGTGCAGGGAGAGCCAGAGCCGTGTGTGCATGTAATAATTCTTTTTAAAGGGCATCTTATGCTTAAGGACAGGACATAGTCATACATAAACTGGAGATCAATTTTCAGGTGAATTATTATTTTGCCTTCCTGTTTCTTGAATTCCCTAACTTCGCATAAGACCATGTCTATACTGACACTAGTCATTCACTTCTTCTGTTTGCTTTAACCAATCAAACCCTTTATAGGAAAAGAATCATCTTTCGTTTTGAGGATTTGCTGCATATTAGAGAAAATACAATTTAGGGGGTTGAGAAATGGAGAGTTTGGTAAGTGTTTAGGTAGTGAAAATGGATACCGAGTCATTCACCTAAAAAAGGGCCTACTTACTCCTGGAATGGTCAAATCCCCAACAATGACGGAAGAAAAAAGATTCGAATCGTGCTAAAAGTGACAAATGACCAAGTATTAACAGATCCTAGAAAGATGGTGCGATTAAATAGATGGGTATTTAACAAGTACAAAAATCGGATCTATGTTTTGGGATAGGTACAAGAACCTGCAACGGAAGAGTGTGTACCATCTAAAAGCTCAATCCAGCTACACCCTGGTATCTTATTCACATTTAGCTGCTGCTTCATCATCGTATCCCTAATACCTGACACCTTCTCATATTCACCGGAAGCTACAAAAACATTTGACATGAGCACATTATTACCAGAGTGTCCAAGCTGAGGTTCAAGGCCCAAGACGTGATCTTCAGCAACCCTTAAAAGCTGTGCATTCTCATGGAGTCGGCATGCAGCCAAAACGGACCTCCATACTATAGAGTTTGTCTTTATAGGCATTGAGAGAGCCAATTTATATGCTTCTTCAAGCTGCCCAGCCCGGCCAAGCATGTCAACGACACAAGCATAATGCTTTATTGTTGGAGTGATACCGTAATTTATCTCCATTTGCTCAAGAAACTCACGACCTTGATTCAGAAAGCCTGCATGGCTGCAAGCTGACAGAATTGCTAAAAATGTTACCTCATTGGGTCTAACTTCCCACTTACACTTGCACATGCATGAAAACATATCCAATGCCTCCACTCCATAACCGTGCATTCCATAGCCCATAATCATTATATTCCATGATGCTACATCAGTAATGCTCATAATATCAAAAACCACACGAGCATCTCTCATGCTCCCGCATTTAGCATACATGTGTAGAAGAGCATTACCCATCAGTACAGTGTCAATATCCTTCCAGAACCCGTTAACAATAAAGCAGGCGTGGACCTTCCTGCCATGTGTCAACGAGGATAATTGAGCACACGAAGAAAGAACAGTTCTTATTGTAACCAAATCAGGCTGAAATCCATGACAAATCATTCTCCTGTAAAGCCTCAACGTTGCTTTATGATCACCAGACTGCTCATTTGCTCGCATGATAGAATTCCAAGAGAGTACATCCTTTTCATCCATTTTCTCAAAAATCTGCAATGCCTTGTCATTGTAGTTGCACTTCCCATACATATCAATCAATGCATTGCATACTGCAGCACTGGAGGCAAACCCCATTTTCATCACAAAACTATGAACCGATGTCCCATTGTCAAAGTCTCTAATATCAGCAAAAGCAGAGAGAACCCCTGTAACCGTATATCTACTCATCAAAACTCCTTCTTTACTCATTCTCCTAACAACTTCCATTGCCTCATTCAGCCTACCTGCCAGAGCATATCCATTTACCATGGAATTCCACAACCCAACATCTCTCACAGGCATATCGTCAAACACTTCATTCGCCTCACTTATCAATTCGAACTTCAAATAACTAGCAATCAAAGCACTCCCCACATACAAATCCAACTCCAACCCAAGTTTAAACACCAAACCATGAATTTTTTTAACCTCCATGACCTTACAAAACCCCTTAATCAAACATGGAAAGGTAAATTTATCTGGATAAACACCCACTACTCTCATGTCCCTAAAAATTTCCACCCCATCGTTTACAAGCCCATTGGAAACCAACCCAGAAATGACTGCATTGTAACAGAAAACATTACGATGAATATGCGAGCAATGGTTAAACAACGCGAGGGCAAGGCTTATTTGGTGGCATTTTGCATACATGTTGATGAGGCTCGTTGTGCATGAAAGAGAGGAGGTGAAAAGGCCAGTGGTGAGCAAGTGGGCATGTAGTTTTTTGCCCTGTTGGAGATTCTTGTCGAGAGCGCATAGTTGAAGAGAAGCAATACATAAGGATTGACTATAAGGTGAGCCTGTGGACAATAAGGTAGAGAAGTTGAAGCTACAAGGACAATGACAGCTTCCTCTTCTTATAACCCGGACTTTCGACAATGTGGTCGCTTTTTTCATTTAACATCAGTACATCTTTGGTTCCTTTGATGGAAATGGTTTAGACTTCCTATTAACTATCTTCAAGTCGATTTGATAGTTTTACATGGAAGTGGATGAGAATAATAGCAGGAGAGGGTGTTCCTCTGATGGAAATGGTTTAGACGTATTTCATAGTTAGAAGTGGATGAAATGGTTTAGAGTCACATTATAGCAGTAGGACTAGGATGAGAGGAGCATACTGGGACCCACCATTTTCGACCCCTTCACCTATCCCATTGGAACACATACGTGGCTTAAAGTTAGAGCCATGTCATTCATAGAAAGTAGATAACTAGTTTAGATTCGAAAACTACAAGCAGATAACTAGTTTAGATTCGAAGACTACATCAAGGGCTAACTTGTACGCACTGCACACAAACACACGGCGCGACACACAAAAACACACAGAAAGCCAGGGATTGAGGGAGAAGATAAGAGAGGGTCTTGCCGGTGTGGGACAATCTGAAAATGGCGACAAAGCTATCAAACTGGTTTCTAGGCCACGGCGGATTCATGGGTTTGGATCGTAACAAGCAGCGAACCAGCTTACGGTTCCCTTTGCCTTCCCAAAGATTACGTCCTGCTTCCTGCAGAATGCAACCCCGCCATTTTCGGTATTTCTTATTCCTCTTCTTGTTGTTTGTTTATTAATTGCTCTTTGTCTCTGTGTTTCGTTTGCGAAATTTCTTGAAGGTGAAAGCTACTCATTTGTTGGTGATTTTTCTTAATGCTTTATTGACTTATTTGGATTTGAGTCGGCTAAAAGTTTTGATCTTTCATTGAATTTTGGATTTGGGTCAGAAATATAAGTTCTGATGTGTTTTTATTTATTATTTTTACTTTTTATGCGATCTTTACAAATTCCGCTTGGGCCATTTTCGATTTTACATATTTGTTTTTGGTCATTCTGCTTTGCTTTTTTTCACTTTCTTGTTGCAAATTGGTTGAACGAATTGTTGGGGATTGAACTTCTGTGAAGTAAAATGGGAAGTATTGCGAACATAAATTTTATGAAGGGAAAAAGTAGGCTAGAAAGCGATAGTCTTTTGTGTTTGGAAATGAACATCGGGTTATTGGTTTGGCTGATGCATTTGCTTGATGATGAGTTGATGGTTCAAGCTTGAAACAAAATCACGTTGTAGTGAGAGTACTGTTTCCTTATTTAGATAGTAATAAGATAGTTAAAAATGATATATTGATTCGATAATATCAGATGATATTATGGTGAGGTGGCAGAATTTGTTGAAAGAAGCAAACTAGTTTGTTATCGGACTTCCATTCGCGGATCTCTCATTGAGCATAATTTTTTTTATTTGCTAATGGGCGTTCCAACAGTTTAGAATGCTTTCAGTTATAACTTACTAATCGCCATCTACAGTTTTATCCTTCAGGACTTGAGTGACCTTATGATAACTCATGTTAATTTTATTTGAAATTTTGACTTTGGGCTTTGTATCTGTATGAATCAATATTTGGTCAATGCCATGCAGATCCGAGAACAAGAGACAACCGGTGAAAGAAAGCTCTCCTGAACAGCCTTCAACAAGCGCTGATTTTGAATCTAATGATGAAGAGAGTCCTGGGGGGCACATTGTTTTAGCTGATAGTGTCCCAAACTCGAACCATGATATTGCACCAAAAGATATTGCCCCTAGTATAGATGTAAATAATATACAGAATACCAACAGGAGAAGTTTGGACAGTTGTGTAGATACGGAGCATGTTTGGAAAACTGATGCAACATCTTTGGACAGCCTGGCAAATGAAGAAATGAAACCTTTGGTATTCTCCTTTACTGTGACTTTTGCAAGTAGATTGAGAATAATTTTCGTGAACTTGTTTACTTTGACAAATGATTTCTTTGGTTGCATTCATCTTCCTAGTTTCCCAAATGTTATGAGAGGAGAACAACTTTAGATATCACTCTTCTGCTTAAGGCATAACAATCCCTTCTGTAATGAATATTTTAGAATAGCTATATTTTACAGTGTGCTGATTTGATGTCAGTGGTGTATCTCAATATTAATGTTAGAATATTCTATTATTATGGAAAATCTGCCATTATCTGTATAAAATAGGGACTTGCATTATGTAATGACACAAACTATCCTAAAGAGAAATATGTAAGTTTTATTCTTGTGTCCGTGGATGTAAGCCCTTAAGACAAAACTGTGTTAATCTCTTTCTTTTTTTCTCTCCCTCTATTCTGTTTCTTGTTATTTTATTTCTTTTTATATCTCAACATGTATTAGAGTTAAGTTACTATCTTTCATTGTCATAACAAGTATGATGGGAAACCTGTATTCTTCTTGCCTTTCTATAGCTGCAGTTTCTTTCAATGACCTGTGATACAGCCACACCATTCTAAAACTGTCAATTTCAGTAGTCATGCAAGCTAGAGTTGCTTATCATCTTGTCAACAATTATGTAACCTGAAGCTGCATGCCAAGTTCTTGTCAATCACATGGTGCCACAACATCAATCATTTACTATTGTCGGCTAATCTGTTTTTATAATCAAGATGATCATACACTTTCATCCATGCTCATCTTAAGGGGGGAGATGTTAAAAAATATTAAAGAATAAACATATTCAACAAATATGTTGATGTATATCAAATATACACACCATTATTAATATTAGAATATTCTATTGTTATGGAAAGATTGCTCATCCTCCCCATGAACAGGGATTTATGGTATTATGTAACCACACACAAATCTAATGAGAAAGATGTGAACTTTATTGTTGTATTGGTGGACATAGGTCTTTATGTCTGAACTACATAAATCTATTGGTTTCCTCTTTTTATCCTTTATTCTCTTTTTCATTATTTTTATTCTTTTATATTTCGACACCCTATGATCTTGGATGAGTAAGATTTACTGGCTCTACCTTGGTATAATTCAATTATACAAGACGCTTGAGGAGCAATACATGTAGAGAAAACAGTACTCCAAAGTGCTTTTCTTTATCTCTCTCATCTATCTTATCTATGAATTTTGAAGAAAGTGCAACAAGGCTGCTTCATGCAGACAATATGATGCTAGAATTCTAATTAGTTTGTCATTTGCATTGCTTGTGTAGTTATTATAGTCCTAATAAGTATTGGTTGTCGTCCTGTTCATGCTATATCTTCAATTTAATTTTGTCAATGGGTGCTTGTTCTTTAAAATTTGACTCTTCAGACATATCGTTATACCATCAAAATTGGAAAAGCAATTGAAATGTAAAGTTCTTTTCTGTGTTACACAGGCTTTACACAAGCAAGCAGAAGAGAAGCTTTCAGACGATCTTGATGAGACAGAATCCTTGGTATTATTTCTTTCCTAATTTTCTGTGGAACGTTAATATTGTTCTGCGCTGAATATTTTGGATCACTAATTTTAAGGAATATGTAATTAGGAAGCTTCAGTTTGGAGCACTTGAGATTCAATATATTAGTGTCTGCTTAAGTGTTTGATGTTTCTTTTTGCATCATTTGTGACTCAAACTGGTTTTACTTATCATTTGTGTCCTTGCACTGTGATATAACAAGGAATGTATCAGAGAATTGACATTCAGTCTTTAATTGTCTTTCTTACAGGCTGTAAACATGAATCACACAGAACGACTTCCAGGTGTTCAACATGACGATATGATAGGGATGATAAGAAATGCAGAGAAAAGTAGGATGTCATTCTATTATGCAGTTTATATTATTTCATTTAGTTTTCTTTTCTTTTTATCATAGCCACAACATACCTAATGGTGCCACACATATCACAGATATCCTTCTTCTCAACCAAGCTCGTATCCGTGCACTTGAAGACCTTGAGAGAATCCTTAATGAGAAGGAAGGGTTACAAGGAGAAATAAATGTGTTGCATATGAGATTGGCAGAAACTGATGCCAAGCTGAAGGTTGCTGCTCAGCAAAAGTTGCATGTTGAACTCCTGGAAGACCAGTTGGAAAAATTAAGAGATGAACTGACTCACAGTGCTGCTGTTGAGAGAAGTCTGGTTGATCCTTTCGAGGACCAAAACAAAATTTTGACAGAGAAAACCCTTCTTGTTCAGAATACAGTTACTCCTCCTCTTAGTGAAGAGCTGAGATCATTGAGAATGGAGAATATGTCTCTCAAGAATGATATAGAAAAGCTTAAGTTAGAGCTAAGTAATATTAAGGACACAGATGAGCGCATCATAGTGCTGGAGAAGGAAAAGTCATTTCTGGAGTCTTTGTTGAAAGACTTGGAAGTCAAATTCTCAGCTTCTAGAGAAGACCTTTCAAAAATATCTAGTCTTAAAATTGAATGCAAGGATTTACAGGAGAAGGTTGAAGGTTTGCAAGTACTATTGGATAATGCTACTAAACAGGCAGACCATGCTGTTCTATTGTTACAACAAAACCAAGAACTTCAAAAGAAGGTTGATAAATTGGAGGAGTGCATGGAGGAAGCTAATGTCTATAAGGTGTCATCAGAAAGATTGCACCAGTATAATGAACTAATGCAGGAGAAGATAAAACTATTAGAGGAACGTATTCAAAGATCAGATGAAGAGATACATTCTTATATCCAATTATACCAAGATTCAGTAGAGGAATTTCAAGAGACACTTAATAGTTTAAAAAATGAAAGCAAAAAAAGAGCTCTAAATGATCCTATAGATGACATGCCATCGGAATTCTGGAGCCATATACTGCTTATAATTGATGGTTGGATGCTAGAAAAGAGAATTTCTACAGATGATGCAAAGCTATTGAGAGAAATGGTGTGGAAGAAAGATACGCATATTAGAGATGCATACTTGGAGTGCAGAGAAAAGAATCAGCATGAGGCCATCTCCAGTTTTCTTAAACTAACATTATCACCTAGAAGGTAAAGATTTTATCGCAAAATTCACTGCTTATGATTGTTTAATTTGTTCCTGTTTTTGGTTCTAGTCCAGGATTACATGTCATTCATATCGCAGCAGAGATGGCACCAGTTGCTAAGGTGAATTTCACATTGCTAAATATAAACTTTCCTTTTTGTTTTTTGAGAATTTCCTGTTGTTGATATGTTGGGTTGACAATTTTCATGTGGACATGTTAAGTTAGAGATGTAACTGACACCATGTTTTATGGCCTTTTATGACTTAAATATAATCTCTTATATGACCACAAAACACAATAAGGTGTTTGTGCTAAATATTTGAACAAACCAAGAAGAGTAAAAGGCTTCAGCCATTAAGATAGATGTTGTGTATGTTACACTTTAATTCTTGAGTGGAGTTGACCATAACATTCAAAGGAATAAGAATGTAGCTTTCTACGTTGTTTACTGAGAGGAAGCCACTACGTCATTTTATTTCTCTATTTGAATATCTGTTGTAGCTAGTTATTACACTAGTTTATTGGCCCCTACTCCTAAACATTATGCATTATTTGTGTATGAGAGAATTATTGGTTTTAGTGATTGCTATTAATTATTGACAACACTATTTGAATGGGAAACCATTTATAATTCACATTGATCATAATGAGTTTGAAACATGTACTGAAACAAAGGATGTGTACTCCATTTGAACATTCACTTCTTAAACTCCTAGGATATGATTTTGAAATTATAAGAAAGGCAGGGAAAATACTACAAATGATGATTTGTCTAGAAGGGTGTTTGGTGTGGAGATGTTTGTTGTCATGTTGACTCAAATTCTCAAGAAGAGTTGGGAGGAGGATACTTTTATGAAGGATCTTATCACCAGGTTGTCAAGTGAATTCTTACAGTCTAGCACATATTAATGGCAGGAGGGCATTGATTAATGGAAGGGAAGAGTAGTTGTTAATGTGTCATTAAGATCCAGGATATTGTGAATGATACATGAAGAATTTAGTGGGGGACATTCAAGCATGTTTTCAACTTTCAAAAGGCTTCAAGCCTTGTTCTTTTAGAAAAATATGCAAAGGGATACCAAGAATTGGGTGAGGCAATGCCAAACTTCCCAACAGAACAAGTATGACACTTTTGCTCCTGCTAGGTTTCTACAACGATCTCCCATTCCTAAATGTTGTTGGGTTGGCATAAACATGAATTTCATCGAGGGATTACCTAACTCTAACAATCTGTGATTGTGGTAATCATTAATAGATTCACCAAGTATGCAAATTTTATAACTCTTAAACATCCTTATTTTGCTAAATGTATTATTCAATAATTCTTAGCCAATGTTTTCAAGCATTTTGGAATGCCTGAAACAATTACCAGTGATAGAGATTCAATTTTCTTGAGTTCTTTTTGGCAAGAATTCTATAGGCTATAAGGATTAGGGCTGGGCATGTCTTCAACTTACACCTCAAACTGATGGGCAAGTTGAAGTGCTGAATAGAACTCTGGAAACATACCTCAGGTGCATGATAGGCGATTACCCTTCCAAAAGGAGTTATTTGTTACCTCTAGTGGAATAGTTATATAATCCACACATCACACTGCCGTTAACATGATACCCATTTGAAGCTTTATATGGCTATAGTCCATCCTTGCATGTGCTCGATTTTGCAGGTGATTCTAAGATAATCTCAGTGGGCCAAGCTGATGAAAATCAGAACAGTGATTAGGAGAAATTATTTCCTAATTATAAAATAGGAAACAAGAGGATATCATGGATATTTACTTCAGGAAATTGCTGTAAATAGGGGATATTGCTGTAAATAGGAAATATTTTAGTTACCTAAATTAAGCTAGGACTTTTGTATATATTCAAAGGCACTTGTTGTGCAAAATAAGAAAAAATATTACTTCTCTCTTCATGATATCAGAGCCCAAGATTTGTAACTCTTGGTTTGTTTTTTTTCTGACATTTTCTTAGCCTTCATTGCCAATAGTGCCTTCTGGAAAACAGACGGTTGAATCTATTACCAGCAAAAACCCCAACGTGGAGGTCTCTTCCTCCTCTAAAATCTCCTCTGTTGGTAATCCCTCCTAACCATACTGGTGAATTACAAACCTTGTTTTCATTTTACCAACTCAATGGTAAAGACTACCTCCATTGGTCACAAATGGTGAAGACTTTCCTTAAGGGCAAGGGAAAGCTTTCTCACCTATTAAGACCTACTCCTGTTGTTTCGAATCCCAAGTTTGAGGCTTGGGATGTAGAGGATTCCTTAATCATGTCATGGCTTTGGAACTCTATGGAATCAGACATTAGAGGCCCTTACATGTTCCTCTCAGCTGCTAAGGAGATATGGGATGTTGTTACTCAGTCTTATTCTAAAGTAAATGATGTCTCTTTAATTTATGAGATTAACACCAGAATCTCATCTATCAAGAAAGGTATGCACTCTGTCACTAAATACTACAATCTAATGAAGAGTTTTTGGCTTGAGTTGGATCATTATCAGAATTTTAAAATGCAGTGTAGTGATGACAGTGTCAAATTACAAAAGTTTGTAGAAAGGGAAAGAATTTTTGAATTCTTAGCAGGTCTTAATGTTGAATTTGATCAACTTCGGGTTCAAACACCTGGTAAAGACCCTTTACCGTCTTTGAATGAGGCCTTTCCACTCATCAGGGCAGAAGAGAGCCGGAGAATTGTGATGTTGGGATCCAAATCTGTTGACAGCTTAGCATTCATGTCTATGAAAACCAACAAAGAAGCCCTTAACGACCACCAACATAATCCTCAAAATAAGGAAGCCGTCTGGTCCAGTTTTTGTAAGAAGCCTCGTCACACTAGAGAGACCTGTTGGAAATTACATGGGAAGCCATAGAAAGCACAGAAAGAAAGGGCAAACAAGGATGGACAGGCCAAAGCCCACTTCACTGAACCTACAAACTCTGGAGATTCTGATCAAGCTAGGTCAGAACTAAAAGGACTTAACAAAGAAGAGATTGAGTGCCTAAAGAGCATTCTAAATTCCCTGGAAGGTGCTGGTGCATCATGCTCATTAGCCCAATCAGGTGATTTTTCAAATTCTCATGCTCTTAGTGCCTCATTAGTGTCTCTTAGGGATTATTAGGTCATAGATTCAGGTGCTACAGACCACCTCTCATCATTCTTTTATTTCTTATAACCCCTGTCCTAGTAATAGAAAAGTTAAAAGTAGCAGAGGGCTCTCTTACTACTGTTGTAGGTCAAGGAACCATTCCTTTGTCCCTCAATCTTCTCTTGAAAAGAGTACTACATGTTCCCAAACTTTCTGCCAATCTTTTGTCCACTAAAAGATCTACTAAAGACTTGAATTGCTTTGCCATCTTTGATCCTAATTATTGTGCATTTCAAGATCGGGAAACGGGGAAGATGATTGGCCATGCTAAGGAAAAGGATGGACTCTACCTTCTGGAATCTAATAATGGAGACAAAACCTCACATCGCTCCTTGACTTTCATGACCAGAGACACTCTTAACCCTATTTGGCTTCACCATTATCGTTTAGGTCATCCTTCTTTTAGTTTATTGAGAACCATGTTTCCTAATTTGTTTAAAAACAATGATCCTAACAGTTTCCATTGTGATGTGTGTGAGTTTGCCAAACACTGTCGTCCTTCCCTTCCTTTGAGCAATGATAAATCTGAATTTCCTTTTACTTTGATTCATTATGATATATGGAGACCTTCAAGGATACCTAATGTGTCAGGAACTAAATGGTTTGTTACCTTTATTGATGACTGCAAAAGGGTCACGTGGGTCTTTCTCATGAAAAACAAATTGGAGGTCAGTAAGATTTTTCCTAAATTCTTTCATATGATAAAAAACTAGTTTGTGGTGGGCATAAAAGGGGTCAGGAGTGATAATGCCTGGGAATGCTTTAATCAAACCTTATCTTCTTTCTTTCAACGTGAAGGCATTATCCTTTTTTCATCTTGTGTTGACACACCTTAACAAAATGGGGTGGCTAAGCGCAAGAATAGACATTTACTTGAAGTCACTAGAGCATTATTATATCAAATGAATGTCCCTAAACAATATTGGAGAGGCTATTTCAACTAGAGTTCACTTGAAAAACAGATTGCCTTCACGACTTCTAGAGTTCAAAACACCGGTAGAAATGCTCCATAATTTCTTCCCCAGCTTTAATATAAATAATCTAACTCCAAGGGTGTTTGGATGTGTTAGTTTTGTTCATATTCATGCTCACAATAGGGGAAAACTTGACCCATGAGCCCTAAAGTGCATCTTTGTTGGCTATTCTCGTAAACAAAAAGGGTATAAATGTTTTCATCCTCCCTCACATAAATTCTTCATTTCCAAGGACGTGTAATTTGTTGAGAGTCAATCTTTCTTCCCTAATACTTATCTTCAGGAGGAGATGGGGAATTCTGCGGAAGATAAGTATAGGGAGACTAACTTCTTACTTGATTTATCTTTCCCAAATACACAGACTGAGTCAGCCACTACTGTCCCTACACCACCTAACCAATCTGACCAAAATAAGGTAGAAAGTGCCCAGCCAGATACCTAAAAAAATACTGCACCCATCCCTAACAAGCCTCTCTTAGTCTACTCACGAAGGGATACTGTCCAAACCTTACTAAAGCATGCTCAAGGATCTAACTCGGAATCAGGTAGTGAAATACAAAACCCTGAACTTGATGATTTGTATGTCCTTATATCTCTTAGGAACATGCACTAAATACCCAATTTCACACTACACTTCACTTGACAAATGTTCTCCAAGCCATAAATGTTTTCTTACAAAAATAAATTCAAGTTCCACACCACAAACACTTGATGAGGCACTTAGGGATAGGAATTGGAAAAATGCCATGGATGATGAGATGAATGCATTAATTAAGAATCAAACATGGGAAATAGT
>JAOSBP010000002.1:17595082-17609413 GCA_027563825.1 Erythroxylum mucronatum | reverse complement strand
GGTCAAGGAACCATTCCTTTATCCCCTAATCTTCTCTTGAAAAGAGTACATGTTCCCAAACTTTCTGCCAATCTTTTGTCCATTAAAAGATTTACCGGAGACTTGAATTGCTTTGCCATTTTTGATTCTAATTATTGTGTATTTTAGGATTGGGAAACGGGGAAGATGATTGGGCATGCTAAGGAAAAGGATGGACTCTACCTTCTAGAGTCTAATAGTGGAGACAAAACCTCACATCCCTCCTTGACTTTCATGACTAGGGATACTCTTAACCCTATTTGGTTTCACCATTATTGTTTAGGTCATGCTTCTTTTAGTTTATTGAGAACCATGTTTCCTAATTGGTTTAAAAACATTGATCCTAACAGTTTCCATTGTGATGTGTGTGAGTTTGCCAAACATTGTCGTACTTCCATTCCTTTGAGCAATAATAAATCCGAATTTCCTTTTACTTTGATTCATTCTGATATATGGGGACCTTCAAGGACACCAAATGTGTCAGGAGCTAAATGGTTTGTTACCTTTATTGCTAATTGCACTAGGGTCACATGGGTCTTTCCCATGAAAAACAAATCGAAGGTCAATGAGATTTTTCCTAATTTCTTTCATATGATAAAAAACTAGTTTGGGGTGAGCATAAAAGGGGTCAGGAGTGATAATGCCCGGGAATACTTTAATGAAACCTTATCTTCTTTCTTTCAACATGAAGGCATTATCCATTTTTCATCTTGCGTTGACATATCTCAACAAAATGGGGTGGCTGAGCGTGAAGTAGACATTTACGTGAAGTCACTAAAGCATTATTATACCAAATGAATGTCCCTAAACACTATTGCGGAGAGGCTGTTTTAAGTGGAATTCACTTGATAAACGGATTGCCTTCACGACCTCTAGAGTTCAAAACACTGGTAGAAATGCTCCATAATTTCTTCTCCATATAAATAGTCTAACTCCAAGGGTAGTTTTGTTTTTTAGTTTTGTTCATATTTATGCTCACATTAGGGGCAAACTTGACCCACGAGCCCTAAAGTGCATCTCTGTTGGCTACTCTCCTACAAAAAAAAGGGTATAAATGTTTTCATCCTCCCTAACATGAATTCTTCATTTCCAAGGACGTGTCATTTGTTGAGAGTCAATCTTTCTTCTTTAATACTTATCTTCAGGGGGAGATGGGGAATTATGCTGAAGATAAGTATAGGGAGACTAACAAGTATAGGGAGACTAACTTCTTACTTGATTTATCTTCCCCAAATACATAGACTAAGTCAGCCACTACTATCCCTACACCACCTAACCAATCTGACCAAAATAAGGTAGAAAGTGCCTAGCCAGATACCTCAAAAAATACTGCACCTATCCCTAACTAGCCTCTCTTAGTCTACTCACGAAGGGATGTTATCCAGACCTTATCAGAACAGGCTCAAGGATCTAACCCGGAATCAAGTACTAAAATACAAAACCCTAAACTTGATGATTTGTATGTCCCTATAGCTCTTAGGAAAGGCACATGAACATGCACTAAATACCCAATTTCACACTACACTTCACTTGGAAAATGTTCTCCAAGCCATAAATCTTTTCTTACAAAAATAAATTCAAGCTCCACATCACAAACACTTGATGAGGCACTTAGGGATAGGAATTGGAAAAATGCCATGGATGATGAGATGAATGCATTAATCATGAATCAAACATGGGAAATAGTGGATTCACCAAAAGGAAAAAAAACCAGTAGGATGTATCACGATTAAATATAAAGCAGATGGTTCATTGGAAAGATATAAGGCAAGGCTGGTAGCTAAGGGGTATACTCAAACTTATGGGGTTGATTATCTTAAAATTTTTGCCCCAATAACAAAAATGAACACTGTACGTATACTATTATCCTTGGCAGCTAATTTCGATTGGCATGTGCAACAATTTGATGTAAAGAATGCCTTTTCACATGGTAATCTAAATGAAGAAGTGTACGTGACAGCCCCTCCTGAATTTGAAGATAAGTTTGGGAATATAGTATGCAAATTAAAGAAAGCCTTGTATGACCTTAAACAATTTCCTCGGGCATGGTTTGGGAGATTCACAAAGGCTATGCTAGAAATGAAGTACAAGCAAAGTCAAGGAGATCACACTCTATTTATTAAATTTGCTGCAAAAAAACAAAATGACAACCCTCATTGTTTATGTGGATGACATTATAGTCACAGGTAATGATCTTGAAGAGATGAAACACCTCAAACTTAAACTTGCTCAAGAGTTTGAAATCAAAGATTTGGGGAAGTTGAAATATTTTTTGGGCATGGAAGTAGCACGTTCGAAAGAGGGAATTTTTCTGTCCCAATGCAAGTATATTCTGGATCTTCTAGAAGAAACTAGAATTAGGGGGTGCAAACCGATTGATACACCTATAGAACAGAATCACAGACTAAGAGAGGCTTGACAAGGGAAGGTATCAAAGACTAGTGGGAAGACTACTTTATTTGTCACATACCAGGCCTAACATAGCATATGCAGTAAGTGTAATTAGTCAGTTCATGCATGAACCTAAAAATGTCCATCTTCAAGCAGTGTATAGGGTATTGAGATACCTTAAAACTACCCCTGGCAGAGGAATTATGTTTAAGAAAAATGACAACAAAATAGTTGAAGCTTATACGGATGCAGATTAGGTAGGTTCAAGCATTGATAGAAGGTCAATTATTGGGTACGGCACTATGTTTTTGGGCAATCTTATCACTTGCAGAAGTAAGAAGCAATCAATTGTGGCTAGATCAAGTGCTGAGGCAGAGTTTAGAGCTATGGCTCACGGTATATGTGAGCTCTTGTGGATTCGTATCATCCTGAATGATTTGAAAGTTAGGTGGCAAGGACCTGTGAAGCTCTACTGTGATAATAAGTCGGCTATTAGTATTGCTTACAACCCAGTGCAACATGACAGCACTAAACACATTGAGATTGATAGGCACTTCATTAAAGAAAAATTGGAAAGTGGGCTTATTTGCACCCCATACGTTCCCACCGCCAAACAAATGGCACATGTTTTGACTAAGGGGTTGGCAAATTCACAATTTCAAGATGTTATAAGCAAGCTGGGAAGGCAAGACATCTATGCACCTACCAGCTTGAGGGGGAATGATGAAAATCTTAACAATGATTTAGGAGATTTTATTTCCTAATCATAAAATAGGAAATAAGAGGATATCATGGATATTTTCTTTAGGAAATTGCTATAAATAGGGGATATTGCTGTACATAGGAAATATTTTAGTTACCTAAATTAAGCTAGGACTCGTGTATGTACTCAAAGGCACTTGTTGTGCACAGTAAGAAAAAAGATTACTTATTTCTTCACAAGCTATTAGGGACTGAGAGACAACCATTCAAGTGATATAATTTCATCTCCAAAGGGCTTATAAAAGAATGCAGCAATAGGCCAACTTGCCAAACTGCAACCTGATTGACAATGATAAATGGCAAGAAGTAACCAAAAGTATGGACCCTTCAATATTGTGATAAAGTGACATACAAGCTTGAATTTCATCTAGCACTCAAATTCGGAACTCATTCGCGATGTGTTCCACATGTCTCAACTTAACAAATACATTCTGTTAGGATCTTCGGGAGAGAGAGAGATTTATTCTAGAAGAAAGAACAGTTGGCAGGAGGGCAGTTAGTTATGCTGAGGTGGCAAAGTAGTTAGGGAACCGAATGTACCTGGGGAGGTGAATATTATGTTAGGGAGAGAGAGAAGAGAGGAGGTAGGCAGAAGAAAAGAGTAAGAGTATAGACAGAGAGAATCAACATTCTCCCTGAGGAGCATTACTAGCTCTGGTATAGGAGGTGATCTACGGATTCACCTTGTAATATCAGTGTAGAACTCTGATTACTATCAATAATATACTAATCTCTAACCTATTAAGCTAGAGGTTCCAAACACATTCCAACAAGGAAGTTAGCTCTTCCAATTTGAGGTCAGAGTTGATGGCTGAAGAAAAAATTCCACGCGCTAAACTGGAAAGGAGGTTGGTGAAACACCATAACAAGTTAGTCAGTGAAGTTTTCGGCAATTAGGAGACAACGTAGTCCCAACTTGGGAGTTTTTATCTGATTTTCGGCAACAGTTTCCTATGACAAGGTTCTATAAGAGGGAGCTATTGCTATACTTTAATTCTGGAGTGGAGTGGAGTGTTGGGATCAATGAAATGAAATTGTAGCTTGCTATGTCTTTTACCGAGAGGAAGCTGCTATGTCATTTTATTTCTTTACTCGAGTATTTGTTGTAGCTGGTCATTACACGTGCCACTAGCGTATTGATCACTGTTTAAAAGGCCATTATCAAGTTGTGAATCGAACATATATATATGGTGCAACAAACTCTAAAAAATCTATCGAATGAGATATAAATTTCAGTCCCTTCTCTTTCTTCTAGATTCTTCCTTGATTTTATTCTTTTTACTTAAGTGGTATCAGATTAACTAGTGCTCTGTTCCTACCTATTTCCATGGTTATTTCTACCTAAAGCAATCTTGGTTCTGTTTATAAAGTGACCTTATGCCATGAAGTTTGATAGGATGCTTATTTGTCTTTAGAGCTGAACTTGTCTCATGTACAGTGCATTGATTGCAACTTATTTTACTAAATGTATTTCTCTAGGCATTTGATTTTTTTAGTCATCTTTATACTATTATTAGTATCATCATCATTTTTATCCATGTATTTTCAACACACAAAAACATGCGTTTTATTAGGGTAACAAAGACTGGAGTTCTTAAGTTAAAAATTGTTATGATGTGGGAGATCATCCTGTTCTTCTTCATCATTGTTGCCCTTAGATTATCCTCCATCTAATCAGCACTCTATTTCTTCATCCTGATCTGCTGTAACGCAGATCTCTTATTCACTTTCTAATTTATTTTTCCTTTTATCTGTCGTTGCCAACTACATAGAAGTCATAATTATTGCTTTTTTTGGGCACAAAAGAATTTTAGCTGTCACGTGTTTATGACAAGTGTTCAGTGAGTTAAATTAAGCTGAATAATATCAGATTTTACATCTCAAAAGTGAAGTACACTGACATTTTTTAATTCATAATTTAACTAGAAAATGGAGTAATCTTCAGAATACTTTTTGATAGTTTTTTTATTTCCAAGTGGAGGATTTTAGCTGTCATATGTTTATGATAAGTATTCAATGAGCTAAATTAAGCTGAATAATTTCAGATTTTACGTCTCAAAGGTGAAGTATACTGATGTTTTTTCATTCATAATTTAACCAGACACTGGAGTAATCTTCAGAATATCTTTTGATAGTTTTTTATTTCCAAATGGTTGGAAATTAACTCCTTGGTGCAGCAAAGATAATGTGTCATAATATTGTCTTTTCCTTTCTTTTCCTACATTCTTTTCCCTGTCAAAGTCTTGATACTACTTTTACAATGCTCATTTATAGGTTGGTGGCTTGGGAGACGTAGTAACTGGTCTCGGTAAAGCACTCCAAAAAAGAGGACACCTCGTCGAAATCATTCTTCCCAAGTATGATTGCATGCAGTATGAGCGCGTTAAAGACTTGAGGGTATGCCCTCCATTTGAGATTTGGGTAACAGACAGAACAGTTTTGTGAATAGTTGTCTCACATGATTGGTTGTGCAGGCCCTAAATGTTGTTGTGGAATCATATTTTGATGGCAAGCTGTACAAGAACAAAATCTGGGTTGGCACAGTTGAAGGTTTAGAGCTCTTTATGTTGCTCATTCAGGGTTATCTTGCGATATGCATTTTTATTGTATTTTGATTGTAATTTTTATTGCATAGGTCTTCCGATTTACTTTATTGAGCCTCATCACCCTGACAAGTTCTTCTGGAGAGGACAATTTTATGGACAGCATGATGATTTCAGACGTTTTTCATTTTTCAGCCGTGCAGCACTTGAACTGCTTCTCCAAGCTGGCAAAAGACCAGACATAATCCATTGTCATGATTGGCAGACTGCTTTTATTGTATGATTAACTTTTGTCTCGTTGTCTGTTTGTTTTTCTTTTCCATATCCGCATTTTATTTCACTGAAGTAAAGAAACTTTCTATTTGCTATTTTAGGCACCACTTTATTGGGACATCTATGCCCCCAAAGGACTAAATTCAGCTAGAATTTGCTTTACATGTCACAACTTTGAGTATCAAGGGACTGCACCTGCGTCAGAACTGGCATCTTGTGGACTTGATGTCCACCAGCTAAACAGGTCAGATAGAATGCAGGACAACTCAGCACATGATAGAGTAAATCCTGTTAAGGTATTCCAATTGCTTATTGAAATATCAATACCTTACTGTTTAGAACCAGTATAAGCCACGTACCATTATTCCTTTTTATTCAGGGTGCGGTAGTCTTCTCAAATATTGTGACAACGGTATCACCAACCTATGCACAAGAGGTGCGGACTGCTGAGGTATGGACTTGGTGATCTGGCATAAGAGCCACAAACATTTGACTTTATCTCCTCTTCCACGTATAGGGGATTAGCCTGTCTAATAAATGATGTGACAAGCAATGTTGACTGACCGACCTTTCTGATAGCATGCCTTGGCTAGAAAAATTCTAATTTATATTAATACTTCCCCAAGAGATTGTTGGATGTTCTGGTGTCAAGTGGTCTGTTTATGGTGTTATTTTTGCAAGTAATTGCTGTTGCAAAGCTTGAAGAGTTGGTCGTTCCACTTGGACCCTGGCAGTAACATATTGGGATCAATTTTTGACTGATGTGTTTTCTACATGTCTTTGTAAATTTGGCTTAGTGGAATAACATGAATTAGAAGACTACTTTTGCATATGTAAAGACAAAGAGAGATTGGAGAAAATTTGGCTTAAGCTTATGATTAGCTTAGCCCTAGTATATATACATATTAATATCTTAGAAGTATATTTACAAGTTTTTCCTTATTCATAACAGAATTTAACACATTTTATACTGCAACATAAATTTCTTCAGTTCTATGAAACAACAATATAATCAAAGTTTGCTAAGTCGCTCATCCAAGGCTTGAATTTTGAAACTTGTCATGCTCATTCTATGATACGTATAATGCTCATTCTATGATACGTATCCCATATGGTTGAGGGAAAAGATAACAAAGGGAGAGGTAATAATTCTAGATGAGCTTTGGCTGTTGTACCCTATTTTATCTTTGTCCTTACAAGATAGACTTTCAAGGTGTTAAAAGTCAAGTCACACATAATAATCCTCTGCAGGCAAAGTTCCATGCATACTGTTCATAAATTTCTTGAACTGTTTCTTTAAAATAGTACTTGAGAGGAGACTGTACCAGTGATTTACAATGGATGCCAGGGATGCAGATGTTGTGATGTGAAAACAAGAATAAACTGGATAGTCAGGTTTGAGGTCTCTTTAGTGAGATGTTAAACTTTGGAAGTCATCTATTTTCCGGGAGAACGTCCTATTTGTAAAGGATGATAGAGTTGGTAGACTCTGGAATAGAATCATTTGTGTTGTGTTAGACCAAAGTACATGAGAATGTATTGTATTGTTCTTGCTGTTAACTGAAGGCTTTGTAAACATGTGTCGATTTTTTCCTTGATAGTGTGGGAAAGGTCTCCATTCTACTCTCAACTTTCATTCAAAGAAGTTCATTGGCATTCTCAATGGAATCGATACAGATGCATGGAATCCTGCTACTGATTCTTTTCTTAAAGTTCAGTACAGCTCTAATGATCTTCAAGGGAAAGAGGAAAATAAAATGGTTACCAGAAGGAACCTTAGGCTTTCGACTTCAGACGTCAGACAGCCATTGGTAATTTTAGTCGAGTTTTTGTAGAAATTTTGAAATTTGTTTAATCTTCCTGCATTTTGTTGTCAATTGGATCATTAGTGTCTGATAGATCTAGCTAGTGCCAAGTCTGGCAGATCAATGGAGCTATTCTTCATGCAATTCATCAAGCATGAATTACGAAACATTGAACCAGGTCTTTTCCTTAGGATGAACTTTTTTCATCCTTTTATCATCTGCTTGGAAAAGAATAAATAGTATAGGGCCATTTTGAAAACCCTGAGTAAACTGGGACAAGATTTTCGGATTTTATTCCAAATACTTAGTATGACAGAATATGATAAAGGTTTGAAATCCTATTTGTCTATATAGTTTATATGTTGCATCATATTGACCATCTGATGGCATTCCATTTAATTCTTGTCTCTTCATGAATAATGAAAGATTTTGTAACGGTAGATCCATGAAAAAAGTTTACCAATATACAAGTGGAGCTAGCTGATTGATTGTTGTATTCCATTCTACTTCTGAGAGAATCTTGAGCACGTACTGTTTTCTGCAATCCTGCCCTATTTGTTTATCATTCTCTGTTCTCTGTGTTTGTGTGTGCATATGTGCGTCTTCACGTGATTTTGGTAGGTAGGCTGCATAACAAGGTTAGTGCCACAAAAGGGTGTACATCTTATTAGACATGCAATATATCGAACACTGGAGTTGGGAGGACAGTTCGTACTTCTTGGCTCAAGCCCAATTGAACATATTCAGGTAATAGCAAACAGTTCATTTTGCACCTTAAGTTGGATATAATCTTTGCTTCTGCACCTCTAATGCAAAAGCATGTAGAATCTTGGTCAATGCTTGTCCCTGATTGGCCATTCATTCACCAAAGGTGCATTTTCAAATATATCGAGTGTATCTTTACCTCTTTTTTCATTTTTTGCAGAGGGAATTTGAGGGTATTGCAAATCATTTTCAGAATCATGATCAAATTCGGCTAATATTGAAGTTTGATGAATGTCTTTCCCGGCGTATTTATGCAGCATCTGACATGTTTGTCATCCCATCTATCTTTGAGCCATGTGGCCTAACACAGGTATAACCAACAAGATTCCTCGGGCAAATTTTTTATATCGACAGACTTCCAGAATGTTGACTAAAAGAGAAAATTGAAATTAGTAAACTCGAATATAGTTGTAAACCATCCCTTTTTATAGTTGTAAACCATCCCTTTGGACTACCTTTTAGTGACATACTGTTGCCTCGGTTGTATATTGGGAACCAAACATCTTACAGATCCAGTGCGTCATATGAAGTGATAGTCTCTGCTTTCGATTTTTTTCTGTATGTCTGCAGATGATAGCAATGAAGTATGGTTCCATACCCATAGCAAGAAAAACCGGTGGGCTAAATGACAGGTAGCAAACTGACTTTAGATGCATTTGAGATCAATGGTTAGAAAATAGTTTTCTAACTCTAATTCTTTGATTACATTCATGCAGTGTTTTTGATATTGATGATGATACAATCCCTCTGCATTTCCGGAATGGATTTACATTCCTGAATCCGGATGAACAGGTGAATAATGATTGACAAAGTTACTATTTATTTCCTTTCATCTTGATATTTGAGCTAGCAATTCTACTAAAACAAGTAATATCTGTTTTGCAACCACTTTTATCTGTTAATGTTGGACAGGGCATGAACATTGCTTTAGAGCGGGCATTCAGCTACTACAGGAACAACCCTCAAGTATGGAAAGAACTGGTCCAGAAAGACATGAGTATAGATTTCAGTTGGGAGTCTTCGGCATCACAGTACGAGGAGCTCTACGCCCAGTCAGTAGCAAGAGCAAGGGCAGCCGCAATGGCAAATCGTGGATGGTCATGACTAATGAGGCATTAGAAAGAGACCAAGACTGCAGTTTGATAACTAAACAGAGGTTGGAACTGCAAGCTGTGTTGTGTGGTCAAACCAATTCGCTTTTTTTTTCTTTTTCTTTTTTATACAAGCATACAGGGTCAATTAGCATATCTTGCTCCATAACACATCTTGTAAATTGTAGGGCATAGTAGTCATCAATAATGAAAGTTGCAACAATAAAATTTTGCAAGGCACTCAAATTCAATTCGAGATTGGATTGGATTTCGAAGTTATGGTTTTTACTTAACCAAATAGAAATAGAACTAGTAAGTGGAATTGAACAAAATTAGCCAATCAAAGAGGCATTTACTTAACCAGATAGATATAGAACAATTTTAAAAACTTGTTTAATTATGAGTTGGTTGATTCAATTTAATCAGTTGATTTTTTAAAAACTCTTCTACAGAAACATTGGACCCTTTACTTGATTTAGCTAATGACGCTGAAGGGCATCCCTTTCTTTAGGAACGTTGAGAAAACGATTGCTTGTCTTCTGTCCTACTCCTGCTTAATATGCCCTTCCGGTTCTTTACATTTATTTTGCTGTAATGTAAACATGGACCGAACTAAATACCATTACCCCAACGTATCTCTCTTCTCTTGTCGAGGGAATAGTTCCCTCCTTGCCCTAGCCAGCAGCGTTGTATCAACTTCGTAATATTTATATCTTTATAATTTTTTTTAAAATTATGTTCTCATAAATTATTTTATATATTAATAGTTAATTTTACCAAACATTTTTAATAAACATAAATTACTATATGCTAGTCAAATTAGCTAATATAATCAGCTTAATTGCTAATAAAATGAACTAACAACTAATAAAATGATCTATTTCTCACGGATAACTCGACGTCCCATATGAAATGTCATCTTAAGCAAATCTGTCATAATCTTACACTTGTAAAGATTTATGATCAAAGACAATCTGTCATTTAGAATGATGCTAGCATTACAATTTTATTTACACAACTCCGACACTACAAATACTTCTTGTTCAAGAACAGTCACGAGAATATATACTGTACGGACTCAACAATGATAAAGAAGACTCACAAACACAATTTTCTATAAGCACATGAGTAATTTCTACTAAATTTTCCATTTTGTTTGATAAAACACGATTTAACACTAGAAGGCAATGTTAGCTCTAGGATCTTGATCTGCTCCAATGAGATATGAATTCAAACAAAATATCTGGCAAGTGATAATTTGATCTAGTCATTTGAAGCCAAATGTTCCTTATAAGTCTTTGAGAACAGTAAGATATCATCGATATAGATCAATTCATTGCTAAGGAAAGGCTCATAGATTTTCGTCATGAACAGACTGAAGCTGTCTAGAATCTTAAGCAAATCTGTCAGAATCTTACGCCTATAAAGATTTCTGATCAAAGACAATTTTTCTTTCATAATGTTGCCTAGCATCACAGCAGGTACTTCTGATATATAGGAGATGGATACGTTGGGTGAATATTTGGAAAATCTGAAGAGAATGAGATCCAGTTTATGTCAGTCATCATCATGGACATTTCGTAAGGAATGTCAACCTGTGTGAACTAGACTGTGGGATCTGTCTCAATCCTGAGTCAGACAGTGATGATGATGATCACTATCCTTGCAACCCTGACCACTGATAAATCTCTTGCAAAAGATTCGAGTTCTCAATCCGATCATACTAATGCTAGTTCCAACGAATCTACCAATACATCTGAAGTTTCTGTAGAATCCACAAGTACTGAACCTTTCAGACCTAAATCAACACTTCAAGCTTTGCCTCAATGTACTGATGCTGGACCAGAAATTAGTGAAGCTAAATCTATAGGTACTGAACCTTTCAGACCTGTACCAACACCTCAAGCTCAACCGGCTGCACAGGCTACAACACAGACTGAAATAGGAGGACCAGATTCACCTTCCGTATGTGAAGATACGGGTAGGGTGGGCACCTGCTCAGGATCCATCCTTATAAATGATAAAATAAGGCCTATTTTATTTTTATAAAAAATAAAATGAAACAAAATAAAGCTTACACTTGATCTCATAAAAACAACAACAAAGATTCATATTTTATTTATTTTTATTCTATATGAAAACTCAAAAATAGGCAAAAATAGTTTTTTTTTTCCTTTATCCGAGGCCTATAAATTATTAGGAACGGCCTTGGATATGGACTGGATTATAAGGATTGTTGGCTGCCAACATGAAGATCCACTTGGAAGCAATCTATCAGGCTCATACATTCTACTGGTATAGATACAAACAGTAAAGCATCATGTTCTGTGCAAGAATCAAGCTTGGGTTTCTGCTTTTTCGAACTCCATGCCAACAGCTAAGGGAGCACGCACCCCAGAGCTCCCAACATACCTCATCTATAGACTATAGTGGATCACCTCAAGCTCACGGTTCTTGGCGAATATTACCGGGTTTGTTGAGAGTCCAACGGTGTTCTACCCTAAGTCACCGGGGAACGTTCAGGTCAATAAGACGGCAACTCTCGGAAAAAGGTCCCAAGTATTTTACACGGTCAGGTCTGTACGATAGACTGGTAGAGGGAGTAGATTTAACGGATATTCTTGTCGATAAACGGTCGTTGCCATTGTTGAGGTTGACATTATGCTAAGTAGGTGCTCGATGAACGACGTAGGCTGGTGGGTGGGTATTTATAAAGGTACGGATTCCTATTTCCTTATATCGGGTATCTAAATCCTTAGTTTGATTGGAGATTCAAGATTCTGTGCAGGTTCAAATTACACCTTTTTTCATTAACATGTTCTGTCACATGAATATCTGTTCATTTATTTTGTGTAAGTTGCATTTATTGGATACTTTGTTGAACATTCATCTATTTTGTATGGATTTCATTTATTATATAGATGAATATTCATAAAACAAGTAAGATGTTATATTTCTAACTTGTCACTCTCTAAACCGCTCAACTTCTAAGTCATTTGATGTTACGAAGCCATTGAGGAGTTTCCACTTATACCCTCACAAAATAATTCGAGAGTTGTTGAACGGAATGGAATGGAACTTGATATCTATGAAATTTAAATACAATGTCCTTTTGTATAACATATATTTATTAATACAAAAAGCTGTTGAAGTGAAGATTAATAATATGTGAGTTGGACTCCTATGATAGAGATAAGGAAACTTTTGATGACAGGGGCGGAACTACAGTGGGGCAAAGTGGGAGCCTCCAAAAAATTTATTATTTTAAATTTTGCCCTAAAAAAATAAAATTTTGTTTAATTAAATTTTTGTCCCTATTAAAAATAATTTTTTTTCTATTAAAATTTTGTTCCCATTCAAAAAAAATTCTAGATCTATCCTGTTCGATGAGATTTAGAGAGGGTGACGACGGGGAAGGATTTGGCTGATAGGAAATGGTACTTGTGACATGCATTTAAGGTGCCAAATTTACCATCCTTTTATAGAAAGTATTACGATTTATAGGTTGTGTCAATCGCCATTAGAGCACCTCTCTAGGGATGTTTCCAAGGTGTGTTATTTTTTATTGACTTGCATTTCATTTTCAACTATTAGATTCGTTATGTAAAGTCCACAATTTATACAAGTGTCCAATTGTCTATCAAAAGCCACGCCGGTGTCCAAGTGTTATCAAGATTTTTTGTTTAACATTTTCTAGTACACAGGATTCTCTTAAAAAGATAAGTATAAAATATATTTGTTTTTTTAGTACGACCAAAACTATATTATTCAAAAATCAAGCTTTCAAAATAGAGAAAAATTGGAGATAAGTCATAAAACGAAAATGCATAATATTTTTTACCAATAAGAATCTATTTACAAGGTTTTAATAAGATTCTCATGAGGTTCTAATAGGGTTGCCTACGAAGGTGCTAGCTGATTTACCTTTCTACCCTTTGCACTTTCCTTTTTTGGTTTTTTTTCCCGCTTCCTGGGTTGCTTCCGTTTTTACTTGGGTTTCACGCCTATGGAGGGCCTCATGAAGGCCTTGCTAGTAACCAGGAAAATAGGGGAATCTTCTTTATTTGGTGGAGACTACCCTGCTTTATCCCAAGAGAATTTGGTCTTTAAGGCTTCTTTAGGTGGATGTTAATTAATGAAACGAAATAGAATGGAATAAAACGGAACGGAACGGTTTATAATAAAATGGAATGTAATATAGTGAAAAGTTTTTTTGGAGAGATGGAAGGGTTCATAATGTAATAAAATAAAATGTTGTTTGGAAAATAGATGAAATAGAATGTAATGTATAATAAATGACTTTCATATTCCTTATATTAAAATAGTATTTGCAGGAAGTTTATTATTTTATTATTAATTATATAAAAATATTAGTATTAATTATTTAATATATTTAACTTTATTTTATGTGATTTATATTTAAAAATAATGTATTTATATTTTTATTTATATAAAATATATACAAACAATTAAAGAATAATTTTTCTATTTTTCTATTTTCATTAATAAAAATTTTATTAAAATTTTCTTTTATTGTTAATTATATACAATTTATTATTAATTATATAAAAATATTATTATTAATTTTTTATTTTATTTTATTATATGTGATTTATATATAAAAGTAATTTATTTTTATTTATATTTATGTAGAAATATATACAAACAATTAAAGAATATTTT
>JAOSBP010000002.1:17580187-17594982 GCA_027563825.1 Erythroxylum mucronatum | reverse complement strand
TAATTAAATTTTTTAATCTTTATTTAATTTTATAATATTAGTTTACATTTAAAAATATCATAATATTAAGTTTTTGACATAAAGAGTCACATCAAATTAATATTTTTAGTATATAACTAATATATATCGTATCCATGCCATACTATAATTATAAATATTTTTAATTTATTAAATAATAAAATTAATACATATTATATGAAAATACTATTCATATTAATAGAGAATTTAGTGTTTTATTATTATTATTATTATTATTATTATTATTATTATTATTATTATTATTATGTTGTTGTTGTTGTTTTTAATTAAAGTTATAAAATTAAGTTTTGTAAAATTAAATATTTAAATCTAAATTCTTATAAAAATATTCAACGAAATACTAAGAAATATAGTATTAATGTCCTTATAATTTTTTAAAAAATGATGCCCTCATAAGCCATTTTACACATCAACAGCTAATATTAAATAGTTAATTTTACCAAACATCTTTAATAACAGCTGATATTATCTACTGGTCAAATCAGCTGATATAATCATCTATCAGCTAATAGCTAATGCAATCCATTGTTTGCCAAACAGGGCCAATATATATGTAACTAATATTGTTTTAAAAATTAAAAAAACAATATTGATTTGACTAATTTAACAGTAAAATCTTTAAATTAACTAATTTTTATTCAGTTTTAAATTTTCTTGTTCGATTTATATTAATAATTTTTTATTAAAAATTGATTGGGTAATTAACTAATTGATTAATTACCACAAATTAATAAATTTTTATAAACTAAAATAAATCTATTAATTTTCATTTAATAATCTCATTTTAAATTAAACTTAAAATTTTTAGATATATAAAGATAGTTATTTTTTAATTATTTTCAAATCCTTTAATTATATTCAATCTTATGACGTTCTAATACCAGTCGAATCTTTCACTATAGATAAATATTTTTTTTGTAGAAATACTTCATTCTAATTCTTATCTTAGCCTAGTATTTTGTAGTTCTTTTATTCGGGTGATACAGTCCACATAATTTCTTTTTCAAATCTAATCACATGGCCTTTATCAGGAATTGTATAATAAAATTGCTCAAATACAAAACCCCACCAATCAATTTTTCATGAACATCAGTATGTATCATATTAAGTGATGAAGATGTAAGTATTATCTTCATTATTGTCAAATCTTATCTAAACTTTCAACTTACTTATGTACCTAAACAATTTTATCAGTAATTTGAAACTGTAATCTTTTATTTTATCACAATCCATTTATGTGTATAATAATAATATATGTGGCAGTGGGATGAATTTCTTTGTTTTAAGAAAACACACGTAACATGCTGAAACAGCTAATAATACCTAAGAGGTCCGATTCGGGCCACCTAGTGTGTGTGTGTATATATACATATGCACACACACATATACATATGCACACACACATATACATATATAAATAATATGTTGTCCGCTGATATTATTTTATTGTAATATTATTTAAAATAATTTTTACATAAATAAATGATTTAAAATGTTCAAAAAATAAATTAAATAATATTATAATTTAAGAGGCACAGGGCAAAAAATGATTTACATAATATTATAATCAAAAAATGTGAGAATGATTTAAATAATAATATATTTATGGTTAGGAAAATTATTGAAATAATAATGCTTTTTTTCCCCTTTAAATTGACGCTATGATGAAGCACAACCATGTGAACTCTAGATAGGGCAACTAAAACTGAGTTGGAATGGGGGGTCTTTATAGGGTTGCAACTTGTATGAGACCTCGGATATCGACGAGTAGAATTAGATGTCGACTCAATGATAATTATCAATCTTTTATCCTCCTCAGATGCTCAGACATACCCGTTTAATTCCCTGATGGTAGGGATTCGACACTTAATAGCTAGAGATTGGCTAATGAAAGCGAGACATATTTACTGCCAGACTAATAGGGCTGCGGGTTGGCTAGCCAACTACGCTAGTTCACTTGCACTTGGAATTCACCTTTTTCAAAACCTGCCTGTGGGTTGTTTATCCATCCTACTAGAGGATATATCGGGTGTTTCATTTCCCCGATTAGTTACGTAAAGTTTGTATCTCTCCTTTTCTGATTAAAAAAAAACTAGAGTTAGAATCTAGATCAAAAAAATAAGTAAAAGTAAAAACTATGTGGGAGTAACTATCATTGCCAATGTTATAAATATCGTAGCTATATTAATATTAAATTGAGTTTTAGTATGATACTGTACCGGTACTAGTTAATATTAGATATTATTTTTGCTAGTTTTTTAAATTTATAAAATAGTTTCTGAAAATTTAAAAAGTTACAAATCAATTCATTAGTATATTTTACTATATACTTTATAATTTTACAACAACTCTGTCTAAAAAAATCTTAATAATAAAAATTTAAAATAACAAGAATTTATTTATTTTTATTAACATTAATTTTCAAATATTTATATAACCACTAAATGAAGTTGTTATGTTCATACAAATACAATTGTATAATAATTTGACAATTATGATTACAAAAATTCTATTAATTTGTTGCTTTACTATTTGTAGTCAAATTTTTTGTATAATATGAATCACATCATTTAGTTATTACCTTAAATTTTAATTTAGATCAAGGAGTTAAATTTTTTTATGTAAATTATATATTAAGGTTAACACAACAATATTTTATATCTAAAAATAAAATAAAATTTTAAAAATTAACGTTAAATTGAAAGGTGATAAGTTCATATTCTACTACACATAGGGTAGCTACTAAATATGTACTCTAGTATAATCTTTTTGTTGTTTTATAATAATGTAGTGAAATTTAAAAAATAATACACTTATACGAGTTATTAATTTTTAAAAATTTTAAATTTACTTGATACCACAAAAAAGTCATTACACATAATTACACCACACAAAAAAATGGAGTTTAGCGATAGACATTACCGACAGACTGTGTAGTTTTTCTGTTGGTAAGTGAAGTTAGCGACGGAATTTATCGAAGGAACAAGGGGTCAGAGAAACGGCCGTATGTCATAATTTGTGACGAAGCACAAATTTTCTGTCACTAATTTACTGACGGATATTTTGTGTTCTGTCGCTATAATTAAGGACGATTATTTTGTACTTTCGGTAAATTTAACAACGAAACGATTGTTTCGGTCGATAAATTTACTGACATAAAATGCTATCCGTCGGTAAATTTATTGACTAATTTGGTAATTCTGTCAATAAATTAATGAACTATACTGACATAACTTAGTTATCTATTGATAAATTGATTACATTTTATCGACGGACTTTGGTTTTCCATCGATAAATTTATTGGTACTGTTTTTTAAAATTTTTCCTTGCATTTAATTTTATTTGATAATCTTATTATTTATGCATAATTTATACAGTTATTAGTTATCTGTTGATAATATTTTGGTTTGTTTCTACATTTAATTTGTTAAAATATAAAGTTGAATGATGATATAAAGTAAAAATTATCTTAATTGATAATAAAAATTATTTTGTACTACAATAAGTATTTAATTCATACAAAATGACTACAACTACGCTATTCATTTGGTAAATACGGATGCTCTTAATGTTGCAATGA
Source organism: Erythroxylum mucronatum (assembly GCA_027563825.1). Lineage (NCBI taxonomy): Eukaryota > Viridiplantae > Streptophyta > Magnoliopsida > Malpighiales > Erythroxylaceae > Erythroxylum > Erythroxylum mucronatum. Next base: position 17,591,363 of record JAOSBP010000002.1, on the reverse strand, counting down.
GGTGCAGTCCTTCCCTTTTAACTCATCCATCTCATTACAGAGCTGAGCTATGTACTACATCAATTGTTGCAACTGAAATGTTAGTGCCTGCAATAAAATAATACATAATTGAAACACTCTAATAAAAACAGAGGATTAGTTCTGTACGTTGAAAGCATTATTTATTCCTACCCAACACTCTCATAAATTATAAATTTCTAACATTTATTAAATAACAAAATTAAATAACACAAAATTGAAACACTCTAATAAAAAGAAAGGATTATTATGGACGAGATGGGCATGGGCATTTCATTAAATTCACATCTCAAGTTTGCTTGCCATACATATTTCAAATTTGCCAATCTAGTTGGTTTACATTTTAGTTTTCATAAAATTTTGATCTATTCATTGAGATTGGGAGTGTGATCTTCTTGTCAAGTATAAAGGAGCATGAAATATTTATACGCATTTCTAATTTTTAATATTGCTAGACCAATCCAATCTCGACTTGCTTGGTTTAAACTATTCGTAAAACTATACTGAATATTATAGAATATTTTAATTATAATTTTCACTTTGATAATGGACACGAATATTGTTAAGAGAATTTGTAATATTACACATATTCAAATTTTCTTTTACACCCAGATGACAAGAAGTCCACATCATGGTTGTATATTTTTTTAACAATTGTCGTTATATCTTAGAAAAGCTTCAAATAGATATTTTTGACTTCTTCAACTATACATGTTGAGCTTATTTCATATTAAGTAGCTATATCACGATTTGTATAGTTGAAAAATCTCATTGGAGTGTTGCATATGGTTGATTTAGTTACTAAACTCATAACTTTGTACTATGATAACAACTTAGTAGTGTAATTTGTATGAGCATACTAAGACCAAGTATATGTTTTTTACTTCACTAACTTAGGGATGGCACCATAATATTTATAATGGACATGTTAATACCATAGGTATGTTAAAGTCTTTAACACTATTAGTCAGAGTGAAACTTATTTTCGTTCCAATTTCAATTTTCATTTAATGTAATTCAATTATGATGATCATTAGTACATACTCAATCATAAAGATTATAATTTCTTTTTATAATGAATGATGACATGTCATAAAGATTAAAACTTTTAATATTTGTGTCAATTTTGAGCAATTAGATCAAAACAGGCTTAGAGGCATGTTTAAATTTAATATAAGACCTTTTATGACTTATGACATATAAAGGTATCTCGAGATACCAAGAAGTCTTTTTAGACATATAAAATGTAAGGGATGTATCTTATAAAAGATTTCTCTATTGTAGTTTAGCACAAAAATGAAAGAAATTGAAAATGGCAATAATAAATGCTACAATCAGATCAAAGGTACCGTCCTATGCTACCAAGTTTTCATATTCCCATTTATAACAATAAAGTTATTAGATATATGTGATTATATTAGAACTATGTAGCATGTTGACATCGCTTATGGTAAGTTTTGGTATTAAAAAATTTTACTAAACTAAATGATGAGTAATGAGTTACCTTTGAACCAAATTATTTTTCAAAAAAATGTGTCAATAAATTTTTTATACTAAATTTTTTCATAATACAATTTGTTTAGTTTTCAAAACCGGTAGTAAATAATATTGTTTAAAGAAGAGAATATTAGAAAATTTTCTTAAATTAACAAATATTATTTGTGAATTTTAAACTTAAAAGTTTTCTTAAAGTTAATATAAGGATTTAATCCATAATAAATTATAACAGGTCTGATAAATGGTCTAATTAAAATTGATTAAACTCATGAAATCCAAATTAGATTATGAAACCTATTATTAATACATAAAAATGCTAATTAATTGTTTCACAAATATTACCTTCCATATAATTGTCCAATTTCATTCTATTATATAAAATCCTATCCCTTTTTCTATTCCAATTTCATTCTATTATATAAAATCCTATCCCTTTTTCTATATTAACTCCTTTAAATTGACTTTAGGCTAAGCTCGAGTCATATTGCTAATCCTAATTACAATGACTAGTTCTAGTTTCAAAGGACCTTCCATATAATTGTTCATTTTCCATTTCAAGTCTTATGTAACTACTTTAGGCATTTTCTTTAGATTCCAAGACATTAACCAAGTTTAGGTATTAACCAAGTCTCACCAACATCCCTAAGAGACATTTCATCAAACAATTTATAGGCAACCCGAATTATCTCTAACTAATAACAAAACCACCACAATTTTTCATTAATTACCAACAAAATCACATTCAAACAACAAATAAACCAACCACATTAGGTAAAAGCGCATAATACCCCACAATCCATTAAAACAAAACCAACCTACCCATGTTCCTATATATAACCATTTAACAACGAATTTTTTGGAGAAAAAATAAACCCAAGAGCAAACTTACCTAAAAACAATGCACAATGGACCAAAGCAAGCAAAAATCGACAATGGATGCTTGGGAGGAAGAGGGACCGACAACGTTGATGTAGGGAAGAAGAGAGAAAGTAACAGAGGGGAGGGAGAAAGGGGGTTTCAGGTAGGTTAAATGGGTGATCATCCAAACGACATCATTTTAATTTATGAAAAATTTGACAGTTATCGAAAAAACAACAGTTTCTTCGATATTTTACTGACGAAAATCTAGTTTCGTCAGTAATTTAGATGGTTATTTTTCCTGCCAACCATTGTCGCCTATTTTTATGATGGACTTTACTATTCCATCGCTATATCCCTCCACGTTTATAGACAGATATTTTCGTGTTCGTAAAAAACATATTTTTAAAAAAATTTACCGACGGAAAATCAATTTCCCTCGCTAATTTACTATGGAATGTTTTCCATCGTTAATTTTCCATTAGTAATGTGTTATTTTCTTGTAGTGTTATATAAAAATATTATGAAACTTAATTGATTAACTAATGGTTTTTATTTTTAAATATATTTAATTAACAATACTTTTATGAGACAATTTTGTGTTGTTAAATTAATATAATAAATATATTATTAACAATTATAATCACCATATTTAATATAAATAAATAAATATATTTGATTATACAAAGGGAGGAAGGCAGAAAGACTTGGGGGTATTTTTTGCAATTTTTTGTTAAAAGTTATGATTTTTTTGCAAAAAAAGTCCCTATATGAAGACCAGTACCCAAGAAGACTTTTGTACCACTTTTCGACCGGTATGGTACCTTTCGATTCGTACCAGTCGGTATAGTACGAAATTAAAAACACTGATGGAAATGGATCGAAGTAAAATGGACACTTTTCCTTTGTGGGTGAATTTTCACAATCTCCTATTATAACTATGAACCATTAAGGGCATAGCTATCTTGCTAGCTCAATTGGAAAAATATTATGTATGGACTCACAAACAACTTCTATAGAGAGAATCGATTATGCAAAAATATGTATAGAGATTCAGAAATCCACCTTTCTTTCGGAGACTCTCTATGCTATGTGCCTAGGGGACAATGGGGAATTAGAGAAGAAGGAAATAGCCATTACTTTCCCTTGGAAACCTAGTAACTCTACCAAAGTGTGGCAGCCTATAGGGAGGAAATTCCAAACTGGCGGGTAACAGGAACTTTTAGGGATTGATTCATCTACACACTTTCAGGAAGAATCAAACAAACCGGAGGAAGCTTCGACTCATAGAGGGAATGTTAATGAATCCATTCTATAGTCCAAATTGATGGCTGAAGGAGACATAGGCAGTCATGGTATTTCTGACATTAATGTTGCTGAACATAATTGTGCGAGCATTGAAGACAATCTGTTAATTTCTAGGGAAAAGACTAACCTAGAACAGACTGATTTACACATATCAAAAGCTCCTATACATCCCTACTTGTGCAAAATGAACCCTTGAAATAAAGAGGAAGCTACATCCTCTTCTACTAATTCTTCTAATATTCCTTCAATTATGGAGACTAGTGATATTGAATTGGGTGATTTTCAAAATGTCAGTAGCAAGAAATCTCTGCCAAAGGTAAAATTTTACCTATATGATAGTTCTAATATGGAATGTACGTGGTATTAATAACCTGGAAAAGTTGTATGCTTTGAGGGATTTTGTCTGGAGGATTAAACCTCTTATCATAGTTTTGCTTGAAACGAAAATAAGATCTTAGACTATGAATAAGGTGAATATTTTAGGTCTTTGTTGGACTTTTCTTTCCAATCATCACCACCATCATTATAGCAAAATTGTTATTAGTTATAATGAGAGTTTTGTAAAAGTGAAGGAGAAGGTTTCTAATAAGTAAATGATGCATTTAAAGGTTCACTTTATAATGGAAGGAGTTACATTTCATTCCTCTTTTGCCTATGGATTTAATACAAGTTTCCAAAGGAGTAGTTTATGGTCTTCACTGCGCAACATCCAAAATACCTTTTCAGGTCCCTGGAGCATAGTTGGTGATTTCAATTCTACTATCTATCGAACAGAAGCAGAGATAAATTATAGTGTAAGGAATTACAATGATGATCTAAAGCTTTGTGTAGAGCATATGGGTGTTACTAATCTTAAATAAGAAGGGTGTTTCTTTACTTGGAGTAACAAACAATAGAATGATTGGAATATTCAGAAGAAGAAAAAACTAGACAGAGCTCTAGTCAATGGAGATTGGCTCTTACAATTTGCACCTAGTAAGGCTGCATTCTTGGATCCTCTCTTTTCATATCATATTCTGATTATGATTGATGGGCTTTTCCAGAGATCTTTCACTCATCATCCCTTTAGATTTAGTAACTACCTTGTTAATGTGGAAGGTTTTTTGATGTTGTTCAGAAGGGCTTAACTACCCAAGTATTCAAATCCAGACAATTCATTTTTTGTCAGAAACTTAAAGCTATCAAAACTGAATTGAAGAAGTTGAAATCCTTATATTCACTGATCACACAAACAACAATTGATATTGCTAAGGAATGATTATTAACAACCCAGTCTTTACTTTCTCTCAACCCTAGAGATTATGATCTTATTATGAAGGAAAAGTTGGAGTTGGAAATCTTTCTAAAAGTTGTTCAAGGAAATCTTTCTAAAAGTTGTTCAAGAACATTCCTCTCTGATCCAACAAAGGTCTAGGATAAGTTGGCTTAAGGAAGGGGATATAGCTTTTAAGTTCTTTTTCACTTCCATATCTTGTTGGGACCCGATCTCGAAATCGGACCCCTACCGGAAAAGCGGAATGGGAATTGAAGAACGAAAGCGAAAGCAAACGAAATCTAAATCAAAAACAAAAGCGAAGTACAAATTGGATTCAAATCGAAAGCGAAACAAAGGGCTCGGAGCAAAGGAATCAACATCAAATCGGAAGCAAACAACCGGGCGAAAGAAACGAACGGACAAAACCAAAAGCGCTAATCGGATTAAAACGAAAGCGAGTGGACAATCGAATTACCGACATCCGATGACATACACTTTAGAAAACTATCGCGTGTTGCGTTGGAAACCCTAAGACTGGTCCACTCTAAACCAATCCGAAATTGGTATAATTTTTTTTCTCTCTTTATTCCTTTCATTCACATACACTCTTATAAAAATCAAAACAATATAATTTCCCCATTTGGAAATTTAACCTCAAACTCGAATCCTTATTCTTATCCTTATTCTTATTCAATCATTTTAGAAAAATTCGGCAGCATAACGGCAGCATTTTGAAAGACCAAAAAATTTGCAAATCCAAAAGCACACACTCCTATAGTCACATCAACCATAACAACCATTCAACGGACCTCCTGTCCGGAATCCAAACACAAGCAAACACAATTCTAATCCTAACACTTCAATAAGTCTCAAATCGATATCCATAATTAGAATCAATCCCATTCATATTCCATAACCATACACATATTTTGCAATTCTAGTCCATACACAATTTCGTAACTCTTCATAAATCCTACACCTCATGAATTAATTGCTTACAAACATACCCCAAATTCAATACACAATTTCATAATCCATAAACATCATGGAAAAATACATGCTCACAAAATATATATGGCCTTCCAAGCCATATTCAATACCAAAATCCAAAATGACATAAAATACTAGCTAAGCAAAAACGAACACAACGGCTTAACATTCTTTCATCCGATCTCCTGCTCGAATACCTGGAGATGGGGGTGAAAAAGGGGGGGTGAGCTTGACAGCTTAGTGGATAGCATATTTATAAAATGAACAAAAAGCAAAAACATTGGCACAAACTCATTTTCCATTTTATCAAAAATTCACAACAGAAAAATTATCGAAAGCTTATTTCTGAAACTTTTCAAATCACTCATATTCAGTTTCCAAAATTTCATGATTTTTAAAACTTACTTCCTCCATTCACAATTTTTCAAAATTTTCACAAATCATAAACAAAATTCAAAACATGTATGCATCACATATAATGACAAATCAAAACATATAACATAGCAAAATGGTTTGGGTCAGTCCAAAATGGAATGTACTGCACATTCCCGCATAGCGGTCCTGTGCAGCTGTGAACAGAACGTACTACACCTTCCCGCATAGCGGTCTGGTGTAGCTGTGAACTTATGGGAGTCCTTACGGAGCTCCAATGTCACTTACAGGCAGGCGAGAGAAGCCTTTAGAAAACGAGACCAGTGCACTGACTCTAACTTATGGGATCTAACCAAACTCACATAACATATATCACTTGGAAATCGTATTGCCCGGAGGCACATTTCGAAAGCTTGTTTTTTACATTATGTCATATCCACACATAAACATTCCAAGCACAAAGAAATGCATAGATCATAACAATTTCTATAAATCATAAATTCACACACATTTCAAATCACAATGGACATTTATCATCCGAAATTCATGTAGCAATTTCACCTTTTATTCAAAAACAATAAAGTCATCAATCACTTCAATTTCTTAAGTCATAGCAACATTATCAAAATTTTCAAATAATTCGAAAACATTGAATTTCATAAGTCTTGAAATTACTTAAAATCATCTCAAAAGCAATAACTTAATCATATGAATATCAAAATTTTCAAACATTTACAACTTGTATCAATTCTTGAAAACATTCAGAATTAAGAATTTCAATTGCTTCAATCATTGAACATATAGCAAATTTCTAAAATTATTCCAAAAGCAAGAAAATAATCATACGAAAATCAAAATTTTCAAACATTTATATAAACAATTCCAAAGGCATTCAGAAATCATAACTTTTCAAACATTTTATAAACAATGTCAAAAGTATTCGGAAATCATAAATTTTCAAACCTTTACATAGACAATATTTTATAACAATTTCAAAGGTAGTCAGAAATTATAAATTTTCAAACATTTCCATAAACAATATTTTATAAACAATTTCAAAAGTATTCGGAAAATCATAATTTTTTTAAACCTTTACATAGACAATATTTTAGAACAATTTCAAAAGTAGTTTGAAATCATAATTTTTCAAACATTTCCATAAACAGTATTTTAGAAACAATTTCAACAGTATTCGGAAATCTTAATTTTTCAAACATTTGCATAAACAATATTTTATCAATAATTCCAAAAGAAATAAATTTAATCATTCAGAAAATCAAAAGTTTCAAACATTTATATAAGCAATATTTTATAAATATTTTGCTTCTTGATTTTTCGAAATCATTTAATTAGCTTATAATTCAGAACATAAACATATTTAATCATTTGAGAACAATTTTTTCAAAAAAATCATAGACAATAAAATTCGTAAATCCTTTCTTTCTTGATTTTTCGAAAATATGAACAATAATTTTTATTAATTTTTATTTTTGTTAAAAACAAACTTTTCTCTTCTTGATTTTTCGAAAACACATAATTAACTTCTCAATAAACCAATCACAATGAAATCAAACAATTTATTTCGAATCAATAAATTTAATCTTAAACAATTTTAGCAATTTCTTAAATCATTCCAAAACAATAACTTTAATCATATACTAAATTTCTTAAATCATTCTTTGAATCTTTTCAAACCAATAAATTTAGTCATTCGGAATTATCAAATTAACAATATTTTCGAAATTAATAAATAATAAAAATATTTTTGCTTTCTTTATTTTTCGAAAACACATAAATAACTCATAATTCAACTTATAAATATGGTATCCACCTCATTTCCATGCTAGGAACTTGATTTAAGCTCACTTAAATCGAAAAATCCCTAATTCAATAACATAAACCCTAATTAATCAATCATCCAAAATTAAGCATCATCTTAACATAATCACTAAAATTAACCTTAGAAATCTCAAATCCAAATCAATCTTAAGCCAAATAAACTAAAATCTCACTAAAAATTCAAAGCTTAAAAATCATCACTTACCTTCATCATCTTCATTTTCGAAATTTCCTAGCTCATCTTAAAGCTTTCACCTTCTTCCACCTTTTTCCCTTTGAAATCAACAAAAAACCTTGCTTGAAACACTAAAAATTCGAAACCCTAGCTTTCTCCCCTTTCTTCTTCCTCTTCTTCTCTCTACCGAAATGCTTCTCTCTTCTCTCTTCTTATTTTCGTTTCTTTCCTTTGAAATTTTCGTGCCTTTCCCTTGTCTTAAATGACAGCTCTCCATTCGTTCATTTAATGAAGGCTAAATGACCTAATTGCCCCTCCATGTAAGCCTACTAACTTAACCCTTTAAGTGATGTTCCAAAAATGCCCTTCATTTAGCCTTTTAAAAAAAACTGACATCTTGCCTCCATAATTTGACCAGGTAAATGAACTAATTTGACAAAACTTCCTTCTAGAGAAATGTTCCTCTATGTCTCATCTTTAAAATGTTACCAAAAACACTGAATTCGAATCAGAGATGAAGGAGTTATGGCCAAATTACTTTCAGCTCTTACTAATCTAAGACGAAACATTACACCAAACTTCAATCCAAAAATTGAAAATCTTAGGGACTAAATTGACATTCAATTCCTTCATATGACTTGTAGCCTCATGTCCCTATTTTATTTTGCCTCAAAAATTAACTTAATCGGATCTCTACAGAACAAGAATTTTGCAAAATACTGAACTCTGTTCAGAAAATTTCCCAACTCACTTTGATTAAATCAATCACCCTCAATTTAATCTCAAAAATTCATAAATTTTCCATGAACAGATAGAGGAAAGTCTTAAGAATCCAACGCTTCAAAAATCTGATCAATCAGATGTCGGATGGAAAAGATATAACCGAAAGAGTGGAAAATTTTTAAATAAAACAAAATCGGAGTCGCACTGTAGCAGACGGCTCGCGATCGCGAGCTGAGGAACAAATCACCGGCTCGCGATCGCGAGCCGAAGAAAACCAAAACCTCGCGAGTGCGAACCTTGGCGAAAAAGATGGCCAGCTCGCGATCGCGAAATGGCTGACTTCGATTTTCCCTCTTTTTTTAAAAAAAACACTGAATTTCAAAAATTCATATCTTTTGATCTCAAACTCCAAATTTGACAAATTTGGTATCATTGGAAAGCTTAAAAGAAGCTCTACAACTTCCACTAGAACTCAAAAGCTAAATCCATCTCTAAAGTGATCAAGTTTCCAATCAAAGATTCTGTCTACAATCATACCTAATATGTCACACAACTCCCAAAAATCATATCTTCCTATTCCAAAGTCCAAAAATTTCATTCTTTATATCAATGAAAAGATCAAAACATAATCTAAAACTTTCATGAAGCACTTAAAGGCAAATTCAACCCTACCTAGGTCAATTTTTCAATCAAAGATTCTGCCAGAAATGTGTCATCCTAAAAACACATTCAAACTTCAAAATTTCATATCTTCTTAATCTCACATCCCTAAATAACATATTATACATCAATTTAAAGCTGTTCAAATTCTCTATAACTTTCATGTAAATCACTTAATCCAAATCAAACTAAATCAATCCAGAATTCACCTCAAAGCACAACACACCCAAACTTACTTTTCATAACATTTTTCAAACAAAGCAAAATAACCTTAATTTCGGAAAATCATAACTTTTGCTTTCGATATCAAAAAAATATCAAATTTTATGGCGACAGAAAACTCTCAACATAATCTACAAGTTTCATGAAGATCATTTTCTCAAATCTCTCTACGTTAAAAAGTCAAACTTTCTCAATTTTTCATAATTTAACACTTTTTCTCTTTATTTCCAGATTTTCAACTTCTATTTTAATCATCTCAATCATCTCATTCACTTTAACTTCCATAACCTATAACCCATACAATTCTACACAATTATCAAAATCATCAAAACCCAATCAATTCTTTTCTCATCAATTTTTTCAAGGCACAAAAACATCGATGATACAATTCATATACAAAAACACGTTGAATTTCATTTCAATATTTCTAACTTCCACCAAAAGTTTGGGGTCCAACAGATTCAGCCTAGATCAACCTAGATTTTTCCATGAAATCAGAATATGAATTTTTTCCTTATGTAAACTTGAAAATGCACTGGACAACCTTTTAGAATCATGGGCAAAAATGCAATCATTTTCCATTAGCATCAAAAGATAATAGTTTTAAAAAGCTTTAGTGGGCATTTCAAGCTGCAAATACATTAATATCTCAAAATTTCAAAATACAGAAGATACATGAAAAATGATTTACTCAAAATGCAACTAAAGCCTTGTTTTTACAAGATTTGCTTCAAATACAAAATAAACAAAGATCGAAGTGATGCCTTGACCCTTGACTACTTGATAACTTGCTCATCACCTGGATATGGGAAAGAGAATGGGGGTAAGCGTAAAGCCCGTTGGTAACAATTTTATAATCGATAATAAGCAAAAAAAATTATAAACTCACTTCTATTGCAAAAATTCACCTTTATGCAAACTATATATGCATCACTCTTGTCAATTTATCATGAGCACATAAGCATATCAAAATGGTATGGGTGGATTCAAAAACAGAATGTACTACGCATTTCCACATAATGGTCTTGCATAGCCGTGAACTTATGGGAGTCCATGAAGGAACTCCATGCCACTAACGAGCAGGCGGGAGAAGCCTTTTGTCAAAGTACACTTGACTTAACTTAAGGGACTACCACAAACCCACATAACATGTATTTCATGACTTGTAAAACATATTTCCCTAAAAGGCACATTTCGGAAACTTGATTTCTTAAGCTTGATACTTTTTCAAAATCATTTTCATAAATCAAACAAAATTT
>JAOSBP010000002.1:17491490-17517864 GCA_027563825.1 Erythroxylum mucronatum | reverse complement strand
AGGAACGGTTACGTAATCTTCTGCGCGAAAACCAATCTGAAACTGATGCTAAAATAGCAGCAGTAGAATCAAGGCGGTCCACTAGTTAACAACTTAAAAAACAAGCTTATTCTTATGGATGTAGTTATGGACTTGTCCTAATAGGAAATTACGTCCTAATGACCATAAGAACTCTAATACGTAAACCTACCAGAGAACCAAAGTTAAACATTGGACAAAACTATAAAACAAAAAGGATGTGACTAATATACGCCCCTTTTTATACATACAAAAAATGAAAAGACAAACCTTATCTCGTAGCCACTATATGCAAAGAGCACCAAGTTTATCATCAAAGAATCCTACACCCAGCTGACTTACTAATAAAGGTATGTACTCTATAATTGCAATCTGAACCTTCCAATGCCTATCTTCTGCAAGCTCCACAATGGCAAGCAATAAAGATCAGGATAGTATATCAATGCCAATAACCTGCTAGTACAACATATTTCTCTATCATATGTGAATGTTGTGGTATAGTGTAATAGCGTAAAAGAATCATTTTCAAGAGGACATGAAAATTTTACAAAAGAAATTACATTGAGTTACAGTAAATGGTAAAATGCAATGGAAGCATGTTTCATTTTGTCCCAGACATGCAACTCCATCACCTTCAAAGGATTAAATAGCAAAAGATAAAGTTCTAAAAAAAATATCGGAAGGTCACAGTGCCTAAAGATAATCAGCAAGGTCTTTTCCATGAAAATTCTATGTTCAATTTATAAGATTAAGTTACCACACTAAACATAATTTGTTGTCTTTAGTTGTTACAGATCTGATTCACTTGATCAAGTTTGCTAATTATGTTCAGACGAACAACCATAAATTCATCCTTCAATAGGGAAAGAACTATAAGAAGTTGTTCAATTGTTGCATCCTGCATTGAAAACCAAATAAAGTTTGAATCCATTGCCTGTACATCACCATGATAAAGGAAATTGAAAGAATGTAGGTTCATATAAATAGCAAACAACACAAATTTCAAGCAAACCACAAAAAATTCCACAAATAAAAAACCTGTAATTATCAAGTCATACAAACTTCAAAAATTATCAAATTCCAAAAAGGCAATATGCTTTGAGCTTGGCCAAACTGGGTGACAAAATGTCAAAGAATAACAGGTAAAGGGCCACATAAGTAACCAAGGGATAAGAAAGAAGAGGAATCAAGCTGAACATCGACACCAAATCACTAACACACAACTACTATAAACAAAATATAAATCAAAGCATAATCCACACGAATATCACTAGTTTGATCATACCAAAGAGCTAGACAAAATCAAAATTTTTATGATATTAAAACATAATTCAATATCTATTAGAACTTCCTAAGAAAATTCAGAAAACATAGTCAAGGCCAAAATGCATCCATTCACCATAAACTAAAAAAAGAAAGGAAATAACAATGCTGACTTATAAGAAGCAGATTATCTTCACCTTTCCTAGAACGGGAGCCATTCCCATTATCACTGAAGCCAAAGCAAAACGGACATACTGGGATGAATCTGATGATAGTTCCTACAAAGAAGAGCAAGGACGAAAATTGGCATGAAACAAATAGGCAATTTTATCAAAATTGTTTCGATCCAAAGTGCGGCAGGCACCAAATTCTAGATATTCACCTTCAGCCAGGGAAGACTATGTTGAATTGCAAGTTCTAGATTTAAAATGAGAGAGAACTTAGTTACTTTTCCAGTAGCTATTATTCATACTTCAACCTCATTATCGCGAAGCAATCACACATATGCTGGAATCAAATCCATCCTTAAGGTAGAAGCAATAGTTCCAAATTTTGGAATTAGATACCGTTGACACTAATCAATTGTCTAACATCAAATTGAAGGATGGATTTTCAGAAACTAAAATCATAAAAAAAAAAAAGTTCAAATTTTAGGTATTTAACTCGTGGGTTGAGGCCCCACAACCTTACAAAGTTCATATAATTGATTGACAACCATATAGTGCACACACCAAGACTTGTCCTGCATGTAAATTAGCAATAAAGTAACAGAACTATGTAAAATAAGCATGACTACTGCATCCATAAGCTAGCAAGAAAAAAAAGATTAAAGTTTTTTGTAGAAACATTTAATATATTGGCCCACTAAACCAATTATGTCTATGTAAGCAACTAAAATTGGCAGTATGTAAGCAACTAACTCCCAGAATAATTATTAACATGCTTTCTGAAGTACCAAAAATATCAATGAGATAACGACTATAAAAAGCAAGGAATTCTAAGCCCACGCTTCCACCACAACATTCAAGACATCAATTAGAAAGAATTATTAATTTCTATTTCATGTTTTTAATATCTTTCAACATTTTTTTATTTGCAAACACTAAAGATTTTCTAGATAGTGCAACTTAGTTCCATATTCTACAACTAAAAATCAGAGGTTAATTTTCACAAAGACATTAATAGTTCAATTACCATCTTAGGTAAGATCCTCAAATATAGACATAATGTCAGTCTTCAAATAAGCAGCCTCAACAGTAGTAGCAAATTTTTCCAGATTTGTTGGAGCTAATCTCCCGACTATGGGCATATCATCTTAACACAATTGGTTGTATATAGTTTGCAAGTCTATTTTTATCATGTCTAGAGCACTAGATAGGTAGTATGATATAGACCATATGAAGAAATGTGATTTATAATCCACTCTCCAGTTGCCAAGCTCTGATGATAAGCAGTTCAGTAGAAATGAGCTATAGTCATGATGCTGACAAATAGAAAGCATTAAACATATATACTTATACTCAAAAAGACCAAAACCAAAAAGTTAATACATAGTTTTTCATTAAAAAAGAATATTAAGAAAAGACTAATGTTTGATTAAATTCCAAACTATAATATCCTTAATTCAACAAGAGAAAAGAAGAATAAACCTCTATACTTGACAATGACAAAAATTTTGGCCGACTACTTGCAGCATATATATGGATGCCTACTCCCAAACAAATCCAATGTTATTAGGATAAAAAATGGAACACTAATATCTAAACGGAGCTAATGCAAAGCAAATCTAGGTGAGAGAAATTACTTCCAAACTTGAACTTAGTCTGAACTGATTTAGTCTTTTAAAGAGTATTTAACCCAAATTTTTGTAATTAAATCAGTTAAAAAAATATTTACATCCAAATTCAACCGAAGAAGAGTATTAAGTTTAAACCCAATTAATCCAAATTCAACACATTAATTTCAAACCTAATCAGCCTAATATACACCTCTATTTGGATATTTTCAAACCATAGACTATTTACAGCAGTGACAAGAAGTGGGCAAGCAATAGGATCGAACCATATCAGAGCAGTTACAAGATTATGGCAGTAAGCACTAGCCATTGAGATTAGGCAAAAAAACATACATTTAACTAATCCTTATTTAATCTACAACTTAAATTAAACTAGGATACCTTTGCATGCCAATTCTTGCAAAAGCTTTCCCAAGCTTGCAGATCAATCGCTTTCATCAATAACTTCATTCAGCCAGTATATCTGCCTTTCTTATTTTAGGTATCCACCAAGCATTTACCTAGTTTCCATCAATCAAACCATCCGAATAACAACAATTTGATACAATGAAACAACAATATTAAAATGACCCAAGATCAGATAAAAAGAAGAAAGGCTAGTTAAAAGTTACCTTTGAAGTTAATTAGTATTCAACAAAATAAAACGCATTAAAACAGAGTAGGAAAATGTGATTAATAGCAAAAGAACATCCAGTCCATGACCAATTTAGATATGGTCTTTCTCTCGAATCATAGTTTAATTGTAATAATGATTCCTTTTTGATTCCATGACCTCCTAGATTTGAGTTTCACTTCAATGATTTTATCGACCTTCATCGCTAAAGTTGAGAACTTTTTGAGCAAAAATATTCAAGTTAGCACCAAAAATGATACCTTTCCGTTATTTGTATATCCAATTATTGGGAGAGAGATTATTATGTAATATATGACAAGGTGAAAACTTAACAAATTAGGAAAACTAAAATGTTTTTTAATAAGGTAAAAGAGAAATAAGGTAGTTATTTAGTGTTCCCCAGTTTATCTCTTTCTGCTCTATTTATAAAGCTATTGATCATAACACATTGCATGGCATATTCATCTTAAGAGGAAAAACAAAACGAAGAGGCAGAATTGAATACATTAACGAAGCAGAAACTGATGTGGAGAACTTGAAAGAATAAGATGTAACAAACTTCCAACAATAATTGAAAATAACACAACATTATGATTTAGTGAACACAATTGAAAAGACGTCATATAAATTTATGAGAATTAGATTGAAGCATGAGAAGCTCGACTAGAAAAGTATCCTGATAGAAGCATTTCAAAAGGAGAGTGAAAACCTCCTTGGAGTTCTTGGAATCATTATCACAAAGCAAAATCCTCACTTTGCTTCTATCCATGAATCCATCTCCACCTTTACTGTTACCTCCACCCCCTCCTTGTTTAAAGTATTCTCCTTTCCCTATATTCTCACCCCAAACCATAAAAGTATACAACTTCTTTCACTCCCCAGCAAAACCAAGAAAACCCCCAAATTTCCTCTCACACAAACTCCCGAAACAAAGCCAAATACTA
Source organism: Erythroxylum mucronatum (assembly GCA_027563825.1). NCBI lineage: Eukaryota > Viridiplantae > Streptophyta > Magnoliopsida > Malpighiales > Erythroxylaceae > Erythroxylum > Erythroxylum mucronatum. The sequence goes on along the minus strand of JAOSBP010000002.1, from coordinate 17,513,231 downwards.
AAGAACTTCCATTAAAAAAGGCAGCCTTTTTCGCCTCGTACACAAATTTTAATTATGATTTGGATCATTAAAATTCTCAGAAACTGAGAAAGAAGCCCATACAAAAACCAAAGTTTCCATATTTAACACCCTATTTGAGCTAACTATGTCCCTACTAGGAAAAGTTGCTTTAGTCAGTATATTAGACGTTCAAGATCGATGAGAAGGTGGGGAGCAAATCTAGCGACAAGATTTAGATCACCAGAGAGAGCAAAAAGGGGAAGGGAGCACGTTAGCCAAAAGGTGAACAATTCCCTAGACCCCTTTCTAGACTCTATGAATAACGAAAATTTCAGTAAGTAATGATAACCAAGTTCAACAATTAGTACTTTTAGTGAGTTAGACAATTCGTAAATAAGTATGGACTCTACATATAACTTCGATAATTCCACGCTAACAAACCACCAGTGGAGAATTAGACTTAAATTTACCACATAGATGTGCACATCAACCATTAAAAAGAAAACAAGTTTACAGCATGCTAAAACTGCAAATGGGTTCTTGAGATAATGGTGAATGTACCAGTCATTGCCCTTTTCGTGAAACCCACTAACTTTTCTTGCAGGGGCCATGATGAAAGAGAAGGGAACCCTATCGCTCAAAGATCAATGAAATATATACAATAAATGCCCACAAAAGTTCATTACTTCTGCATCACAATTTTAAAATGGTAAGAAGAAAGGCATGAAACGTAAGTGGTCTTAATGAGTCAAATGTTACAATGAGGGCAAGAAAAAGTCGTGAGCCTCATCTACAACTAAGAAAAACGTCATCCAAATGTGATAAGCAAGTGTGGAAGGGAGGCATAAGGGCATGTGCCTATGAAAAAAAGTAGAATTTGCATCGTCGATGAAACCCATAACAAAAAACTACTAACCACAAACACTGGGGACTAGACTACACCGAAAAAACCCAAAAAAATAAAACAAAATAGTAAAAAAGAGAAAAATAAAGCAGCTAAAAAGAGCTATGACAAAAGGGTAATCTTCACCCTTCTCTGTGAAAGCAACAAAATTCCGGAATCCCAAAAATAAAATAAAAAAGCAAAAGAGAGAAAAATAAAGCAGCTTAAAAGAACTATCACAAAAGGGTAATCTTGACTCTTCTCTTTCAAAGAAAAAAAGACTGGAAATTATTTGAAGCTAGAAACAAAAAAGAACCCAGATTAGGACATTGGAAGTGAAAGTGAAAAGCTTGTATAGGTTACTTTTTATTCGAAAGTGCACTCAAAGAGTATAAAAATGACAAGATTTTGGGGCAGGCGATGGTCGGCTTGTGACCATTGTATAAATAGCAGTACCGGATTGTCTGGGGCAGGTGATGGTATAGGTGACAATGATGGTGAAGGAGGTGTTGCGACAGACGCTGGGGAAGGTGAGGGGACCGAAGAAGCTGGTGGTCGAGAAGGGGAGGAAGCCGGAGGAGAGAAAATATCTGCTGGGAATTTGGGAGAGAATGAGAGAGGAATTTGAGAAAATGGTAGAAACTTCGAGAGTCTGGTATTTTGAGTGATGTTATTGGGACTATTTGATGGGTAAAAATTAGGACCATTGGATGAAGTGAGTAGTTCGATGAAAATGCGAGGTTGTCCTCCGTTTCATGCTTAGTGCCTGTTTGGTTCGACTTTTGGAAGCTCCAAAAATACTTTTTTATACTGCAGAAGTCATTTTAAAGAAAAAAATAATTGTTTGGCTAAAAACTTAAAAAGCGCTTCTGGAATAGAAATAGTTTTTAAAAAAGCCCAAGTACAGCTTTTTTAAAAGCTCTAATTTGAGCTTTTTGGCGGGAAGCAATTTTTTAAGTTTATTCCCGTCACTTACGTATTAAGCATTAGACGGATCCTTCCTAGTTGCCAAGTTTCTATGTCTTCTCCACGTTACCAACACCTACCTCTGTACTGTCGCCCTTGTTGGTTTCATCTCTCTCTCTCTCTCTCTCTATAGGTTCCTTTTCCACCCCCCCATTTCTTAATCTGGATGTGTTGCAGACGTATGGACCCAGTATGCTTCCGACGCTGAGCCTCACCGGTGACCTGGTCCTTGCCGAGAGGATAACTCCCAGACTTGGCAAGGTGGGTCTTGGTGATGTCGTTCTTGTACGTTCACCTGAAAATCCTCGAAATGTGGTCACCAAACGGGTGGTGGGTGTGGAAGGTGATCGTGTCACCTACTTTGTTGACCCCAAGAACAGCGATAGACGTCAGACTATTCTGGTACTTGTAAAAAGTCCTCTTTCCCCCTTTTTATTGAGGAGAAATAAACTGGGAAGGGGATTGATTGAAGTAGTTTTTTTTCTTCTTCTTCTGAATTTGTGGTTGTTTGGGAAGTTCTAATGTGGGTTTAATTCTCTTTCCTGTTTCAGTTTATGGGTTCGTGTGAATATTAGATTTGGTTTATGCTCTGGTTTGTCTTTAGACTTTTGATTGTATGTATTGTGAATTTTGCCTTTATCTAATGCTTTATGTATTTCTATAATTCTTTTCTGTAGGTCCCAAAGGGGCATATTTGGATAGAAGGGGATAACATATATGCTTCTAGAGATTCAAGAAACTTTGGAGCAGTACCTTACGGCCTTCTCCATGGGAAACTATTTTGGAGGGTAAGCTTATGTTCTTAAGCTTGTTGTCCGCTTGTTTGAAGATTTCATTGGTGTTTTGTGCCTATCGATTTGTCTGCAAATGACGCAGTAGTTATTTTAGTGGTAGATATGGAAATCGATTCTGATTGAAAGTTGCTGTCGATGGGGGCAGTACAGAATGTTTTATTTTTAGTTTGCCATTGTCATAGAAAACTGAATTGAGAAAGGTGAAAATCTATTTCATCTTAACAGATTAAGAGTTATTTATACAAAATGTCTTAAGAATGAATAACGAGCATAACTAACTATGACTAACTAACTTAATTGTCAACTTATCTTTATATATTCTAACACATTGGAGAGATATATTTATGGAAATAGGCTGGTAGGCGTACCTCTTTAGTCAGAGTTGATTGGATTAGCTACAGTAAGCATATGATTAGAAACAGCTGAAGGTTACAATTTAAGGCTTTTAGCTTGCATGGAGGAAAGCACCTAATGAGTTGATGAATAGTAGTCAGGCAGTTTCAGGGTTACCTGTCAACTAAAGGATGAATTTTGAAGAAGAATATTATAGCCAAGCCAGAGCAATAATCGTCCCATATATAATGAATTTATACGGAGGTAATGAGCTGCTAAACTGGAATGGCTGCGTGGTTTTAATGGTGATCTAAGTTTCTCTAGGATTCAGTGATGAACTGATTAAAGCATATTCCTTATTGTGGGAAAAGATAGTATTGACTATTCCTAAAATTTGCAACAGTAAGCTGGTTGTGTCCTACGAGGTGCATACTTGGAATGGCTATCAAGTGCATTTTGGTTTATAGGGTGAATGGAAGATTCATAAGTTTGAATATTTAAATGTCTTTCATTCTTCTTCATTTCTAATGCCGTATTTGTGGTTTTCAAAAGAAAAGTTTTTTTTCCCCCTTGTTTAATAATTCCCTGCAGGTTTGGCCGCCTAAAGATTTTGGACCGTTGGGGAAATGGGAAACTAACTAATTGAAGCTCTAAGGTACATGGTTTAACCGAATGCCAAAGTAGTTTGTGCATTGAGTCAGGCTTAAATTTTTGATGATTTATGTACTCAATAGCTTCGATCTGAAGTGCTCTTGTATCCACAGACAAAGCCATTGCCAAGGTGTAGGCCTACTGCGTGTTGTTCCAGATGGAAAAAGAAAAGGAAAAGATAGAGAGAAGAAGATATAGATTATTTCTCTGCATCATTAGTGTGCACCTTATATTGAATCCGTGCAGAAAAAGGTTCTCTTTGGAAGTACTCTCGGAGGTAATCCACATCTTCAGGGACGAACTGCTTTTTAGTTGACAACAAATGGAGTGAAAACATACTTTGTGTTTCCTTAGAAACCAAATGCTATAGTCCTCAAAATTTTGGGCTGACAACTTATGGAGTGAAAACATACTTTGTGTTTCCTTAGAAACCAAATGCTATAGTCCTCAAAATTTTGGGCTATCTTGTGGCTTCATTGGATAGGATACCTTATATATAGACACACACACGCTATTTTTTGGCTTCATTGGATAGGATACCTTATATATATATATATATACATATATATACATGCACTCGAGCGAATTGATATGCGAGAATTTTAAGAATTTGGTCAATATTGCAAAAAAAAATTTAAAATATTTTTAAAAATATTCACTAATTGACAATTTGAAAGATGCGAGACCTTAACTTTTGAAATAATTCATTATGAATAATAATGCAAGAGTACAAGGAAAAGAAGGTTACATGCTCTTTAGCCATTGTGCGTGGTGATGGAGAACAAAAGCAAATGAGAAGAATGGGCAAGGAAATTGGTATATTTTGAGTAGGATTGAAAACAAGAATCTTGGATCACGTAATTACTCTCCGTCAATAATAATCTCACTAGGCCGGCTTCAGTAGGACGGAGTCTTGGCGAGGTTACTCGAGTAGGAAATTCCATGCACTCTTTTGCCTATAAGCTTACACTATATTGAGATCTGCAAACTCGACATCAATTATCATCTGATCGATAATCAGAAAATTCGACACTAATTTAAACCGATCAGAAGCCATTGAAAGATCCAAGCCACTACTCCTAGGGCTATTGAGAAATTGCAACTGCAGTAGAAGACAAGTCGTGAGTCTGGTTCTGCACACTAGTCCACCCTTGAGGATTTTCCTCGTTTACTACGGGTGGCGGCAATTCCCTCATGATCCATAAAACAAATGCTGAAGGCACTGAAGAACCTGACAAATAATTCATGCATCATGATTCATCGAGGTCATTTAACCATTTGAAAGAGCGTAATAATAGAGGTCATTTAACCATTTGTATTTGAAGCCATTACCAATAAAATAATACAGAATGAGCAAAAAACAAGTATATAGACCAGTTTTGTCAAGTTGCTGGCAGTAATATAGCACCTGCAGCAGTCACAACTAGAAGGTTATGGTTCAGATAATGTAATATACCAATTCAAGTGTTCCATCTTTTTCAAAAAAAAGCATATGGTTGGCAGAATATACTTACTGGAATTTTACTAAAATAGGCTACAAAAGCACTTGAACTGAAACATATAACAGAGACAAGGGCCAAACCCGCTACCTGCACACATAGATGTCATCAGAGTGGCTTGAGTTTTGTTTTTATTAGAATTATAAACTAACCTATTTACATAATAGTTTCTTTCTTAAAGTAAATCAATCCATATAAATGTTCAATCCAAATATACTTGGTTTGATTGTGTGAGTTGGTTTAAATCTTTTTAAAACTTCAATAATTGTTAAAAAATACATATGTTTAATTTATTAATTTCATAAACTAATAGGTTCAACACTCTTTGAGCAAACTGGTGTAACGAGACTCTCATTTGCAGGCAGATTGCAATTAATCTAAATCACCTCTTAACTCATTTGTTGGTCTTCTCATATTTTTCTCTCCAAGAGGTCTTGCAAAAGACGATGAGAAGATTCTTGTGATCAAGTAATAAATCTTAGGTTAAATGGATAAAAGTCTGTGTGCCAAAGATTGAAGGGGACCTTAGTATACACTTTATAAAACTAATCAATAAAGCTCTGATAAGTGATAACCTAAAGATTATAAGCGATGCTAACAAACAAAGAGACATCACGAGTAAAATGAATCTATACATATTTCTTTAAGGGAAGAAGTTTCTGGGAGGTAAAAATCAAATCAACTACTTGGTTTATGTCTAAATTATTAAAACTGAGAGAACTTATCTATAAGGACATCAAGGGCAGAGTTGACAACGAAGAGAGTGCATCACTTTGGTTTGACAATTACAGTAAACTAGGCCTCTAATTTGGACCAATTTTATGCCTCATTTAATGCATCTATTCCCCGAAAGTTCCAAGGTCAATGTGATTAGCAGTAACAATGAGTGGCCAAGCAACTTTGTTGACCCCTCTTCTACTTGGAGCATTATTTCAAACTACAACCCATATCAAGGATTGGAAGACTCTTTTATTTGGTTGAAGCACTCCTCTGGTACTTACCACTCTAGTAAGGAGCTGTTTAGATCCTAAGTTCAGACTCTATCCTGTATGACATTGATTTGGAATAAAAAAGCTCCTACGCAAGTCTCATTCTTCATATAGCTAGTAGCTAAACAACTTGCCACAATGAATGAGATTTATTAGCATTCCTTAAGCTTGCAAGCTCTGTAAAAATCATTCAGAAATGTTAACACCCATCTTTTTTTTAATTGCAAATTCTCATCTGGTGTTTAGAATACAAATCAATCCTTCTGTAAGTTTCAAGGTCACCAAGGATAACAACATTGAAATCTTCAATTGATTAAGCAGAGTTAGGATGTCAAATTAGGGGAGTAGAATTATCTATCTAATTGCTTTTGGTAGCTTCACATATGCCATCTAGAACAAAAGGAATATCAGAGTATTCTAGGGAGAAGAAAGTTCCAAGGAGAAAGTTACTTTTGAGTTGATAATCTGGATTAGAGAACAACTCATGGTGAATCAAGTTAATAGGGGTTGGTAGAGTCTTGTGACAGCAGCAGCAAGTGTACCACTGTTGGAAGCAGCTCTTCCAACAACTGCCTGAGCATGAACAAATATTGCAATGGAGGCTTTAATATAGATATTCACCATGGCACTATTCCCAATTACCAAGAACTCAGCTCATCATTTAACTATCTTGAGGCTTGTTGTAAACCTGGCTTTTAATTTTGTATCCAATTGTAACCTGTCCTAAACTAGCCTTGTTCTAATTTCTTCCAGTCAATTTATTCTTTACCTTTCCGAAAAAGGAAAAAACTGTTTGGGCCAACAAATTTTAACACTAACAGTAAAAAACATTAAAACAAAGAGTTTAATATATAAAAATAAGAAAGCACTTTATATTATATCAAGGGAAATTATTTAGTTGATTTTATTTTTAAAAATCAAAACAATTATCTAATACCATTAAAATGTATAAGATTGTGATATTAAATAAAAACAATTTAAGGTTTAATATTCTTTAAAAAAGAATGGGTTTAGCATCATTACCAAAAAGATTTAAGTAAATCAGAATGCCATACATAAAATTTTCTATTTTCATCAAAGAAAGAAAGTTTAATAATAGAAGAAAAAGAAAGAAATTAAATAAATTGTTTGACAGGTGGTATGTTCTTGACAAACAATACCCATTACACTTGTGCAAAATAACTTATTTTAGAAAAACAAAATAAAATATAAATTAATAATACCAAAAATAATAATAAAGTAAACTTAAGAATATTGGCTTGGTTTGGGTTGGTTTGAGTTAGATTATAACCAAAAACCAAACTAAATCTTCAATTTTTTTATTTAAAAACCAACTTATTTTTCTATCCTAGAAAAACTATCAATTTCATTTCTTCTAATTATATGTCGGGTGAACAGGATGGATGATTTTTTCTCACCTCTAGACCTGATTATTGCACCACCAAGAGAATCTTCCAAGCACTTGAAATAACTATGTAAGTATTTATTTGACACCATGTTAGATTTATAAGGAAGTATAGAAAAATGTAAATACCTTCCACATATCAGATGAAGCGATCTCAGATCTAACTCTTCTCATTTTCAACCATAATATGAGTCCTAAAAACACAATTTCAAAGATGAAACTGTATACATAAATGCAAACAACCTTTCATGATATATATATATATATATATAAGTAACAACTCACCATACCAAAAATGTAAATATGCTAAAAGTGGAAAGAAGATGAATAACATGCCATGCCTAATAGAAAAAAAAAAAAAAGAATCCAACACAGAAAATTCCAGCAAACAAATTACTATTTATCATAATAATGTTGTAGTCTAATGCTAACTAAAATGCAAAACTCATTACACCAACTACTAAAGCATCAGATGCCAGAAAGTAATAGATATTATAAAGGAGAAAAAGAAGGTGAAGAGTTGAAGGAAGATGAAATAGAAACATAGATAAACAAAATGATAGCTACTCACCATAACATGCTAATGACAATCCCAATAACAGCATTGCTGTAGCAAATATATCCACGTACACCTACATGTGAATGCAAATTCAATAAGCCACCAATAGTTTTACACTACTAATCTCAACATTATTCACCTCAAAATGCTAATTATGGTGAGTGATCATTTCCAAAATCCCCATTCTTGGGTCATGCATATAAACCTTTTAGGTTATTCAGGGGCATCAGCTGCTAGATTTTCATCATTTATATGAAGAGATTTCATCTCTCTTTTTCTTTTTCATGTAAATGGCTTTGCAGATGAGGGTGCACTACCCCACAACCTAGCATTTTCAGGGTTTTACTCCAATTGACCTACCTAGAGGAATCAAACTCTATTGATAAGGAAGGGGCACTCCCCTTCTTATCGACTAGTCTAATCCCTATGGTTGTTTTTCCTTTCATCCATCCATCCATTTTAAACCACAATCCTAGCAATAGATTTAGGACATATTCTTTTCTCTTCTATTTGTTAGTCCATGTTTCAGTTATAATGTCTGTTGTCTATGTAGATCATGTTTTTTCTTAACATAAAGCAGTTATCTCCTTGAAATGTGTACCTAATGCAGTGTTTAAGAGCAAAGAAGCAGGAGGGGAGAAGTTATTCATCAAGAATTTGGTTTTTCGAGATCGTAGGTTTCTTTTTGACGGGTCGTTAGCTAGTCTTTTTTAAACTTAGGTAGCAAAGAAAGAAAGCCAAGCAAACAAAAATCCATTCTTAATCCCACCATAGATAATGGGACATAGTAGTGTACCATAGAACCTTGCAGGAATTTATATACACTAGAAAGCATGTTGAACTACTGCACTATCTAGACTAACTTTACAGGAATCTTGGTCGTAGATTCTTCTAGCCATGTATTCATTTTTTAGATCATAACCAAGGAACTAAATAAATAACAGTTCTCTGTGCTTCTTTTTTCACTAAAGTAACTTATTGGCACAAAAATATGAAAAATGATGATCAACAATAGCTCTTTACTCAGCAAATAACATAGAGAAAGGATGAATTAATTGCATTGTAAATGATCAAAAGATTTGTTTTAATTGAAGCTTTGACTAAATATAAGTATAGACAAGAAATCTTGTGTTTAGAGAGGTTATTCTTTATCAATGACATGAGTTTGGTATTACAATTTACATGTGATCTTCTAGATTACAGGGTCGAACAATTATTCAACCTTTTAAAGAAAAGAAGCCGCAATACAAATTTACATCAATAAGAGGTGGAGGTTATAAATGATTATCCTTGTATATGGTTATAAATGATTATCCTTGTATACTTTGAAAATACTCTTCATTGTGCAAACAACCAAATTATAGCATAATCTTCATGCTGAAATGCCTCTCATTTGCAAGGCATTGTTTAATCAACTAGCTATGGCATGTTAACAAGAAACAGAGATGATATAAAAATTAGAATTTAATACCGTCGCCAATAATGATGAATTGACTGAATTGTTTCCAATTGCAATCCAGATAAGCACAGAAAATGCTACCATTAAAACCAACATTAGAACAGTAACCTGGTGATAGTAAAAAGTCATTAGTTTCATGAAGTACCTTCAATTACAAGACTTCACTATTGCCAAATAAGAAAATATACCTAAATTATTGAAAAAGAGATCAGCAAACCAGGAGAGTAAATTTCAGCATTTCCCATACCAAAATTACAAGCTTTTGACGGCTTTCAACATGGATTGATCTTAAAGGCAAACATGTTCTATGACTATCTTCACGTGTTGAATTTGATTCGTTTAATGCCCTGTCCAACAAAGTTTCCTGAAAACTGAAGTCTTCATCCTCATAATCTTCATCATCATCCTGATGGAAGAGATCAATCCTACAAAATCGATGTACCAAAGAGCTGAAAAATGCCATTTGTATGAAGTGAGATAATCTTTTATAATTTTGTTCAAGTCAATGGCGCTTCTCAAAATGCAAGAAAAAAAAAAGCAACAAATGAAAAACTAAGCATATCATTGCAAAAATCATACAAAAAGGCTAAATTATAGTAATGTAACCCAAAAAATTCCACAGATTCAGCTGCAACATGGACCTCAACTAGAAGAACAGAAACAATAAAATGGGCATTCGTTATTTCCTCCAGCCCCCTTCAACACTTTTTTGAAGCTAAAAGGAAACTGAGTTATTTTGAAGTATACATACTGATTTACTTACAATACAACAACAACAATAACAACAGCAACACCTAGTATAAATCCCGTTGAGGCGCGGATTCTGGGGAGGTCTAGTAATATGCAACCTTACCCCTAACTAAGAAAAAAGTTGTTTCCAAATGACCTACAGATGCATTGATTTACTTAGAATATGGACTCAAAAGAACGCTCTGAATTAGGACATAAAAGAGAAGATTAATATAACGATGTTCATTGAAAAGAACTCATCATTTTGAGAGAAACTTTTGAGAAGAAGGTAAGCAGTCCTATATTAAGGATAAGCTATCAACACTATTGGCACATCATTCAACCCCCAAAGTGATCACATACAAGTATTAAAATATAGAATCTGAAAATTTTCCCAAGTAATATAGAAAACATACCAGAAGGATAGAATTAGAAGAAATGCTGCGAAAGACAGAATTTTTGGGAAAGCTGCAGGAAAATATCCATTGACTCAAATACACACGTCAAGCTTGTCACAAGAGTCACATATTATTGAGATAGCAACATACCCATGAGGATGAAACCACAAGAGTGTGACCAGCAAAGCCATCTCTCACAAGAAGCAGCTAGAGTTAGGACAAAATAAGCAAAGTAACCTGGACACCACAAGTAAGTGGTTTAAGAGAGAACAAAGATCAAGGAAATAATATCTGTAGCTGCAAACAATATCAGAGGAAAACATTTGATCTTTATATGTGTATTCATAAGGTGCATAATTGACAAAATAGGTAACAACCACCCTTACCCCCATCAATTTGTTGAATCAGCTAAATAATTAAAAATCCGTTGAAATTTGAAAAGAGAACATGAAAAATGAATACAAGAGGCCTGTGTAAGATTAGTTTATCAAGCAAATCACGTACCTTTTTCTTATATGTAAGTATGTGTAATAACTCCTTTTAATATTTGACCAAGTTATTTGGAAAAAACTAAGATTTAAATTGTGAAGCATGCATAGGTCCTGTTATGAAAGGCTACTTGGCTAGTTGTTAACATGTGTTGCCAAAATAACACGCAATATAATCAATGTAGAGTACACAAATTCCATAAAATGCACACCTAAACTTTTAAAAGAAGAGATCATATTTTTTTAGGATATCACGAAGTTAAGAAATTGAGTATCCATATTCTCCTATAACTTATGCGGTTGCACAATGGAACACTTATTAAGTCAGAAAAGAGATGTAATTAACATCCAGACAATATAATAAATTAGTTTTAACTTCAACATTAACACTTGGTCACTAACATACATCTCCATTCTCACACAGAAGCATCTATTACTGCTTCAGACCTTCCATGGAAACAGATGCACAAATTCATCATGTTCACGCACAAAGCAATGAGAAAAGCATTAATATAGAAGACAACCAACTGATTCTAGCATCCATAATTCCTTGTTTTCTAATGTGAGGTGCACAATCAATGATCAATAATGATAAACGTAAGCAAGTTCTACAAGCTTCAAGGTCAGTTAACACTATAAGTGTTCAAACTTATCAATTTTACATACCCCATTTCAACTGCCATCCACCATATCAAAAATTAATTTGTAGTACTTGCTTTAAGATGAATGAATGGTTAGTGCAGTAAACTACTATTGAGTGCAGCCAAGAAGCTTCCTAGTTACTTACTCTTGCTCTAACAAACGTCAAAACTAATGTGTCATTATAATTTCATAATTCCATCTGATCTCATTTCACTCAAAAAAGAAAGGATAATCACATGTTAATTTACTAGTTGCCACACAATAAAGCTGAAAGAAGATGTTAAATTCCACTCACTACAAGCCAATCCTATACCTTCAAATCTTGTCAAATTCATATCTTATCCAATGCATGTCTTATTTATCAATGCAAATCCTAATACCAAGTTGCCCAAGCCCTAGTCAAACATTAACAAGACAAGCAAACATGTTATATCTGCACCATACCAAGGAGCTTAAACAAGGCAAACTGAAGCGTATGTTATTCCTCTACATTACAAAAGTGATTCAAGGGCTACTTTTTATACATTAGGAATGAGAAGAAATGAGAGATTAATTCATGAAATAAATAATTGCATCAAGTACAAGCATCAAATGAAAGATTATGGAACAAAATGGAGCTAATGAAAGAATTAGAGAACTCAAGCTAAAAAGTAGAGTTTTGCAACTTCAAATGTTACCTATATTAGAGGAGCCAATCAATAGATGAAGAACCTGTAATTGGTGATACATTGATCAAGACCTTGGAAATTAGGTCACTTGCAGTCTAAAACAATAAAAAAGATATTTAATGATACATGTATTGTTCATAAATTACATATTGAGTTCATATGTTTTAAATGAACATGGCAAATGGACCATCCCAAAGTGGCTTGCAGAAAATGTCTACCTGCCAATCCAATGAAATTTAAAAAGATTGATTATCCCATTTATTCTGCTCCAAGCATGCAAGTCGTTGCTTGACAAAAATATCTTCACTCTGAGGTTTTATCTTTTTGCGATAAGGACCACAGCCAAAGTGACAATATATCAAAAGTTTTAAGCTCTAGTGGACATCGTCTTTGTAAACAAACAGAAATGGGAATCGATGTCTTGACTTTTAATTTATACATTAGCAATAACTTAAGCGAAGTGAGATCAAGATACATGTGAAGGCTGAAATCTCCACGAAAAAACAGTTGAGTGGCACAGAATAGGATTTCTATACTTTTAATGAAACATAAGATGATGTATTTACATTATCATAACTCATTTTATGCCATTGTAATATGTGTTACCACAGATACTTTCATGGAGACTTCAAAATTGGAAAAGCTTAAGCAATGAATGAGAAATTATAGAGCATGGAATGATCACAAACTGTTTGCAAATTGGGATATTTACAAAGGTTTTGTAATTACTTTCTACGTATTATAGTTGTAACACCCACACCTTCTATAGATTCCAACCAGTTCAGGGCAGTCACCAGAATCCTTTAAGTTCAGATAAGATTCACCTGGTCTCTGCCTTAATTTGTCAGACAACTCAATCAGACGGGATCAAGGCACAAGTCCAAACCAGCTAGTCTGACAATAGCGGGTCAATCTAGCTAGCCAGTCAATTAGTTTAATCTCAACTGGAAGATCTGTAGCTATTTAAGTCCAACAAGCAGTGTATCACTTACTTTCTGTCGAGTCCAGCCAAGTTGAGCATTCCTTGAGTTAATCCTTATTAGCTGCACAGAATTTGCATGAATTAATAATCATTTCAAATTTATATTCTCAGAGAGATATTAAATTCAAATGATAGGCTTTCTAAATCGCATGTATTTATCATTCTCTCAAACCTCTTTTCATATAAGAATTGAAAATACTGCGAAGCTTCCCAGTTTCACTCCTCAATTTGATTGCACGAACACAATCTCTCTTACTTACTCTCACGCAATACAAAGCTGGTCTTTCTACATATTCGAGATCATAGGGACTGTTTTTGAGAATTAAAATGAAGGTTTAATACGTGAACTAGAGGTTAGTCAGGTAAAAGTAGAAAACTTTAGCTGGCACAATTTAAAGCAGTGTCTAATTTCAAGGCATTTTATAAAACAAGAGATGGCAAATCATATCTTAAAGCCTTCACCTTATTAATGAAAAAGGGCATTATAAAACTTGTTAAACTAAGCAGATTGACTATCATGCTTTACTAAATACAATATGAAACAATTAGATACTCGAGCAACTCAATAAAATTTATGAACTTAGGACAAGCAACAAATCTGAACTTGGTTTAGAATTCTCCACAAAAAAAAAAAAAAGAATGGGAATAAACTTAGCATCTTTAGTCGATAGATGAAGTACTATATGCTCCATCAAGCTAATATGAACACTTATATAGATACACAAGCATTAGTTATAAAAGAACTCTTCAACATTTGAATATGGCTGCATAACAAGCCATCAGGTTACAGGTTTTGGTTCCTGCAGTGAAGGGCAATCGTGAGAGTAGATCAGTTATATTAACAGAGCCATCGGCAGCAAATGTCTACACCCGATGGTAACTAAAGAGAATTTAAATTTAAATGTCTATACCTAGTGTTCTCATATGCTACAACTAACAATCAAATTAAAAGACGGCTTCTGGTAAATGCGTATAATACCTCACACATCCACTGAAGGATGATGACAAATGCATAATAAGCAACCATTTTTAACAAATTCGGCAACTATTAGTAGTTAGTCTTAGTCAAGAGCCCGAATTCCATATGCCCTATCAAGATTTAAAGCTTGATATACCAATTTGTAGACCATTGTAATTAATGGAAACCTTTTGTTGGTAAAATATATATCTCACGCTTTTCTTTAATACCATTCATCCTTAGCTATAGCTTTCAGCTATAAAACAAAAGCCCCTGCCAAACAGAGAGTGAAGCAAAGTAGAGAAGCCAAAAACAAACCTGAATAAATGCAAAGAGAGCAACAATGCCATCAAGAAAAGCAAGACCCACATTCACACCCACCACTTCTGATGGAAAGCAACAAGACCCTTTTCCCAAGAAAAACATCTCTTTCTACTCTCTCTCTCTCTCTCTCTCTCTCACTCACTCACTCACAAACTTGGTCTCTGCACAAACAAGGGGGCGGAGAGACAGATGGAGACAGTGAACTATGATTTTTAATACAAAGGAAATAACAACAAAGCACGAGGTCCTAATTAATGAGGAACTCGACGATAAAGAAAACCGTGCGAATCACGGTACAAATGGGCCAAGAGAAGCTGAGGCGCCTCCTGAATGGGATGGACTCCGAGCCTAGAGTAAGCGGCAAGAGCTGCAAGACTGTTTGCACACTGGTTCCTTCCTAACGCACATGTTATAATTAGTCTGGGTACTTTGTAATTTGATTAATTTGATGCGTTCGGACTAAAAGTTTGGTCCCTTTGACCGCATATATCATGAAAGATCCGTTCTTTAACGATTTCAAGCTTTTCCCACATCTGGATTTAGGGAAGAGAAAGAGGAGTTCATATAGATTTTGTCACTTCAGTTTTCTCAGTGGTTAACGATAACAAATCCCAAAACTGTAATTGAAGAGATACTTCCAAAAGAAAAAGATATCGGTTGAAAGTTACAGGCGGCTGGCTAACGGGTGTTTATAAAACTTAAAAGAAGGGAGATTCCATGCGAGCCCTTTTTGACCTTTCATGTGACTTAATTGAAAACTTTTGGTCTTCTTGTACTTGTCTTTCTTCTAGTCATTCTTAATTCATTTGTTGGATAGGCCATTCATTGTTTAAGCCCAACCGTTTTATCTTTTTCTCCATTTGTTTTCGCTCTTTACTCTTGTCATTCTTAATTTTGAACTCCAATGGGCCCCATTGTACCTATGTTAGTTGTCAGTTCTCGCTTGTAAAACATGAATCCGGATATTCTATCTAATTTTATAATGTTTTATTATAACTCGTAAATCTTAGTCATTTATTTATGTGGGTCTAATGCAAAACTTATATAAATAAATAGCTGAGATTTATAAAACATAATAAAATAGAGCTCACATAAATAAATAACTAAAATTTATAAAACAGAATAAAATACTATAAAACTGAACAAAAACTTTTATACGTAAAACATATGCTTAGGATTCTGGATGACTTCGTGTCCAGTCAACTCTTCAATAGTTTAGTTACATCTTGCGGAAGTAACTACGTATTATTTTAGAGACAAATGGACATTATCCAAGGATGTTATAAGAGTTTAATTGCAATTGAATAAATAATATGCGAGAAATGTTGCGCGTGCCTTGTTTCAATTTAAGAACATAAAGGTTTTATAAGATAGCACGTTATCAATTTAATGTCAAATAATAAAAATTAAGTTAGTTGGAAATGGATTTCCAAAAATAAATACAATAGATGAAACAACAACTCAATAAAAATTTCGTTGATATAATAAATTTAGAGAAGTTTAGTAGTACGCAACTTTATTTTTAATTAATAAAAAATGGTTGTTTCTGAATAAAAAATCCAATAAACAATTTCCTAAATAAAAAAATTAAAGAGGAATTGAAAACTTAGATTCACCGATTTAGTATAAAACGAGATTTGTTTTATAAGAGATTTTTTCATTTTATAGACAAATAAGTAAATTGTTTAAGGTAAGTATTTTGTTTAATTTATTTGCGCAAGTTTTTGTTTGTTTTTTATTGTCAAGTTTTCAATCGCCATTTCTTTATCGAGTATTCTTCGTATTATACGTAGTGTTTCTTGCATGCCAATTTAGATTTTCTCTCTCTTTCTAAATTATATTTACATTAACTTCTTTAGTCTTTAATTGTCAATTTTCTTGATTTTAGGGTTTTAAAATATATAGTAAAAATAGATTATTCAATCTTATTTTATTTGTATGTATGTGTTTTGAAGTTTTTATTAGTGCGATTGAGAAAATAAAGGAGGAATTTTCACTAAGTTATTGATGACCAAGACATCATATTGCTCTAATTTAAGGAATCGTTTGACTTTATTTTTATTTTCTATTGTGAATTTTAATTTTTGTTCCTAGTTTTTGTTTAAAACAACAAATTTATTTGATTGAGAGTTGTAATAAAAAAATTAAAAATAAAAGTATGTTTTGTTGAAATTTGTAGATTGATTCCTGATAATGAGCAGCATAAAATTCCTCTTAAAGTCAACAACTATTCGAATCATGTCTAAAACATTCCTAACTCAACAAAAAGGCATTGGCAACTAGTTTTAAGACCTCAAAGCTCATATATAATGAAAAATTTGGAAAAAAAAAAGCTCCAAATATCATTAAACCTTTATGTAAGAGAAAAAAAATACTTTAGATTTAGACAAATAAGGGCTAGACAACTAGTTTGTCTACTTTTTTTATCAAATGTAAAGTTTTGATCAATTTTAGTTATTTTACAGGAACTATTATTCATCTTACAAAAAGCCATATAAGATATATTTTAACATGAGTTTAAGTTATTATAATTCAGATAATTGATTCAAAATCTACTTCTAATAATTCAGCTCTCACTTTATGAAGAGAAACATGCATACTCTAAACAATTTAATTTTTTAATAAAAAAGTGAATTTAAATAAATCAAATAGAGTCAATTATAAGAGGTCATTCAAGGAAAGATACCTAAAATACATCATGAATCAACATAAGCTCTACAATTAAGCTAACCTTAGTAGGTCATGTTAGTGCTAGAATGCATGTATTACATAGAGTAAGAGTATTAATCTCTCCAATAATTCATCAACCTCCTGCTACATTTCTTTGTCACTTGATGAATGATAAGCTGCTCTCTTATACTTGCAATTGTGAGCTCAATAAGTGTTTAAGCATTTGGATTTTCCAATAAATCTCCTATTATTTCTCTTTTAATTTCCAAATCTCTTGGAAACAAATAGCAACTGGCACAATCGTTGGACACTTTAGGTGGGAAAAATAGACCATTGATGCACCTTTGTTAGGCAAAACAGTCGCTTGGCGCTTTTGGTGAGAAAAGAGCTCATTTGCACACATTCGGTGGGAACAATAGCTTGCTTGCACGGCTACTGGGCACTTTTGCTGAAGAAACAGCCTGTTAGCACACCTTCATTGTGTAAATAACCAGTTAGTAAACTTTCGGTAAGAAAAACAACATGTTAGCAAGCAAGGCCGTTGGGTGCTTTCGGTGGGGAAAACACCTCATTGGCACACTTCGATGGGAAAAATAGCACCTTGGCATGATCACTGGGTAATTACGTTTTGAAAACAGCCCGTTGGCACACGTTCTATAAGAAAAAAATTAGTTGGCATGGTCGTTGGGCATTTACATTTTGAAAACAATATGTTGAAACATCTTCGATGGGAAAAATAGTTTGTTGGCATGGAAGCTTGACACTTTAGCTGAGAAAACAACCTGTTGCCACACCTTTGGTTAGAAAAATAGCCTGTTGGCATGGTCGTTAGGCACTTTTGGTGGGAAAAATAGCTTGTTGGCACACCTTCATTCTGTCGTGGGAAAACAACCCATTTGCACAATAGTTAGGCACTTTCATTGAGAAAACAACTTGTTGGCACACCTTTTATGGGCAAAACAGCTCGTTGGCATGATTATTGGGCACTTTCAATGGGAAAAATAATCTATTGGCATGGTCGCCGAACATTTTTGCTAACAACCCATTGGCAAGGTTTTTGGGCAATTTTAGTGGAAAATATAGCTCGTTGGTAGGGCTCTTTGGCACTTTCAATGAGAAAACAACACATTTGCACAGTTGTTAGGCACTTTCACTGAGAAAACAGTCCGTTGGCACACCTTTGGCAGGAAAAACAAATAGTTGGCACGATCACTAGGCACTTTGGTTGAGAAAATAACTCATTGGCAACCTTTGGGGGGAAGAACAGCCTGTTGGCATGGCCATTGGGCACTTACGTTGAGAAAATAACCTTTTGGCACACCTTCAATTGGAAAAATAGTTCGTTGGCACATATTTCGTGCACAAAGCAACCCATTTGCATGGTCAATTGGTTCCTTTGGTGGGAAAAACAACACATTGTTACACCTTTGGTGGCAAAACATTCGGTAAGAAAACAACTCGTTGGCATACCTTTGATGGGAAAACAGTTGGTTGGCACTATCCCAGGGGACTTTTGGCGAGAAAATAGCTCATTTGCACGGTCCTGGGCACTTCACAGAAGAAAAAACTTGTTGGCACACCTTTGATAGGAAAAACAACTTGTTGGCACATCGTTACAAAAAATACCTTTTATGTTTTCTTTTTTTCCTTTCCCTTTTTCTTTTCTCTTTTTCTTTTGCTTTTCTCTTTTCTTTCTTTCTTTCTTGTCTTTCTTTTCTTTTCTCTTATAAGAATTGAAATAAACTACATCAACATAGGAATTTTCATAATAAAACATTAAAAAACATCTTAACGTTATTACCAACCCACATATATACATACCCCCACACTTTGAATCTTGTATTTCCACAAACTCAAAAATCAGCAAATGTTCCACTAGCTTTAAGACTTGGGAAGGACATTTGGTTAAGTTAAAGCATGTAATGTGGCTAATACACAAAGAAAAGGCAAATAAAGCTAAGGGCGCTTATCAAAAAGGAAAATCATATAATGGATAGGCTATTCGGCTAATGCAGTTCAAAAAAGCAAAGAATGCCTAATCACATGTTAATGCATGTAATAAAAATGTGATCTCGAATAAAAATTCAAGGCAAAATCAGGATGTATATGTCATGAAGGTCACACATTATCAAAAGACAATGAGACTGATATGAATATATCATTCAAATAAAGCGCAAAATCTCACCGACTTTGTCTACCATTAGTCACTCCTCTTCTAAAGATAATACACATCGACCAATCACAAGAGTAAAAGTACATGCTAAAGTTGCTACAAAATTCTCCAGTATTCATACTCTAATCATGACTATATAGTCCTATAATCAACAGAAAAGAGAAAATGTTTGTTTTGTTGTTTCATTCTTTCTCTCATTTTGATTGAAAACTTAAAACAAGTAGAACAAACAAATTCAAAAACACATATGCATATAAAAAATAATGTAGAAGTGTAAAGAAGATAAATTTACTTCCCTTAGGTTGCCTCCTATAAAGCACCTTAGTTTAAGGTCGCTGGCTCGACTCCATGTTTCCTTACATGACAAAATTATGATCTTTTGGTGACACATACGGTCCCTCCACGTAAGGTTCTTATGGATAGAGCCTTGGTTGATAATTGTTTACCTGCAGCATCTTCCCTATCTTTAGATGCTTTATCTCTATTGAGTCCTCGCTCTTTTGAAATAATTTGAATGACTCTTTGTCTTTTTCTTTTTCGTTTAATTCTTCCAGCCTGCTAGGTAAAGGTGAAGGGTTAGTCTCAAAATAATTATGGACTCAATACTTACCTCTGAGCCAAATGATGTATCACATACTGTTTTAAGCTCCTCCTCAACTTCTTCAACACAAGCAATTTCGTGACTATTGCTCTCAAAATTCTCAAGCTCCTAATCACTTTGTAAAGTTTCCCTACTAACGTCCATTGGAAATACCTTAGGTTGATATGGCTGCTTCTCTTCTATTTGTGATTCTACATAGTCGATCCTCACTACCATCTCACCTATTTGGCTTAGCAATTTCTGGTTTCTAAATGTTATATACCTCATTTCCTGCTGGAATTGTTGCAACTACTGTTATAGGCTCTGTTGAAATTAGAGATTGTTATCAATCACAACATTCATCAATTCTTCTAGAGATTTATCTGAGTTTTGACAAGAAGCTTCTAGTCCACATGGGAATTGCTGTGTGTCCTACAAACTATCATAAAAGTAATTCTAAAGGTTAGCCCATCCATAACCAAAGTTAGGTTGATCAGTCCAACCTTGGTTATAGGATTGAGAATAAGAGTTATAAAAGAAATTACTTATATCCATGTCAGTTTTTTTCACACAAATACCAAACAAAAAGTGAAAAGATTAAGAAATGACTGAAAAAACTAATTAAAAACAAATATGTACAAAACACCAATTAAAATCACAAACAAAAACTAAAACGCCTCACTCCCTGACAACGACGCTAAAATTGCTAGTGCGTCGTAAATGAAAACTAAACTACTACTATAGCAGTGGTGAGTTTAGGTCGATCCCACAGAGAGAGTGTGTAAGTTGTTGAAATGAAATTAATCGGTGTTTAGGTTAAGGGGGTTTTGAATTTTGTAAATAAGAAAATACAGTGAAACTAGACTAATAAAAATAAATTAAAGAAAATATGCTGAAAATGATAAAAGTGAGAAATTCAATAGGGACATGGTTCTTTAGTTCAATCTCGGCATATACCCTAATTAAACATCTTTCATTGATTTGTTGTTCTCTAACCTCTGCTAGAAACTATTAATCGTGGGTTAATAATTAACCTAAGTTTTCCCTTAGGTAGTGTTTAATTAAGATACAACCATTAATTAAACCTAACTATCGAATAATCTAGGATACGATCTCTAGAGTCAATTGGGTAGTAGCATTACGAATTAAAAAAATCAATTAATCAAGGCAACAACCACATATGATGTGTCATTTAACCTCAGTCAAGTTATCCCTAATGGTTAAGAATCATTAGTCACTGTGGTGGTTATGTAAATATAGTGCCTTGGAAAGCAATTGTATTTATATATAACTTAATTTTCTTTCAATTATTTTTTGTAATGAAAATATTTATTATTAATAAAACAAAAGAGTTTGGTTTTATTTTATGAGCATTATATTAAGTAATATACACATACATGGAGATGTATGGGAAACATGTATATTATTAGAATCTAAATTAGTTGATTCACAGATGAACAATCAAGTTGTTCGTTTGATTATGGCTTAGACTGTAGTGTTGCGATTTATCTCCGTGTAAGTAAAGGAGTTTACTTCAAGGGAATGATGAGTTTCATATCATGATAGTAGTTGACTATCGATAATGACACTA
>JAOSBP010000002.1:17462232-17472670 GCA_027563825.1 Erythroxylum mucronatum | reverse complement strand
TGACTAATTCAGCAGCTCTATTAGTGGCCTTGGGTCCATGACCATAACGTGTATAAACTTGTAATGGCTTGGTAACACATTCTCATTCTCATTCTCATTCTCATTGCTCTTTGTGGACTAAGCGCCCCCTAACTGTTATGCATATTTCTCGAAAAGTAGAAATGAAACGAGTACGCAAAGAAGACAAAGAGAAAAGGGGAATAACTATTTTGCTTCTATTTTCTCATATGTGCTATTGGTTGCAATGACTATTAATCGGTGTCTTTACCATTATTTTCTTTTTGTACGAGTCGGTACAAAATAAAATTGCTTGTGTATCGGATGTAAATAATGGTTAGTACTTAGTATTGATGTGTTTTTGACCAATATTTATATTACAGTATTGAAAATTTTGAAAAAAACATGAAAATTTATTAGCAAAATTTTCAAAACTTTTTAAAAAGTTCCTGCCTCCCCCTTACCACCCCCACTCTTTTCTTTTTTCAAAGTTTTTTAATTAGATATTAATTTCACTTTTATTGTGATTGTTTAATTTTTTAAATAAAATAAATATTTGTATTACTAACAATAATTATACATTAAATAAAACTTAAAAATAAATTATTTTATTTTATTTCATTTTAATCTTTTATATAATATTTATTGATAAAGTATTAATAAAAATATTTTTAAAAAATAAATAATTTATTATTTATTATTTATAAACTAATATTTATTTTGTCTATTTTTAATTATTAAATCAAATTTTATTTGAAATTTATATATTTTTAAATTGAATTATATTTATTAATAATTATTAAATTAAGATATTTATAATTTTAGTAATAATTAATTTTAATTAATTAAATATATAATATATTTAATTGATAGCAAATTAAATAATATATGTTTTTGTTTCATGTTTTAATTTTACTCGGTTGTTTCCTTATCATAAACTTTTGTTGTAAATTGTAATAATTTGAGAGTTAAAGATATTTATTGTTCTTTTTATTAAATGTTTAGATGTAATTATTATTTATTAAATAATAAAAATTATAATTATAATATTTTAAATACTTTGTATTGTTCTTATTTTTATATTTGTACATTGATGACTGTTTTTTAATATAAATTGTAGTTATTATTTATATCTGAAATATTTGAAAACTATTCTTATTTTATACTAATTATAATTATTATTTATTATTATAATTTTTAAAAACAAGTTTGAAAGTATGCAATACAACTGTCCAATATAAGAATTGTCCAATATAAGAATGAATAATTTTACAGCATGGTTTGTTAAGACTGTCACAAGTACAGGGTGTTCTTATTCTATTCAACAATACTTAATCTTCGACGTCGTTTGTTTGTCTTATATTTTATTTTTCCGTTTTCTTCCTCCCGCATAGTTCTTTATCTTTTCTTACGGTCATTGATTATTGCTCATAGCACAGGGTCAGCCATTTTTCATTCTTCTTCCACTCGATCTGCGTCAGCCACTAAAATGGCACATGGCCTTTGATGGTAAGATTCATTTTTGTTTGCTGACTGAAGTTTGTCAGGAAAGCAAGGTCAACGGACGAACAGTATTCCATCTCACCCATGACCAATGATAGAAACGACCGTGTAGTTAATTTGTGTGGCTCCTAAATTTCAATGTAATTTAGCGTATCTCTAGACAGAAATAATTACGTGGCCATCATAGAAAGCATCACAATTGCGACCATTGTTTTGCTTGTCATAACTGGAAATAGCAACTACATTTCCCCTTCTTCTACTCTCAATATTTTCAGTTCCATGGCTACCAATTTATCTGAATAGCAAAACGAAGAGTACATTACATATCTTAAAGAATAACAAGCAAAATCATATCAAAACTGCAAGTACATTACCTGAGAATGAATCATCTTGATAATCACATAGCCCTCGCAGACATAAGTGGTTTGGGAGGGGAAAGTGACCTGATTTCAGGTGCAGAACTAGGGAATAGCATGTTTAGCTTGTGCATCAGTATGTCAGCCCTGGAAGGGATTTCATTTAGAAGAAACTGCTGGACAATAGGTTTCCTAAACCACTCCATTACAATGTCCCCTGGAGCCCTTAGAACTACCTTGCTCACCTCAAATGGAGACTCTACTGAACTTAACATCTGTGCAACCACAATCTTTAGGGTGGGTCCTGTAACCAATTTGATCCGTCTTGGTATGACACCATAATACAACATGCGCTTTCTGAACCTATGAAGGGTATGCACAACTGCTATAAGAGCAGCTCCTACAGACAAATTCCTTACATCCAGGGACCAAGCTATATGCTGGTCAAAAACTATAGCCTTTGGAAAAAGCTTGTTCTCATAAGCAACTTTCCAAACACATCGAGCTCGGTTTATCTGGCCCATTAAAACAAGATAATTAAGAACAACATTTACAAAGTACCTTGCAGCTCCCTCCTCCAAGTCATAATCAATGCCCTGAAAAAACTCTCGCACAAAGGTCAAGACTGGTTGTTTCCTTTGTTCTGGGCCAGTGAAAAGACCACATATAAAAGCATGTGCCTTATGTCTTGTTGTACTTAGGATTGACATCAAATGCCTCTCATTCTGCTCTTCCTGACATCTGACTAGATGCGCAAGTATTGATGTGTAAAGTATGAGATCAACTTTAGCAGCAGAATTTACATAAGTCTCAAGAAGAGGTTTTGCTGATTCATATAAACCATTCTTCATGCAAGATTCAAACAACTGCCTGATAATGAAATTATTTGTCCTTATGCCTGATGAACCCATGAATCGCAGCCACCTCAAAGCCAAATCAACAGAACCATCCTTGATATAAACCATTAGAATGTCACTGGCACTCACATCAACAGAAAATCCCATCGACTTCATTTCAAGTAAGACTTTGGCAGCCACATCCACAAGTTTCTTTTTAGCCAGGAGAATTAAAAGGGCAGTATATGTACTTAGACCTGGTCTGAGTCCTGCATTGGTCATTGAGTTATATAGTTTCATAGCAGAATCCACTTGTCCACTGCCAGCATGCATCTCAAGAAGGCATGAGTAGGTTGAAGGGGTGGGCAGAAATCCTGCCTTCTCCATATCTTGAAAGGTAGTCATTGCAACATCAAGCTTTCCAGACTTTGCATGGGACTCTATCACCATTGTGTATAATGCAAAGTTAGGCCTAAAGCCAGCTTTCCTCATTTCATCCCAAAGTCTAAGTGCAGTATCTAATTTGCCAGCTTTAGTATAAGACTCCACCAAGGAAACGTACATAGCAGCAGACGGCCTAAGCCCAAAACCCTGCATTTCCATGTAAATCCTCATGGATGTATCCAACCTCCCTGCCTTCCCCATGGAATCAACTAGTGAAGAGAAGATGCTAAAGTTTGGCCGGAAATCCCTGTCTTTCATCTCTTGGAAAAGCTTAAAAGCTGCATCAAGACGGCCTGATTTGGCCAGACTTGGTATCATCAACTCATATGTTGACCCATCCAGTGAACATTGCGCTGATTCCATGCTTTCATATATCTCAAATGCCTTGTAAGGTAAACCCTTATTCAGAAACAACGTTATAAGCGTGTTGTAGGTTTCGGTGTTGATTTCACATCCCGAGTCTTGAGCCTTCTTAAAACAAAAAAATGAAACTTCCAACCTTTCTGCTTTAGCCATATACTGAATAACCCTATTATATGCATTAAACGAGGAGATGCCAATCTTACTTGAATCTTGAACCATCTCATCAAACAAAGACTGAATTCCATCAAAATCCCTACTTCGGTTCAACCCATCAAACAACAAAACGTAAATATCTTCATTTGGCACATACCAAGACTGCTTCTTGGCCCATTTAAACAAACTTAATGATGCCTCAGTATCATTAATAACTTTTAGAGCTTGATTTACATGAATCATATTTGGCACGAACTGCAACCTTTCCAATTGGGTCTCCAATTCTGGCCCCCATTTCCATCTCTTAACAACCTCAACAATCTTTGCAACTGCAGAAACATTTAGAAAAGGTTTCTTGATCCCACCAATCATCACATGGTCATCGAGCCCCGGCTCAACCGATCTTATACCTTTACCACTATAAATAACGCTGCCTGATTCATCTAAATACTCAATATCCTCAGTCCACCCACCAGACCCACCTTCAGCTTTCTTCTCTGAACAGTAATTTCTCGTAAATTTGAGGCCTTTAACAGAATCTATATAGGACGGGGAAAATACAGTGTTTTTTGACAAGAAAAAAATTGAAGAAATTAAATTGCGACCCATCAATGGGTTAAATAAACTACAGCTACTACAACTACCAGGGACTGCATCCGTACAAGCATGAGTGTACGGAAATGGAAACCTAAAGCTTGGATGTTTGGTGAGTAGATGGAGATTTCTAACGAAAATTCTATATGTGTAAAAAGGCATTTGAAGAAATTAAGGATATATTTGCGGATTAACTAGTCAAACAAAATCGGATTTAAAGTGAAATGCTTACCAGATGATTTTGCTTCACAATCGAAGAAGCTAAAACCCTATAAAGAACGAACTTGGGTTTTAGGGATTATTGAAAGCTGCAAAAAAGACGGAGACGTCGTCGTTTGACCTGCTTTACGTTTCAAGACTCGTCGTTTTGTGTTTTTAAAAGGGATTGAAGATTGTAACAGGGAAATATTGTGAAAACTGAAAAGGGGCAAGGGTGAAACCAAATCACTTAAGGTAGACTGTTTGTCCTTAAAATTATTAACCACAAAAAAAAAAAGGTTGTGCAACAACTTTATCAATCTATATACATCTGCTTTACTTAAGAGTCTTGGCTAAGCACATTGATTTTTATTTGCATTTATTGAATTTCTTATAGTATTAACTAACAACAATAATATTTAGTAAAATCTCGCCGAAAAGCGAGATATGAAGAGATTCATTAATACGCAACCCTAACCTAACAAGTATAGAGACTATTTCTTATTAAAAAAGCATTAAAGTCTATTGATATGCTATTTATTATAATTAACTAATTAATTTTGTCTTTTTGGTCCCAGTTCATTCTAAAAAATCTTACTTAACACAAAAATGAAGATTTGACTTTCCAATTCAATTAAAAAAATGTTATATATCATAATCTCAATATCTTAATTACTATTAGTAAGAATAATCTCAAAATATAACATGCTGAGTATCCCGAAAAAAGTTGCATACAAATTTATTAACTATAATTTGAACACATTCTGTGTTTAATTGTGTGTGTATATTTATATAATGCATCAAATAAATTTTTTTCATATATAGAATTTGATTAATTTAAATAATAAGAGGTAATCCTTACCTTCTTGCTGTTAGATTCTCATTCTAAAGTAAGAAACTTAAACACCATTTTCTAAGTTACAATTTTTTACACTTAAACCTTAAGTTCTTCGACAGATTAATCCTTCAAGCTTTGTCTATGAATAGTTTTAGGTTAAATTGCATATATTAACTTTATATGGTTAAGCGTTAAGTTTTCGGTGTGACTAATCTTTGGCAACTTAATATAACCAATTCTTAGAGTACTGTTACATTGAAATAGAAGTCATGCATATGCCACGTATGGCTGAAGAAGATCAAAGTAAACACAAAAGGATCCATCTTACTGTCCTAAACATGAGACACAAAGTGAAAGAGAGCTTTGAGTAGAAAGCAAGCAAAACGGAAACCCCAAAACCGCTTTGGTTTTTGCTAGTGAGAAGCAAGCATATATGCCTTGTTACACACAAAAACAAGACAAATATAGTGTAGAAAAAAGAGGTGAACAACTTCCTATAGAGCTCCTGTTCTTCCAACTTTTGCCCTTTTGCCTTTCCTTCACATACACATAACTAAGCAAAGTGAGTGTGTAGCAAAGTGGAGTAGCCAAAGAATCTATCTTTATGTACACTTGTCTAATCCCATTGCCTGCCTCTGGGTCTAGGTGGTCTATCCAAGGAAGGATGCCATGCCCCATCATACCCTACCATTGTGTATATATAAGCTCATAGTTAGTGCTGTCATGAGGTCTTGGAGTGCAACTGCTTTCAGCTGCTCTTCTTTGCTCAGATGGAAGATATGAAGAAGAGAAGAATTTGTTGCATTATTCTACTTTACTTGACCATTACCACCACTTCCCTTACTAACTGCGGTAAGTTCAAATCACAAATACATATTGAATTGCTTTTCTTTGTTTTTCTTTTATGCTAAGTTAGTTCATAGCTTAAAGATCAAAAGAGGTATTATGTGGTGGGGCTGGCTTCCATTAACTTGGAAGAAGCTACTGCTTGTGATCAAGTGGCCACTGCTTTTATTTTATACCTAAATCTAAATGCCAAACGTCACAGTCCATATGCAAGGAATCCCATTTCTATAGTGAACCCTTTTATTAATTATTTATTTCTGTTGTTCACTACATTGAATTTTGTTTAGGTGGTGGTAAATGTATGGTGATAAAGCTATTAACAACAATTCACTAACCTTGAAGCAGATGCAAGAAGCTCAATGCACCTGCTGAGGGGTTCAACTTCAAAATCTACTACCAGTACCACCCCCAAGAAATTCAGAGCGACAAAGCATTTTAACTTGGCTTCGTTGATACTTGAGAGAGAAACTATGGATGCTTCCAACACTCAGCCATATGTTAGTTCTCCGTTTACTCTGCCACCTTATGAATCACTACCTCCGTATCCGTTGCCTGAAAACTCCCCTCCGTACTGCAGTAACCCACCAAATACCCCTCAAACGCAAACACCTCCCAGTACAATTCCGTTCCCCCCTCCCCCCTTCTATTATCTACCTCCTGTTCTTCCCATTCCAAGCCCCCCTCAATCCGTCCCTTCGGTACCAAATCCACCCCAAACTGTACCCAGTCCAACCATTTCCATTCCAAGCCCACCTTATTACGAGCCTACCCCACCTTCTGGGTCTATTCCAAGCCCACCAATTGGGTTTGTCCCAAGCCCACCAACTGGGTTTGGCCCAGGCCCACCGAAATTTCTACCACCCATTGTGTTTCCGCCCCCTACGGTGCCACCACCTCCAAAGGTAAACCCCACCCAGGCCCTGTGGTGTGTGGCCAAGCCCTCGGTGCCAGATCCAATCATTCAAGAAGCTATGAACTATGCATGTGGGTCGGGTGCAGACTGCGATTCCATTCAACCCAGTGGATCCTGCTTTGAGCCCGATACCATATTTGCACATGCTTCCTACGCTTTCAACAGTTACTGGCAGAGGACCAAAGTGGCTGGTGGAACTTGCTCTTTTGGAGGGACAGCCATTCTAGTTACAGTTGATCCAAGTAAATAGCACCAGTACCACTTCTTTATATAGATTTTCCATTAGAGACAACTATTTAGTTTCATAAAACATTGTTTTGATCGCAGGCTATGACGGTTGCCATTTCCTCTACTTCTGATGATTGAAAGGAGAGTCTGGATCACTTGAGTCATCAGAAGAGCGTTCAACAAGAGTAGATATCAAGCTTAGAAGAAACGAAATTAAACACATGTTTTTTTAATTGAAATAAATCGTGCATAAATTTTGTACTTACTATACAGATTTGGTTAGTTGGGAGTCGGGAATTTATGTTCGTCTTGGTGTTTAGATTAACATTTTCTATCATGCACACGGAGGATCCGCCTGCCTTTCATGACTTTCGTAAGACGTAAAAAGATGCTTCATTACTTGATTATGTATGAAGCCGCCTAAGTTCAAATGAGAGCTCTTAAAACGTTTTGCTTTTCTTTTTTTTAAAGTTAGGAGGGTCTCAATTATGAAAAGGCTATACGAAGTGTTTTAGGAGGGGTCTCAATTATAAGAAAGCTATAAGAAAACACTTTTAAACCATCTACACTTAAATTAATCCTTGTTCAAGTCGAGTAAGTTCTTTGTGAGAGGTAAAATTTTAATCTTAAACTTTAATTAACTGCATATATAAGAATGGTTTAAACCCGTAACTTCACTTAAGCTAGAAGCCCCCTTACAAACTCAGCTGTATATTGGGGTTAAACGTTTTGCTTTTCAACGGTCAAAGAACTCGCGATGAAACGTCAAAAGCGCATCACCTTGTCACAATGTTGCAGATTGACTTGGGCATATTATATTTAGACACGCAACATATATTCCCTTTTAGATATGTTATAAATTCTTAAGCATATTTGCAACTGCGTCACGGCATCAAATCAAAGTTAATTAATGAAGCACTTGACTAAGTCAAATATTCATTCATATATTAATTTACATCCTTTTCTAGATTTGGTATCTGTCAAACCCCACTTATCCACTTGTTTTCTGTTTGCAAGTACATGGCCTGATTTGCTGGATCCTCGCTGGAAACCTCATCTACAACCCACCAAAGTGGACACCTGTACAGTAAGCGGTGAAGCTTGTTAGATAGCACTAGCACAGTACAAGACAACAAGTATAAACGCGTGAATATAATTTATTATCTGACAGACTTGCACAATGCATTGAATAAGTTCTGACTAAACTTGTAAATAAAAGATCTGACACATTTGTCTTGAGTAAGAGATTGAATCACGTGAAATCCTCCGTATGGTTCAATTGCTTAGTTTTCTCAAGACTTTCCACTGGAAGTTTCATATTCGAATGTGAGTAAGCTTTAGTTACAGACTTAGCAAGTGAAACTTTTCAGACCTTATAGAAGGACGTAACATATTTTAAAGGAAATGAACAGACCTTTTAAGGAAAAAAAAAGGATGAGACATTGATCACTCAAGGAGTATATGAAAGGTCTTCAGCAAAAAACTTGTTGCATGAAAAGAGGTCTTTTAGTCCTAATAGCCTATAGGCGTACAATCAATTGCAATAGAAAGTAACGTTTCAATTCCTGACAACATGCCAAATATTTAGCAGAAAAAGAAGTGGAAAACTGTTGCGTAACATGGGAAAGTGGAAAGGTCTATGAAGCCTGACTGTGCCCGTACCACTGATTAGAGCCATTGAGGAGTTTATAAATAGTTTTTTCTTCACTATCAAGAGTCTTTGCTTCTTCTTTTTTGTAGTTTTAAAGTCATGCGCCTCTGGTAATGACAAAGAGGACTTAAAAGTCCAAAGTAGTGATACTGATAACTCGATTACAAGGGGTGAGGATGGAGGTTGTTGAATTATTCTTCCTTATATTAAGTCATGAAAATGTTTGAGTGGCTAAAATCAAATCTATTGATTTCAAAGGGGTAGCTGACTATTCTGTCATCCCAACTTGCATCAATAAAAGACGCCCTTGAATGTCTAAGTGTACTTATATTGTCAAACTCAAGGAGATCAGTGCAAATTATAATAGCTTTAAGTATATCTTGAGGCTCCTTTTGATCAAGTTTTGTTCCAGAGTTTTAGAGGTAATTGGTTCAGCTATAGGATAAATTCAGCATTCCGACGCGTCTTTTCTTATTTACATGGAATTTTTCTTGCTGGATTATCTCACCATATTCCCTCTTTCTCCTCCGAGGAGCATCCTCTCTTTAGGCCATAAATCATTGTGCTCGTCCTAGGCCCAAGCCTAGGTCCACATATCCACGGTCTATTTACAGGTGTTAGTCTTCCATGCAAACGTAAAGACCTAAACCTAGTATCTATTCTATATATAAGGTATTATCTTACCATAAAACAGGTATGAGATCACAACCTTATTTTTCTCTGTTCTTAGCGATTAAAATCTTCTCAAAAAGATTAACTTGAGCGTCGGAAGAGCCTGCCGGCAATTAACCCCCGCGCGTGCCTTCTATTGTTTTGCAGGAATCCTTTAGCTGAAGTCAGTCGCAATCATGGATCCAAGCAGTAACGTCCAGCTCTAGCAGAATCAGACTGAACCAGGTGGCGCCCACCGTAGGGCCCGACATTAGGGCACCATGTCCAGAAACACACAGGTCAGTCCGGCGGCAGTAGCCAATCCTGATATAGCTACCGTCACGGCACTTGCGCTGCAACGGATGGGTTTGCAATTACCCGTCACTCACCCACCACCACCTCACGAGTCCTGACCTCAATCTTCGCACCCGAATGATCCACCGCAACTTCAGAACCAAGATCAAGAAGAACAGAGCGTAGCCCTGGAGGACAATGTCGAGGCTAATTCGCACCCCAATTCCCAGCGTCTCCTGGACGCAAATCTTCCTGCACCACAACAAGTGTCCCTCACCCGAAGACAGATGGAGGGAGCGGCTGATCTATTGATTCGCCAAATGCTACAGTCTCAGCTGGAACAACGGCAGACCCCCGCTCGGTAGATTGGTGTGATGGCCGACCACCATTCTACTGAAGTCCTAGAAAATACTGATCCAGATAATGAGGGTAGGACCGATCGGACCTGTTAGTAGTGTGCCCTAGGCCAATGAACATTTGTGATTCATGTATTAATATTATGATTTGTTAATAATATATTATGAGGTATTCCTTTCATATATGCATGTATTTCGTTTATGTAATGTGATTTAC
>JAOSBP010000002.1:17400223-17415223 GCA_027563825.1 Erythroxylum mucronatum | reverse complement strand
CCAAAGCTAGGTTTTTTTTGCTTATTCATCCTCTCCTTATCATCAGCTATTAACTTCGAATATAAGGTGCATGTATAATATTAAAGTTAAAGTTGTGTTTATACTTTTAGAATCTAAGATATGCTATTAGTGTTTGTTTTGAGTTAAGTGATACACATTTTTTATAATAGTTGATAATGAAATTATTAATTTAATATTGACATATGTCTTTGTATATTTTATAGATAAATGGAGGGAAGTTCAAGTACTCCTAATAATCACTTCAGGTTGAAGAAAATTCAATGATTTAGCTTAGGCTCATGCTAAATTGGTTCTTAGATGAAGAACCATACCATTTGTTTGCATTATAACAAGAATTTGAAAGGTATGGGAATCGATAGATTAAAAGAGCATTCAGTTGGGATGGTGATGTGGAGCTTTGTAAGAAAGTGAGTCATGATGTGAAATGATAAATAAAGACTTTGTTTAAAGAGTTAGCATGAGAAAGATAGAAGACAAAGATTAAACGATAATTTGGTAGTAGAAGTTCCTTTTGTAGTGGTCAACATGATAGTGAGGATGTTAAACGAAATGTTGCACTTGATATGAGGAAAAGAAGAAGACATGTTTCTAACTTTTTAACACCACGAATAACTCCTAGAACTCAACCTTCAATTCTTAGTGTCTTGCAACCTAAAGAAGCAGCTCATAATGTGGATATAAAAATGGCTAGATGGTGGTATAATTTAAGTATAACATTAAATGTTGCCCTGTCTTATTACTACCAGTCTATGGTGGATGTTATTGCTTTTTACGTTCTAAGATTTAAAGTTCATTCAATTTATGACTATAAAGGTAAACTTTTAAGCAACTCTATTTATGAAATAAACAATTACTTGGTTGAAAGAAGAATGATTTAGGCTATTTATGGGTGTTCAACCATATGTGATGGTTAGATAAATAGTATTCTACAAAGGAGACAAAGTTTTTAACGTCTATTGATATATTTGGCCTTGTTAGAAATGTTGATACTCTACTTCAGATATTTATGAAGTTGCTAATGAAACTGGGCAAAAAAATTGTTCAGTTTATTATTGACAATGATTCTACTTACAAAACAACTAGAAGAAGATTGCAAAGCAGGTATAATTCTTTTTATTAGACTCCTTATGTTGTACATTGTATTGACCTGATGTTGAAAAATATAGGAAATGTTAGATAACATGTCTATATATATATATATATGTTAATTCAAGCTTTATATACATATAACAACAACAAATGCATACGTTCATTTTCGATGCGTATGAAAAAGTCGTATAAAACGAAAGAAACAAAGATAGTATTGTGGATAATCAGTAGCTAGCCTAAATTGTAATTAATTAGTGGCTAAAAAACCTAATTGGTTCGGACTGTAAAAATTTTGAATCGTCTAACTTTTCAATTTAGTTTTTAAAATTTCGATTTGATTTACTTTAATAACTCTTATTGTTAAAATTTGATCGGTTCATTAATTAATTAATCAATTTTTATAAATTAATAAGTTTTTATAAAATAAAATAAAATAATTAATTTTCTTTTAATAATCTCTTTTTTAATTAAACTTTAAATTTTATCATATTTTTTAATCATATTTTAAATTCTTTACTAGATTAACTTCCAATTTAGTTTTTAAAACATTGATAATTATTATATTATTTTTAATGCAATATACATTTAGATAATGGAAATATAAATGATTAACATAAAAGTTTCCATACTTTTGAAATCGTCATTAACTCTTTCCTTCTGAACTTATTCATGGATATGGGGTAAATAATTGGGACCAGACCGACTCATTGGTACGTTTGGCTTGGTTCCCATATCCTGACATGACGCAATAATAACCAAACATCGTAATTGAGAAATAAAATCTCCATTTCCTTACAACAACAGAGTTGGCAATGGACTGTAGACAAGCCTATGGGTACATACCTCTCAAAGGTGTTTCGCAGAGTAATATGAATGAGCCCAAGGCCAAGAGTATGCATACATGCATAGCTCTCTCTATACAAACAAAGAGTTTGAGTTAAATAAGTAGGGTACTCGTAAAACAGACTGATTGTATTCCTGGAATTATACATATGATGGATTTCTCCAACAAATAAAATTTCCAAACAAGATCACTGTTAAAACCTGAGACAGATTACACTTCCAATACACTCGTAGATTACATCCAAGGCTGGGATAATACCCATCAGAGGTCTCGACAATAACAATCAATTTTATCGGCCTCCAGGACTTCTGTTCCATGATAAATAAGAAGGATCTCCAAGTCGCCTGAGATGACATAGCACGAGATACCAAGTTAGCACTCAAGACATTGTCTCAAACTCAGCTATCTCAAATATACAATTGGATGATGAAAACAAATGGCAGGTAGAAGCTGCTCTGGATGAGCCAATTAAGGTGAAATATATGTCCTACCCCCTTGCTCTCTCTCTCTCTCTCACACACACACACACATATACATGTAAGCATGTGTGCCAGTAAGCACGCAAACATGCACACACCAAGGAATGTGCACAGGTGTCACTATATTCACCATCATCCTACAGATAATATCTCCATAACAAAAACAAATTTCAAACATGGCCAGAAGATGCAATAATACCAGGTTTGGTAACTCCTACATTAGAGGACCTGTATCCTTTTTTAACACAATCCAACCTTCTGTAAAGAAAGATCACAAATGGAATAGGACAACAAAAACGTTGACACATCAAGTTTCAAAAGTGAACTGTAAATTCCCCATCAAATCATAACTCTACAAGCAAAGGACTCATTCCGGTCTCATGATTGGTAAAACAAATTGAACCTTCAAGGCACCTACATAAACGAACAGAAAAGTTACCTAGGCTTGACCAAATATATGACAGTGAAACAAACTGCCAAGAAGAAGCACAACCCGCCTACAGTGAGGTAAGCAATGCCAAGGAAGTCATTCTTTCCACCAAGCCAGCTTGTGGTTGAAAGTACAAGTTTCTTCTTGCCATTGAAACTGTAAGTATTGTAGTTATTCTCCAAGGTCACATCTATGACATCATATGGCCTGAGATCCTCCTCAATCTTTCCATACAACTTTCTAAAAGTAGGAAGTGCTGCCGTTCGCATCCAAACAATGAGGTCCTCTTGCTCACTCAGCTATTAAAGTAGAAAAATTGTTATTCAGTCAGATCCCAAATTTGCAGTTTCAGGAAGCACCTTTAAGCAAGGACTTCCAACAAATAAATAAATTTTCAGCTGAAGTAGTATTGGATGATGTACAGAGTAAGCATTGAGCCAAAGTATAGAAACTTTGGAACAGGCAATAAAAACAGTATGAGAAACCACACATAAAGCAATAGAACCCAAATTCTATACTAATGTCCTAGCTTTTTAACACCTACCTTTTGTCCAATAGTGTGACTCAATCTCTGTGCTCTTTGTATATTCCATAAATAAAGCACATAAGCACAAATGCACCAAATAAAACTCAACATTCAAGAATATAATTCTTCTGACCAAATTAGACATGCGCGGGAAGATCACATTTCATTTAGGTTATGAGGTACACAAGCTTATTACTTTTTCCAATTCAACATAGCCATAGGAAGGGATGGCATTTCTTCCTCTGTTTTTAGCATCTTGGTTAACAAAATTGATGTTCAGTTGATTCTACTAACAGATTCATATATATCATGATAGGTCCATTGAATACTTTACTCATAAGCCAAATTATCCTCTCCTCCTCACTAATAATCCCTCTTCTCACACCAAAAAATATATTCAAATTCAAGAAACCTATGATAGTAACTTAATTTTTAAAGCAAAAACCACACTGGAATTGACAGTTCAGCAAAGACACTCCCTAGTCAGCTTGGGACTAGCTCTAGCTACGCTCTTGTAAAACTCGTGTCACTCTGCCTCCAATCAGAAGATTTGTCTCACAAACATAAAGTCAAGCACTTGTTGTGTCAGTCTCCATACATAGGCCAAAAGCAGAAGTAAGCTGAGTTACTATGGTAAACAAGTACGGGAGATGACATTAATCATGTTTGAGGACCCGAAAACTAACTTAGTAACAACGGAAAGCTATTTCATCTTCTAGGTGAATTTTTCTATTTTTTACAGCTTGGCAAAATGAATGAAAAGAAGAATGATTGCTAAGTTAACATTCTTTTCATAGACGGGAAGAGAAGTGCCTGCGTTTCAATAATTCTGTTTAAGATTCACACAGGTACTAAAACATCAGCTTTAACCAACTGAATTTTTTTTGCTTACACAGTAACGTCACTAGCACCAACAAACATGGGTAAATCAAAAACAACTCAAGAGTTGATTTGCTACCAAACTGAAGTCTTTAAAGCACTGACCAGACTTGCCTTTCTAGAAATAAGATATTCATAATAGAGAAATGATATATACACAATTGCAGGGGAAATGGGATATTAAAAAGCAGTTAAAGGCTTACAGGTATTGATTCATTGAGCGTTCCACCACCAATGATACCTCCACTCTGAAAATTCTTTGGGTAGACATTTTTGCCAAACTTATGGTCCCTGTCACTCTTCCATGAGATATCTCTCTTATTGATACTTAATTGAGAGCTGTTGCGTGAAAAGCTGTAAGTGTCATTAAAGAAACTCCAAGCTATTAGACCGCAGGGTACAATTACGGTCCCATTCAATTTGTCTTCTGGTTCACAGGTGCTTGTCTCATTCTCACCACTCAAACTTTTCAATTGCTCGTCACTTCGGCTTTTCACATACCTGAATTATAGAAATATCTTTAGATGGAACAACACCGTATATTAATCTACTAAAAATGATTATATTCCAAAATATTGCCTCCATAGCACACAGTTAAATGTGATCAAATAAAATATCAAAATTCTGCCAGGAATAAACTCCTTTTTTTCTTTTCTTACTTAAATATCCAGTAATCTCTTTGATTCTGACAGTAAATACACTTCAACAAACTAAAATTGCTACCTCACAAAGCACCTCAAAGAAGTGATAAGGAGTTCTCTATCATCCATAGATAAAATTACTGATCAGCATTTAAGTTGGCCATAATTAGCTCTCAATGGGAATGTTGACAGAAGATAAATTTCCAAAAGTGGTAAATGTCACATATCACATGTCGCGTCTAATCATTCACAATCCAGGATAGTGTTTAAGTTCATTCTAGACATGAATATAATGAAGATTCCATTCAATAGTTCATAACTTCTAGTCATAGCTTCTTAAAAGAATCCCACCAAATGGCACATATGACAAAGATTAGCAACATACCTGCGATGGTTCTGGTAGAAGTTATCCAGTTGATAATACACATAAATAGGTTTCTTCATATGCTTTGGAACCTAAAAACAAACAAAAATATGAGAAAATGGGATAGGATAAAAATAGGTCCATTCATCAAGTAAACTCACAAATATAACGCTAATGTCTATACTTAGATATAAATACTATAGGAACATTATGGAACTGAAAAGTGTGCAATATGCTGTAGAATTTTTTCACTTAAAAGCCACTTAAAGTGTTATAGAAAGTACAAAAAGTTATCTTTAAATATAGTAACTACAACAATGACAAGCAATGGAAAAGGTATGAGAAGCCTTACAATCAAAGTTCGATTACATGTCTTCTTTCCAGGGGTCTGTATATATCCAACCTTATTAGCTCTATTTGATTCAGGAATGCATTCAACATCATACCGCTCAACTATTTCAACTACCTGATGAAACCAGAGATTCCATTTAAATAAAACACAAGTATGAACAAGAAATAACAAGTAACCCCAGTCAAACTTACATCTCGAGAAGCAAAAAGGGCAGCAACTCCAATTGGAATGAAGACAATGCTAACAAGCAAGAATGCTGAGATCACCTGTTCACATACCTCTGAGTTATTGATTGCCACTATGTAAAGTAAGATTGCTATAAGCACTTACAATAAATACAACGTACCCATTTAGGAGTGAGAATTGGCTTGCAAGCTGGAAGTTCTTGTTGTGTAAACTTCGAATCTGAAAGAAAACACAACCTGATATCATTGAACTACAAAAGATTCTGACATATACCAATTTGGCCTAATTATCCAACCAAAAAAGGATTCCTATTTAATATCATCATTTAGCTTCCACTTAAAGTCACAACTGACTGTGGCTTTCAACGAATAGCGTAAAATTAGCAGATTCTTCCTATTCTTCTTGTTATTATCCTTTTCTTTTACCTTATCACTAACTCGTAAAAGGAATCTCGCTTAAGAGTCGGTAATTAGCCACTACTCTAACAAGCCAAATTCAGAGTTGCTACCAATAAATCTCAAATTAACACAATTACACCTCTCTCCAAAAACAGTGCTTCCCAGTACACCCTAGCTGAAGTAGTTGAATCAAAAAGAACGAGATCAGAAAAAATGAGAAATGTAATGAAGAACAAATAATTTCAAGCATCAGCGTACGTGCGAGCCTAAAATATGGAGAATTACTAACTAAAAGGATCAAGGGAAAAGAAGTAAAGGCACAACAGAGACCCTGTGAATGAAACTAAGCAACAACTGATGAAAACAAATATATCTTCAATTCTCAACGATTAACCCCAGAAGAGACCCAAAAGATACAGAAGTGTAATTTCCCAACACTAAACCAGAAAGTTCCAACAAGGAAAACGAATCAAAGATTAAAAAAATTTCCACTTGAAAGAAAAACACCATAATCAATCAAAAGCGGGTATTGATAAATTTGAGGTGGGGGGGAAGAAAAAAAAGTGAAACTCACACTTGGGTCGCTTGGAATTCCTTCGAGGAGCAGAAGAATCAGCCGATCCGTTACCATTACCAGGTGTGCTTAAGGGGGGCGTAGTATTATTCATCAGATGAATTGAAAATAGAAGACCCTAAAAAAACCAGAACAGAAAGAGATAGACAAGCTATCGATGACGGAGAACACGAAGCAACAAACGGGTTTGAGAAAAGACCAAGGGAGAGTTACTAGTTATACAACAACTAATAATATGAATAAAAAAAAAGAGGAGGAGGAAGAACTAGGAAGGGTGCTTGATGTTGTCCTGTTTTGACTTTTAAACAGCTCCTTTTCCTTACCTCTCTAGATCTAGGCGGGTTTCCGGACCCAGTCCTTGTCTCTGTAATGGCACAAAGGTAAAGAAAAATCAGCGAAGAGAGTGAGAAAGACCCAATGAAGAAATTTCAGAAGAGCCGGTCAACTTCAGGCACGCAGACACGTTTTCATCAAAATTTTAAGTGGGATGGATCGTGAACGAGCGTAGACTTGTCCTACCTTACATTTACAAGTCTTAAACATGATGTTT
Source organism: Erythroxylum mucronatum (assembly GCA_027563825.1). Taxonomy (NCBI): domain Eukaryota; kingdom Viridiplantae; phylum Streptophyta; class Magnoliopsida; order Malpighiales; family Erythroxylaceae; genus Erythroxylum; species Erythroxylum mucronatum. Next base: position 17,407,890 of record JAOSBP010000002.1, on the reverse strand, counting down.
CTCATTAAATAGCAGGTTTTAGTATTTAAATTCTATTAAAATGAGTTTTAAGTACCCTCTTCACGGTAAACAATATTTTATTTTATAAATTATATATTCTCTTTTTATTCCAAAATTAATTAATTTTCATCAAAATTGTGTTAAAATTATATTACAATAAATTGTAGGTTTACTTACTAGACTAAACATGAGAATTCATGTTTTTATATTAAAGGAATAAATTACGTTTTTCCACTCTAAAATTTTTATTAAATTTTAAAATAAATTTTGATCTATTAATTAGTAATATTTTATGAAAAAATCAAACAAATCTTAAACCATGCAATCAACGTTTCTCTTCACTTACATAATATTGTGTGTCCTAAATAAATAAACAATAATAATTTATAGAATAAAATCCAATTTAACTTTATTCTTATGTCAATTTTTTTTAATTCGAAAAAACTCCGTAGGCGGATCAAACGGACACACCTTTCTGAAGGTTCAACTGGCGCATCACCCCACAGGTGGGTCAAGCGGGCGCATCTTATCATTTAGGGTCCAACTAGTTCTCCACCTACAGGTAAAACCTCGGCTGCCTCAGGCTCTTATAAGAGGGGCTAACATGAAATTGAATCTGAGACCTAGCCGAAGTCAAGTCCTGATCTCAACCGTCAAATCACAGTCGATAAGGGCTACGCTCAAATAGTTATTTCATTATACCTTTTATAACATGGCAGTATAAATGATTCTCAAGTCTCAACTTGCTCATTCATGAATTTAAATAGCGACTTTTGTTTTTATGTGTAATTTCAAATTTTATACAATAAACAAAAGATATATTTAATTATTTTTTCTTTGCCGTTTTTCTCTTTTCCTTAAACTCTGCTCTTCTTCTCCTCTAACTCTATTTCAATTTTCTTATATATTTATATAATCCTTAACATTATTTCAAATTCCCATAAGCTTTTCATTATTCTATTTAATTCATTCCTATAAATTAAGTTTCAAGTATCATCTATTTTCTATCAATCTTAAACTAAAATTTTAGATTACATAATTATTGAGATATAATTTTAATATTTAAAATTTTTTAATTGAATTGTTTCAAATAATATATGTTGACGTTTAAAATACATAAATTAAAAGGGAGAGAAATGAATTGTGTATTTTATTATTAAATAAAACTCATTATTAATAATTTCAAGTTAAAAACAAATTAAAATTATAACCAATAAAACTCAAGATATGCAACTTTAATACTGGTTTTATGGAATTTAAAGCTAAATCTAGAAGCTTGATGAAAGATGCTAAATGTTTAGAGATCGTGGTTAATATTTTTTAAAGATTTTTCATGATTTTAATTTCTTATTTTAGAACTATCCATTTAATTCCATATTTATTTGTTCGATTATATCTTCAAACCACTTTTCAAAAGAATTCATTCTATTGAAAAGTATACAATTAATTTATGTAATTAGCATATTTAGATCTTTCTAATTGAAAACTAACAGACACAGGTTACCTAAAGTAATTTTGTTCAAGCAACTTTTTTTTTGGAGAATGGGAAGAGATTATATTAATCTATACATAAAGATGTACAAAAGTAATTAGTAATTAGTAAAAATATATTGAAGGCATTCTTTTGGGAAATTTTTGGAAAAGAAACGCTCCATCTATTTTAGTTATTAAATATGGTTTGTGTGTTATAACTTATAACTCTAACCCCTTTTAGGAACATACTTGACTAAGTAAACTAAACGAAAATATGGTTTGTGTTTTATAACTCTAACCCCTTTTAAGCATATACTTGACTAAGTAAACTCAACGAAAGCGTTCATTTCTTGTTATAACTAGGTATAATTAAATGAAGTCTATGAGATGGAGTGGAGCGAAGGTACCTAACAGTTGACTAGTGGATGTTGGTAGGGCAGTGCAAGAATTGAGAAACTTTATTAACATAAAATTATATGTTTGGTCTAGTATGACAAAGATATTAAAAGGAGCCAACAATGCTACGATATTCATTAAGATTTGAAAGACGTAGGTTGTGATTTTTTGAGAGAGGTAGAGAAGGAGTAATAGAAGTAGACATAGGTTTGGAAGAGTTAGATGACTTCGGTGAAGAAGATCTCGAGTGTATTTGGATTGAGTGAGAAGAAGGCTAGTGGATGTAAATGTAGCATCAAAGCCAGAAAAAGTAATGAAGGGGGCTTAGGTCTTTGATAGTAAAAGTAGTATGAAGATCATGAAGGATAGTTTAGATGAATTTTTGTGAAGAACCTCTTACCTAGATATCATCCACATAAATAAAAAGAAAGGTAGTATGAGTAGGTATGGAGTGAATAAAGAGAGAAGTATCCCTTTATGACTTAATCTATGAAACCAGGCCCTAGGAGACTATTTGAGACCATAAAATGCTTTATAAAAAAGACAGACATAATGAGGATGATGAAGAACAGAAAAACTAGGGGTTGATGCATAAAGACTGGTTCCTAAAGATTTCTATATAGAAATGCATTGTTGACATCAACCTGACAAATTGGCCAATTTCTAGCTAAATCAAGAGTAAAAATGATCCAAATGGTGGTTGATTTAATGACTATAGTAAAAGTGTCAGTATAATCAAGATTAGGTGATTAATGATAACATTTGGAATCAAAGCGATTAAGAGAGCATCAAGATTAAGTTTGGTTTGGAAAACACACATGTAGCCAACAATATGTGTACCTGGAGGAGGAGGAATAAGAGACCAAGTATTGATGTGATGGAGAGCCTTGAACTTATTAAGCATTGTTTGGCGCCAGTCAGGAAATTTGTTTTCATAAGTAAATGAAGTGGGATTAGGATCAAGAGATGATTGCATGGTGGTGTTATAAGTAATATGATCAAGAAAGTTTTGAGTTTTTAAGTGCAATCATGTGTTTGGGTAACCATTAGGTGGGAGGATGGTGGTATTAATTAAGGTATTGGTGGTAGAGATAAAAGAGATGTTGTGGAATTATGGAAACATATTAGAGGAAGCAATGGGATTTACAGGGAAAGTAGGTGTTAAATTGAAATATAGTAGTAAGCAAAGGGAATTAGGAGAAGAAGAAGAGATGGGTATGAGAAGAGAGAATTGGGTTTCAAGGAAATGAACATGACTAGAAATATAAATTTTGCTAGTTGAAGGATTAAGACAACGAGATCCTTTATAGGTAGGAGCATAACTATGAAACACACATAAAATATATTTTGGTTTAAGTTTATTAGTTCCAGTTAGACCAAGAAAAGGAAAACATGTATAACCAAAAAACACAAAGATGGTAAAGGTTAGGAGGTGCATGAAGCAAAAGTTCATAAGGATATTTGTAGTGTAACAGAAAGGAGGGCACGGGATTAATGAGATAAACAACTATGAAAATGAGTAAAACCAGGAGCAATTGGGAAGAGAGCTATGAAGTAGAAGGTGATTCTAGTTTTAGTGATATGATAAATTTTGCATTTAGCAATATCATTTTATTGTGGAGAACGAGCATAGGAAATACAAAAAATAATACCATGAGTAGTCAAAAAATGAGCAAACATTTCTTTGATGATTTCAACAGCTCCATTACATTGAAACATTTTAATTTTGGTAGAAAATAAGTTTTCTGCAGTAACTTTGAAAAGTTGAAATTTGTGTATAACTTAAGACTTACTAGTGAGAGGAAATATCAAAGTGAATTGACTAAAATTATATAAAAATATAAAATAACATGAAACAGATAGAGATAAAGAGGTTAAGGGTTCACAAATGTCACAGTGAATAAGCTCAAAAGATTTTATACAAACTCTAGTAGATGATGTAAAAGAAAGACGATAAATTTGACCTTGAAGACATGATGATAATCAATATTGAAACTAGGCACTATGAGTGACTGAAATAATTTGGAAAATTTTTTACTAAAATGGATGACTGAGACATTGTTGCCAAATCTATGGAGAAGCTTTACAAACATCATGAGCTATGGGATTGGCAAAATGAACAAGAATCTTTGAGGGATACAGATTATTATGGACACTTCTTACGAAGAGTGAAGTCTTGGTTGAAAGATCCTTTACAATATAATAAGATGGATCAAATTTATTTAAACAAGAATTTCCTTTAACAAAATGTGTAATATAAAGTAACTTTATAGTAAAATGAGTAATAATGAGAATATTTTATAAATATAAAGGTATATGATTTATTGGGAAGGTTAAGAAGCCTTTAGAAGAGATAGAAAGAGTATTTTTATTTCTGACTACCACTTGGTCATTTCTTTGATATGCTTAGAGCGAGTCAACAAGATGTTTACTAGGTGTTGTGTAGGAGGAAGTTGCCGTATTCGGAAGGCACTCTATAATTTCACTAAAAAAATAGGTGGATGAGGTTGTAGTGGGTTAAATATTTAGTGCTTAAAAGATAGGTTGAATTATTATCAGATCAAGAGGAGGGGTGAATGAATTATTTCTAGATTACATATACTTGAAACGATAGATAACAACCATATGATTAATTATTTTACAAATTTGACATTTTAGAGGTCATTGATTTGAATTAGGCTGGGAATTAGAAGAAAAATGTGGGTTGTATAAGGGATATTAAGATGGGCTTGAAGTATGTTGTAGATTGGAAATAGGGGTGAATGGGGTTCATAGGCTGGGAAGGTGGGCTCTAGGCTGAGATATGTTTGTTTAGGAAAGGTGAGGGTCCATTTAGGCTAGGTCCTTGAGAAGGAATGTGTGACCCAACCTAGTTGACATAAGAAAAAGACCAAAATTGGTCTATGTTGTGGGCAAAGCTCACCCTATTTCTAAATTGTTATCTAGGACATCCACCGTTGCGGTGAGCTAAAAACTGACTACCATGAGATTCCATAAACACCATTTCATATTGAGATTGATGAAGGGATAATAGACATTATTTATAAATGAAGCTTAACTCGCAATTTTGAGAATAAAAGAGGTACTTTACGATTCTCTATGGTAGTGACGAATGACTTGTGATTAGGAGGTAAAGCATTAAGTATAAAGAGCACTAAGTCTTCAAATGAAACTAAGTTTCCAGTGGCTATTAAATCTTTAGTTATGGATATGATAGTTATTAATCAGCGATGGAGGAATCGCCTTTCTTTGGTACTATGAAGGTGCTATCGGAGCAAGGATTTTTGGGTCATTGTTTGTTAAAGAAAATAATCTTCAAATTTTGCCTATGGAGTTTAACTAGTGTCACAATTGAGAGTAAGGATCGCCATAATAGAGATAAGAGTTGTGGTGAGGCAACAACAAATAAATTTGTCTTTCTTCTCACAATCTAAGAAGTTTGCTAAAGGAGATGATTCACTAACAATAGGATCATAATGCTTTGATAGTAAAGAGATGGACTCATCAATATAGCCAAGCAAATCACAAGTGAGTAGTATGGACTTAACTTCGTTTCTCCAAATTAAATATTTGTTATGTAAAGTAATAGTGATGAAGTTGGTGATATTGGTGATTATTAGTGTAGTGTTGTTTGAAGTCATTTTTGGTATTGGGTTTGACACTTGTATTAAGACTGGTGTAGAGGTGTATGTCAGAAAGGATAAAAGGGATGAAGAAAATGTAGAGGATATACTTAGGTAAGCTTTGATACCATAAAATGCAACGATATCATGTGTAATTAAGGTGTTTTTATATTATTTTATAATTTTTAAAGGTTTACATATGCATTTATACACGTTAAACCAATGCTATACTTAAGGAATTTAAACTTATCATATCTAATAAAATTACAATAGAATGATATGATGTAATAAAAAAAGATAAGAAAATATAATTAAGATCAATATTTGCTAATGATAAGTTGCCAACATTTAGGTTGCTAATGAGATGCTTGGAATTCTATTAGGAGTGGTGAATCTTTTATTGGCTGCTCAATTACCTCCGAATATCTCAAGCTGTACCCAATCACCATCCTATGAGTAACCCCTGAAAGGCACCGATGAATAGAATCAAAGCTTAAGATCAGTATCTGAGATATTCTTAAGTACCTCAAGTCAAATGATACTTGCATCATTACTATGATGAGACTATCATTGACACTAGAATATAATATCCATATATAGCTTATAAGATCTACTGCTCGATCCAATCAAAGAGTATAACATATGCTAGTCTATCTGGATTAATGATATCCTATCTCGTTAATCTTATAACTAGGGAAAGTTTAGATACTAACATAATTATACATGATAGAAATCTCATTGTTATGATCTCACCATGATTTCCTCCATGCTATGCTTTGTATTAAGGATTTTATTAAATCAACATCAAATCCATAAATGTATGAATATCGAAATAATGAAAAATGTCTTTATTAATCATAAAATGATTTGTACAATAAGCGTTAAAGGTGATTTCCTCTAGAGCGCTTCTCTAACATCAACTACCTCCATATAGTTTATGCTACATACAATAACTATCGATTGAACTACCCATTATTAGACTGAGTCATAAGTAGTATCAAAACATAGCAATCCCTATACACAATACCTTTGGAAACCTCAAGTTAAAGGATTGCTTATACAATCATCACAATGAGAATTTTCATAGATATAAAAGTACTGTTCCAAATGAATTTCTCATATTAGGTTAGTTCAGTGAAATTGTTCTCTAATAAGCACTTATATTTCTTCATACTTTAGCCCATGAGATCGATTACTTCCTTCATAAGGAAAAAGATAACATATGCTAGTCTTTTTACGTTATATTAACGTCTACTGTTAATAGAACAATGACTAGGAACACTTTAGGGATAATACATAAATGCAATATGAATCTCATAATTATAATTTCATTTGCAATGTATAATTATCCCATGGATTTTATCATATAGTTTTAAACATGTACAAGATAAAGAATGTCTTTAAATTATTTTGTCACTAAACTACAACCAATTGATTAGTTGTAGGGCATAAACTAATAATATCCTACTTGTACTAAGTCAATCGTTTAAGTATCATATATCATATCACCATATGACGATCATGCTACTGTTGAAATAATGGTTTAATAAGAGAATTCTACAAGATTCTCTATAATGAGCACTTACTTAAATCTTACAATTTTCATCTTGATTATCATTATAATTAAGAAAATTTGTCTAATACATCTTTTGATCTTTGATGGGACCTAAGCTCCTTTTACATTCCCAATGGCTCTAATGCTCTACAATATATTACTGTTTTAAACAATGCAAGGAACTGTATCAAGTTCATTAAAGAACTTATTTATCTAATTAATCATTTTCACTAAATGAAAATTATATTATGGCTTAATTACCATTCATTGCTACATTAGAATCTTTCCAATATTGAATGATATTTTTCTTAAGTAAAATATGCCTTAATTATGATTTACTTCTAAAGCAATATCCTTATCATCTTAAGCTCAAATATTAACTCATACTTAGAGTAATGAATATCTTTAATACTTCATAAATATATGATATCTCAAATACTATATATCTTTAATACATTATCTATCTATTTGGACTTAGAATAGGTAAATAAGTTCCAATCTATCTCTATAAATCTAATTCCTAGAATTAAGTTGTTACCTTTTATATCCAATCAGAGTTATTCCTAGACAACTATATTTTCACCAAGTGAAAATTAGAAGTTTTGTTCTCTATGAGCGAT
>JAOSBP010000002.1:17386136-17400123 GCA_027563825.1 Erythroxylum mucronatum | reverse complement strand
CTCTACTAACACCAATTTCTTAAATAATTTATAGGGCATGAAATTAATACTAACCCTTAAATTAGCAAAAGCTTTCTCAATCATTAAATTTCCAATTAAACAATGAATAGTAAAGTTCCCTTGGATCTTAAGCTTTTTAGGTATCTTATTTGGAAACTTATAAATCTCTTCTGTTAAACCCCACAAAATGACATAGCACTCGTCACTTAATGTCACAGTAGATAACTTCTACAAATTCTTCTTATGTGAAAATAGCCCATACAAAAGTTTAGTTTATTTAGGCATCTATGAAAGAATCTCAACAAAAGGTAAGTTAACATGGAGTTGTTTAAAAAGTCTAAGAAACTTACTAAGCTACTCATCCATGTGATTTTTCTTTAACTTTGTTGGGTATAGAATGGTAGACTTAAACTCCTTCAAAGGTTGATTTCACTTACCACCTTTCTCCTTTATTATTTTGAGCAAATTTCTCCTCTTTAACTTATTTCTCTTTTACTCTTAATTCCTTGTCACTTCTAAAAGAAACTACCTTTACATGCTCTTTAGGATTTGTTTCAATATTGTTTAGAGTCTCTTTACTATCTCTCAAAAACCAACTTGGCAAGTTGTCTAATCTGGTTCTTCAAGTTATGAATAGAAATATCTTAATGTCTCAATGAAGTTTCAATACCCTATAAGCGAGCTTCAAATATCTGAATAAATTTTGTCATGAGATCTTCTAAACTAAACTTCTTCTCTTGAGGTGGATGGTACTATTAAAATCTTAGTGAAGGGTGCTATTAAAATCTTAGTGAAGGGTTTTGCCTTTGCTATCCTTGATTTCCCTAAGAAAATTTTAGGTGGTTCGTCCAACTTGGATTATATATGTTACTATATGGATTGTTCTGGGGATGAGGAGCATTACCCATTTAATCAACATATTCGGTTGTTTTTTTTTAATTTTCTTTAACAATTTGACATTCCTAGCTTACATGTCCTCCCTACCCAAGCCACAATGTATTACTTGAGCTAGTTGTTATACAACTGATAATTCATCATTCTTTTTACTAAGAGCTTTAACATGTACTGCCATATTTGTATCTCAACATTATAAAAACTAGCGAGTTTGCTAGGCTTTGCTTGAGTGGAATGCCATTGATAACTATTCATAGCCATCACCTCAATCAACTTTAGGCTACTTTAGGCATCTTATTATTTAAAATACCTCCTGTTACTACATCTATCATCTCCTTAGTTGATGAATTCAAATAATTACAGAATGTCTGAACCTGTAACATATAGGATGTCCATGGTGTGCACATTTTTTTTTGTAAGTCCTTAAACCTCCCTCATCATCATCATCATCACCCAATTCGAAATCCCACAGTGAAGTGAGATCTGGGGAGGTCCGATAGTATGCAGCCTTACCCCTACATAGTAGAAACTAGAAAGACTGTTTCTGATGGACCCACATGCAAATAAAACAATATAAAAATGATGCAGGTTACAGAAACAATTCAGTAAAAATGAAAATACAAATAATAGAGAATGCCTTAAGGAGGCCAAAACTGCGAGAACCTAATATTACGAAACACAAATAATAATAAGAATAGTAAAAAAAAAGAAAAAAGAAAAACTAGAACTATTAGGAGACTCAATACAAGGATAAAAATAGTAAAATAATAACAATAGCAATAAAAATAATAATATTATTACTCAAAATAAAAGGAAACATGAATAAACCAAGAACTTGATTAATAATAATAAAATACTAAAGACACTAATGAAAAGATTAAATGTAGTACAAGGAAAATAATAACGATAATTACAATAATGATAATAATAATAATAGTAATAGTAAAAGTGAAGAATTTTGAATACTAAAGAAAAAACAGTTAGTAAACTGTAGAGATAATACAGCTAATATATCGTATAATGTTTCTGACACATTATGAGCATAAAAAGAGATATCATTCCTCATCTTGATAGTTTTGGCTAGTGAGAAGTTCTTCATCAAGAAATTTCATTCATCTGATCCTATATAGTAATAGATCCTCTGGAAAGAGAATTCAACCACTAATTAACCCGATTCTTCAATGAAAAGGGAAACAACCTCAATTTGATTGCATCATTAGTCGCCCCATTAATCTTGATATAATATCTTTAGAAAAAAAATTAAGTCCTCGTATTGTAACCCATCCAACTGAACAAACTATTGACCATTTGAATGACATTTGACTTGATCTAAAAATCGTTGGTTCTAACATCTAGCTTGATGATACTGAACTTAATTCCAGTTAATGATGGCCTCACATATTCATACATGATCCTTCCTAATTCTGTCATGATAACTGATTGCTCATCTTTAAATTCTTGCTCCAACTCTTCTTATCCTTATCCAAGTCTCGTTCTAAGATTCCAAAAAGTCGTTCTCTGAATTTGTGCATCTTTTTCAACAAACGTAAGGTGGATTGTCTTGGGTCATAATTGACATGTGAAAAGATGATTGATATTCCCATTCCCCATACACTCCTAAGTAAGCAAGGATACAAAGAGGAGTAAAATCCAATAGTTCTAACTTCAAACTTATGACTTTGCAGAATTTTGTCGGTCCTATAAGCATATAAATTCTAGATGAACGAACATATCTTTAATTTTGAGGTAAGAATTAGTTGTTAGCACCTTAAAATCAACAGTTCTAACTTCAAAGTTAATATTTTATCAATAAAGTTTCAAATGCTAATTTATTGTTTCATAAGATTTTGCTAGTTATTTGAGCAATTAAAGTTGAGTGTGTTTCTACAAATTTTGAGCTTCCGTTTTCAAGTATTGATTGTTAAGCTCTTAAGGGGTGTGGTTTGATAGTTGAGAACATGGCTTAGCTTCGGTTAAATTTTATGTTCGATTCCATGCTGACTCTTCTTGTAAGAGCATAGAGCAGTTGGGTTTTACCTGTAGGTGGAAAATTAGTTGAGCCCTTAATGATGAGATGCATCTGCTTGGCTCGCCTGTAAGATGGTACGCCAATTGAACTTTCGAAAAGGTGTACCCGTTAGATTCGCCTATAGAATTTCGTCCAATAAAAAAAAGTATTGATTGTTAAGATTGGTATGTTCTAATCACGTGAAGACAGATCATGCATCATGTCTATGATAACCTGACCTTTTAAATTAAAATTTAGTATACATCCTATTACTATTAGGATATATTTAGTGGCATTTAAAAGACCAATAATTGGAATTTGAAGGCTGTAAGTTGGGTAGGTCGTGCTGCAAACAACAATAGTTTTTAAATCGGAGTTTTTGAGATGCAAAAAGTGTGGAACAGACAAAGGACAACTCAAGGAATTTACATCTTCCGTTAAATATTACTCTTTTTTATTTTATTTTATAAAATTTTAGCCATTTATTTTGTGGGATTCACAAAAGATTTATTTGAGACCTATATAAATAAATGACTGAAATTTATTAAATATAATAAGACAAATATAATAAGATACAACAGAAGATTTGAAATCCAACTCAACGGCCTTCGTAACGGAGGTACTTAGCCTTACGTTCTCCGATAACTTCCACGTGTCCAGTCCAAGTCCAACAGAGTGTTAACATCTTTGCTCGTTCAAGTTCAACACAACACTCCAGACTTAGTCATCAAAACCTTATTACTTAACTAATCACTTCACGACAAATGAGAATAGCGATCATCACCGGCACGGGACGCATGGCATCCGCAGCTCTTAGGTTAATCTTCTGCTCTTCTTCCTCCCATAGACTCGCCTCCCTCACTGCCATCTCTTCTCTTCACGTCTGTCGCCTCGTATGTCCCTTGCGTTGCCTTTTGAGTGCTTATATATGTGCTATATGTGATTGTGTGATTCCTGCTCATTCTGATGAACTGGACATACCCTTGGAATTTTTATAGATGAGTACGAATACTCAGAGTGTTGCTTCTCAGCTGAGAAGTTCCGGTCTATTACGGACTCAAGGTCTCATTGGTGGCAAATGGGTTAATGCTTTTGACTCCACTACCATTCAGGTTCTTTTGCTTTCCTCACTTGTATATGTAATTGCCCACTAAGCGTGTCAAGTTGGTGATATTGTCTTTGCTTGTTTTCCTGTTTTTGATTCTGTTCTCTGTAGTTGTTTACAAATTGCAGGGACACAGACAAATTGGCTTATTTCTTTTGTTTCTATGATTGTTCAATCAGAATTGAAAAAGACAAGGCACCATGTTCCCACTTTTTAGTTTATGTGTTCTGTTTCCAAAGACTTGAACTCGACATGCAAACTTTGTTCCGCTAGGTCCACTATTATTTGTTTTGTTCCATGTATGAAGTTCATGTGATGACAGGTCAACGATCCAGCTAGTGGTGAAATTATTGCAGAAGTTCCATGCATGGGTGCCAAGGAAACAAATCAAGCAATATCTTCAGCATATGATGCCTTCCATTGTATGAATCTTTATACTGATTAAATCCCATGAGTATTCCGATTTCATATATACATATGTATATGTATATCTGTGTGTGCATAAATAAACACACACAGAGGTGCTGCATTTAGATATTTTGTGTCATCAAAATTATAATGTGACAATTTGAAGCTTTTAGGATGAATAATAAAACAGCCCTGCTTGTTCTTTTTCTGTTTTTTTCCTCTTTACGTTTCAATCTCTTGCTCATAACCGACATACACAATTTTCCATGCGTAGACTGGAGCAAACTCACGGCTATGGAGAGAAGTCAACGTCTAAGAAGATGGTAAATGATTACCGTATGCTTTTTGAATCATTTACTTCTGGAATGCTTTCAAATGATCAAGCACCTGAAACTAAAATATAACTTGTTTACATTTATTTCAAGGTATGACCTTCTGATTGCCCACAAAGAGGAGCTTGGACAACTGATAACCTTAGAGCAAGGGAAACCTTTGAAAGAGGCATTGGGTGAGGTATTCATTTTAAAGTTCAAACTGTCTATGATATTTTAAAACAAAGGCTTTGTGGATATTTTTCTTATATGCTAGTCACTGAATGCAAAATGTCATGTTGAGACTCCAATAATAGGTCAATTATGGAGCCAGTTTTATTGAGTTCTTTGCTGAGGAAGCTAAACGTGTTTATGGCGACATAATTCCACCAACTCTTGGTGATCGTCGGTTACTTGTTCTAAAGCAGGTGTTGCCTTTGAACTTTCATTCTTGAGAATCACTTTTATATACAAATTTAATAGTTCTTTGTAATATTTGTACATCTAATAGGTTAGGAAATATTTCTTTTTCATAAAGGTACATTGACAATTTTGTATCTTTCCATAACGTAGATGAATATTTTAATTTGATGTGATATAAAGTGACACAAGGAAGAGGGTGGATTAATGGGCAGTATTGATGGAAAAGGAACTGTGTATAAAATTTAAAAGGATTGAATAATAGTAAGTGAAAAAAATGAATAACAGGGGATTAGGATCAATACAAGTGGGTGATTGGACTTGTAGAACTTGTATAAAATTCATTTACATAAAACTTTTGGTTAGGATATTTCTACTTTAAGACAACCTTGTCCAAGTAATAAGTGTTCTCAATAATATACCTGTTTATAACTTTCCTTTTGGAGTTGCTAGAACTTGATACCAGTTACTATTCTGTGATTGATATACACATTTGTGATGATAAGTATATAAGCTTTTTGCAGCCTGTTGGTGTTGTTGGAGCAATTACACCCTGGAATTTTCCTTTGGCGATGATTACACGAAAGGTATGTTTGATGGCTTCAAGAATATTCCGAAAAGGAATAAAAAACAACCGAAGAATGTACTACTTTTTCGTGGTCTGACTATATTAATCTTGTGTGATGCCTATATGGTTTCAAACTTTTCCTTTTATCCACAGGTTGGTCCTGCACTTGCCTCTGGCTGTACAGTGGTTGTGAAACCCTCTGAACTTACTCCCCTTACAGCTTTAGCAGCAGCTGAGCTAGCCCTTCAAGCTGGGATTCCACCGGTAACTGTCTTCTAAAATTTTAATGTAAATATGGATACTGCAATAAAATCTCCATGAAGAATCCAATGTAAGATGTTGGAACCTTATGATGAATTAGGGCCAATAGCTTCTCACTTAATGAAGGATAAAAGAAATGAATTTCCTTAAGCTTTTATGATATCATAATAGTCATCAAAATTGTCTAAATTTCTGATGCCTTAATGAGGTCTTTTATAAAGCAATTGCTCTTTAGGTCATCATTGCTTGGTGCATGTTTTTGTGGCCTTGTGTCTGGAAGATTAGAGAATGATGTGGTTTGTCATGTGATTACGTTCTTACTGCTCTGAATTGCATCATGTTGGAGGAGGGTGCTAACTTTCTTTCTAATCTGTGCTTTACATACATTTGATAACCTGCAAATAACCTATTCCTAATTTAAAAACCATTCTAATATTGTATTTCATTTTATTTGTTTCTAAGAATTTTGATCTCTATGTTGTAGGGTGCTCTGAATGTGGTTATGGGAAATGCTTCTGAAATCGGCAGTGCTTTACTTACGAGTACAAAGGTTTTTTTCTGCTTGGATTACTGGAAATGCAATGATTTAGGCTTTAGAGCTTACTTGTTTGCTGATTCAGGTGAGAAAAATAACATTCACTGGCTCAACAGCTGTTGGAAAAAAGTTAATGGCAGGGGCAGCCGAGACTGTAAAGAGGGTATGGGCAGTAAATACTAGGGATTCTTTTTTGGAAGTTGTAGAAACCTTCCAGGACTCACTGTCTTTTCCCCTGATATGTTTAGCTCTCTCTGGAACTTGGTGGGAATGCACCCTGCATAGTATTTGATGATGCAGACCTGGAGGTGGCAGTAAAAGGAGCTGTAAGTTAGACTGGATTTATAATTGCTGTTAACACTAAGTATGTTGTGTTCTCCTGAACTGGTTCCATTAGGAAGTAAACTGAAGTTACATAGCTTCCTACAGTGTCAACAGTTTATAAAACTTTCCTCCTGCAGCTAATAGATCACTTTCAGTTATTGTCATGGAGTCAGCTATTTGTTTGAAATTATTGTTGGTACTACCTATAAGTGCTGATATCTTGTATAACTAATATGTTCTTTTACTAGGCAGTAATGCTTAATTTTTTGCTGGAAAAAAAAACTAGTTGGTTTAGAGGCATTTTCACTATCCTGGTGCTATTCTTAACTCAGTCAATCAAATTATTGCAGCTTGCAGCGAAGTTTCGTAACAGTGGTCAAACATGTGTTTGTGCTAATAGAGTAATTGTGCAAGAAGGTACATGTGGAGTTTTTTCCAAATATAGGGTTGTAATTGTGGTTTTTTGTATGCTGTCACTCATATATTATTCATTCATGAGCCTTACCTATGAATTTAAACCTTTGGGTGGATTGATATTTGACATGACATTAGAACCTTTACAACAAAGACATTACAATTCAAACAACATGAAATACTTTATTGATGGAACTTGTTTAATTTGTCCCCAACAGAAACATGTGAAGCATGGACTGTTGACCCTTCCTTGGTTTTAAACATTTGCAAGTTCTTTTCACCTCAGTTATTTTCATTTGAGAGGTCATATTATACTTTTACATGACCCATTCCTTTGCATTTTTCATTTAATAAAATCGTTGGAGTTGCAATATAAGATGTTTGGTTCTTGAATTTAGTCATGCTATGTTTCAAATCATAGTTACTTGTTTATACTTATCTTTTAAACTTGCTGCTATCTCAGGATGTATCACACTTTTTTGTGTAGGTATATATGACAAGTTTGCTGATGCATTTTCCAAAGCTGTTCAGAATATGCAAGTTGGGAATGGCTTTAGTGAAGGTGTGGTACAGGTAATGCTTGCTTTTGTTATCTTAGTAGTTTATTGTTGTGGGTCAGTTTCATGCAATGCAAATGTTGTGTTTTCTTAGTAATTTATCATTGTGAGTCAGTTTCATGCAATGCAAATGTTGTGTATATGTAGTGTCGGCTGCAAATCGTGTGATTCTATACGGCATGCATCTGTTCTTTTTCCATTTAACCAGGAGTTGCTGAAAGAAATTATCACAAGAAACGAAACCAGTCTAGCACTTGCAGCATGTTTTATTTAAAAGTTCATTGTATTGAGAGTTGAGTAATTGCTGAGCAATCTTTATGCACCTTAATGTTTGTTGTATAATTCAATAAGCTAGAGTAATGGCAGAAGGTCATGGGTCATTTACCTCTTCCGTTATCATGGGATAGAAAATAGAGGAGTAACTTTTACATGTTGCGCACTTTGATGAGTTAGAAGTTATCCTTCATTTTTGTGTTTTGGTCATTTGGTAAGAAGCAGCATTTCTAGTATTTACCCCTATTTGTACGCTAAGATGAAGCAAGTTTAGCATTGTTCCTTGAGGATTTACCATCTACGAGGTAGAAGAGGGGATGCTAAATGCCATTTTTCTGGTAACAGAACTGTATGTCATTTTATTTCATTCCATACCAAACTTGTGCGTTGAGATATGACAATATTGGAATTGTTTCTCATCCTTAATTCTTCCCTTTTCCCATTCAATCGCTGTTGCCTTGCATTGCAATGATGATTCTGATCACAAATTCATTTGACTAATCGTCTTCTTGTATTTCACATGCCTTCTTTTGATAAGTGATTTGATCTTTAAGATTAATTCTTACTTCCAGGGGCCTTTGATCAACGAAGCTGCAGTACAAAAGGTGAATTTTTGTTGAGTTTGTGCAGTTTTCATAATATTAAATTGTGATAATTGACCGTTTGGGCGGCTTCCTCTATTGTTTTAATCCCTTCTTTAAATTCTTTTAAAGGTTGAAAAGCTTGTTAAAGATGCGATCTCAAAGGTCTGTCTTGTTTGCTCCATCTATCTGTATATTACATTATCATTTTATTTACATGCGATTTCTCATTTGAACCTGTTGCCTTGGATCTTTTATTTGATTATATACTTCTAATTTATTCAAACTACATGTGAAGGGAGCAAAACTCCTTCTTGGTGGGAAAAGACACAGCCTCGGAATGACTTTCTATGAGCCCACTGTACTTAGTGGTGTGAAGAGTGAGATGCTTATATCAAGGTAAAAATGGAAATGTTATGGTCATTATATGAAATGAGCTATTTAATGAAAATTGCTTGGAATCTCCTCTCCAGTCAGTTAAAAGGATTGTAATCGCTTCTGTCAATCAGTTAAAAGCACACACACACTATTAGGTTTCTCTGACCGTTCCTCGTGTGAAACTGAAACAAATTCTCCCATTCACACTGCAATGTAACAAAGTCTTGAGATAGAGTCGATGTCTAAAACTTCTTTGACGGTGGACTTATTGTAGAGACCTTTTGGTGGTAGTATATGGATCATCTTTCTTACTTCTATCACATTATTCTTTCACTTCAAAATTATCTCATGATGGAATTCTATCCTTATCCTTATCCTTATTGCTTAACAACAAGATTTTCTGGCTGGTTTTGGTAGATAGTAAACTGGTATTCCATAACTTCACCTGCAATATGAATGGAAAATTTGTAGCATTGAACCATCAGTTGTGGGCAAAGTTGTGGGCAAAGTTGGAAGAAGGTCATGGAAAATGTAGAGCTTTCAACTATGAGGATCAAATTCTCTAAATTACAACCTTGTGAGCAAAGCTGTTAGAAGGGGAGGGGATTGATGTGTGTACTGTGATTTTTGTATTGGTAGTTAAGTCCTTTGGATAATCACACCAATTTAGCGCACTAGTTGGATGGGGTGAATGGGAGTAACTCTTCATCCATAATGGCGTGGTATTAACAACTCTCTGAATTCTTTTCTCTATCAATTTATTTTTAGTTTTATATTCTTTTCTAAACTCTGTTTCAATTACCTCTGTCAGCTCTACCTATCTATGGTTCTATCCAATCCTTTTGAACGCATCATTAAGCATAATTTTCTCATTCTGGTTTGTTGAGTGAAATTTTGGTCCATTTATGCTAGTGTAGAAAAACATCTACATGTATTATATCATCCTGAAAAAATTCTGTTCTGCTTTATTTCAGAGAGGAGGTATTTGGACCTGTGGCACCTATAATGTGTTTCAAAACTGAGGAGGAAGCCATTCAAATTGCTAATGACACTAATGCAGGTTGTTTTTATCTATCCCTGCTTCTTTTTCCATGTTAGCGAAAAGTTGAATATTGTCATCTTTTCATGGTACATTTGTTTGATCTGCGGAGGTTTTTCCTCTATTTGTATATTTATTGTTGATTGAGATGATTATATCAGATTCCCAATGAGAAGCTACCTGATTTCTGTAGGCATTGCAAGTGGATTCACAACTTTTTGCACCATGTAATTTTGCCTTATATTGACTGTATGATGTCACAGGATTAGCTGCTTATATTTTCACAAACAGTGTTCAACGTTCATGGCGTGTCTCGGAAGCTCTTGAATATGGACTTGTTGGTGTCAACGAAGGAATCATATCAACTGAGGTCAGGATTATTTTGCGTATAGCAAACAGAGCAGTTTTAATTTTTACCATTTTTCTAGATTGTATAGATTCTTATGTTTTGATTTGTAGCATTTACCGAACAGAGCACTTATTTTGCTCCAATACAGGTGGCTCCATTTGGAGGAGTTAAACAGTCTGGCCTTGGACGGGAAGGTTCCAAGTATGGGATGGATGAATATCTGGAGGTACTGATATATGTTGTTTCGTAAAGTGATTCTCCCCTCTCTCTCTCTCACACACACACACACATACACCCACACACACACACACATACACGTGCAAAATCACACGTGCTCACGCATTGGTTGGTCGAGTTATTTTCTGTTGTTCACTGATTGGTGCATTGTCTAATGCAATATGTTTGCATGTTGTTCCAGATGAAATACGTCTGCTTAGGAGATATGAATAGGAAATGAGACCCAGGTACCTCTTAATACACTTCTGAGTTTATAATGCTAGAATCTCTGAGTTAATTTATTCGACTGTCGTGACTAATTACAGTATATATGTGCAGTTTGATAGGCAGCCAGTGATTTTAAGGTGGGAGAGTCTTTAGTCTCAAAATATGGATATCTATGACAGAACCTGAATCTCAACTGGATCTTTTGCTTTCTTCTGGCTGGTAGTAAGTTCAAACTGGAATCTTTGTCTGGTAAGCATGGAATAATGCTTTATGCACATTGTATGTTGCATTTTGTTTCTTTTTTCTTCTTTTGCTTTTATGACTTCTTGTTCTGAATTTTTTTTTTCAATAAAGTGTTGGTTTTCTGAATAGGGGATTGATTGGGTATTTTGGCTTCTGTTTAATGTTCTTCCTCAATGCTCTCTCATAGAAGCAAGACAAGAGGTTTATTCTTGCAAAACTTTGTTAATGGGTTATTGAGAATGACAATCGTATAAGTTAATCCGTACAATAATCTACCCCGGAGGTGACAGTGAATTAGTAGTAAACGTCAAGTTGAAGCTCTTGATGGTATTAATACTATAGTAACGAAATATGGCTGGTGTTATATCTTGAATAAATGGAGGTGCTGGTCATGGCGAGAAGCACAGATAATGGTAATTGGAAAATAATGGATAGAGGTGATAATGGGGGTGGTTTGAATCTGACAAATGGTAACACTTCCTGCTATGGTAACTGTCATGGACATGTTTTGAGGCTTTACAAATGCGTTCAAATCCTAACCCAAGGGGTGTGATTGAGTGGAAGGGATTCATCTATCCTTAACAAAAGGTCAGGACTCATCTATCCTTAACAAAAGGCCAACTGTCCCACCCTGTGAGGTGTCTACAAACGAGCGAGGGGATTAGTCACTAGGTCCGCCGATAGATACCCTGGTCTAAGACCTTAAAAAAAAAGCCTTTAAATCCTTATTGTCGCAGCTTAGTCCCTCAATTAAATTTTCGGCAAAATTTTACCAACCAATTTATGTGCACTTCACCTAATCAATTCATCAAACATCTTCTAGGCGCTCCTTTGAAACATTTTGGGCAGTAAATATAAGGAACCAGATCATATACAAAGATTACATCTGGTCAGGAAAGAGGCAAGAATGCACTCATTTTCGCCTACAACACACATATATATATAAGCAATAGTTTCGAATCAGTTTGTTCACTATCATGTCCTTTCAGACTAAAATTATCCTAATTTCAAATCTGCAAATGTTTGGAATAATATGGCCCTTTCAAATATTCAGATTAAGACAAAAACTTACAACTAACTTATCTGAACTGCCAATTATCAGAAGTTGAAGTGGTCTTTAGTTTATCTCAAATTTGAATTTTCAGCTTTTATGATGTCGCAGTCATTCTAGTTTTGAATGTGCCCGTATTTTTTGGAATAGTCAGCTTGCCCCCTTTCAATTTTGTAGTAACTTAGCAATTCTTAGCTTTTGTCAAAATATGTCATCATTATGTTGACAAAGTTTTGCAGAAACCGAAAAAATGTCTTAAGTAGCTGTCATGCTTGAAGGTGATAAATTGAGCTTGGGTTAGACACTGTAGATAGAGGTTTATCTGTTCTTGCTTCCTCCTCGGGTGAGTTGGAAAATATATGCCTGAACCTCGAGAACCTCATCCACCTATGTCTTCTCTTCGTAAGTATTATAATTAAGATGAAGAGTATTGAATTATGTGGGGTTCCATCAACTCCTTACACTAAGGAAAAGGTCTGTGACAAGATCTTGACTTTTGTAAATACATTTCACCGTCACCTCGCCTATTGGTTATTAGCACATTCCAAAGCTAAATGGGTATATTATTCTAATTAATGAGATTGAAGACTGGACAGCCCAAACAGTTTTGGGGTATAAAGTTAATATGGTGTTGATTCTGATTGTCAAATTGATTTAAACATGAAAAATTGACACACAGAAAAAAATGGATACATCAATTTGATATCATCAAGTCACGGATCGAAGGCATTTTCTACCTTTTTTTAATTATATATATACAATAACGTCTTTTTTTTAATTAAGTTCAAGTTTAGATTATCAGGCCTACCTTAACCCTAATTTTTATAAACAAAATATTGTTATTTTATTTAAAAAAATTGGACTTTAAACTTGTATGAGTCTAATTTGACTTGTATATCGGATCATTAAAAATATCTTAATTTAAACTTATGAGTCAATTTATTGTCATCTGTAACTATTGTGCCGGGACATAATGTTATACCGTTTTAAAATATCCTAAGAATAATTAAAAATGGCAGCACAGATTTCAATTATTCACTTCTAATGCTTTTAATTAAGATCTATCTTAGTTAATTACTTCATCTGTCGATCACCTCATACCATCTAACTTACTGACATATGACATCTATATCCATTAACGAAATTAAGTAGATTTTTTGTCTACAAATTAGTCATTTTGGTGGTCTCACCTTTTGATGTATAACATGAACAATTTATATCCACATATTTCCTTCGTATAATAAAACTTTCCCAAGTTTTGAATTTGACATATATGGCAGTAAAGGTGTGTAATATTCCGTTTTCAACCTAAGTCCGATTTCTGTATCCTCAATTTTCGTATAATAGAACAAGAACAAATTGGTGGTAGAAGGATGTATCTCTAATGTTTATAATAATTATCACATCCCAACCTCAATCTAATGTTTATCGACTAATTCACCCAACTAATAGATTAGTATATACTTCAATCTGATGTCGACTAACTCGTCTTGATCAACATAGGGGTACCTACTCTATTATGAGTCTGACTAATTTGCTCTGATTAATAAAATGGGATCTACCCCATTCTAATGTTGGCTAATAGAACTCGATCAATCGTTATTGCACACACATATATATGCACAATCATTGCCTTTTTAAGGTCTTATATCATATACTCCCTCCTATTCAAAAGAAGTGTCGTTTTAGAGGAATGCACACATATTACAAAAATTAATGAAATGTCTGATATACCCTTATTAATTAAATGTTAAAGTGTCTTGAAAATATAATCTGTGTAATTAAGATGTGAGAGAAATTAAAGGGTAATTTTGGAAGTAAAAT
>JAOSBP010000002.1:17342250-17386036 GCA_027563825.1 Erythroxylum mucronatum | reverse complement strand
AAAAAGTCACAAACGACACTTATTTTGAATAATTAAAATCCCTCTAAAACGACACTTATTTTAAATAGGAGGGAGTATTTAATAATATTCATTCATCACACATCATTTATTAATATGAGTCACTAAATATAAAAAATATATTCACAATTTATTACATAATCATAATTGCTTATAGAAATTCAAAATCACAATTCATATGTCTATTTGTCTTTATATGTTAAAAAATCATCCAAAACACATGAAATTCTATATAATCTAATCTTCCAAACTTATCATTTTGACAAAAAACTTAATTTTGTTAAATACCTCAAATTGGGCTCTCCAACAATCTAGTCGATAATGAAAATTAAAATATTCAAATATTAATTAACATCCGATAAATACGAAAGGTAAAAAATTGCTCAACTTAGCTCAAATCAGCTCGGTTTGATCTAAAGTCAACAAATCTAGTTTGACACCCTTTCATTTCTAATTGAAATTACCCCTCTAGCTCTTATGCACACTTTCCCTTGTTTCCTTATTTTAGCTAAAATAAACATTGGCTAGTTAGATGGTATGGGACTGGCTAGCTGATATCAAATGTAGGTGTCTTAGCTTTTTAAAAGTTTTAAAAAATGATTTTAATTTTCTATATCATCTTGAACCGTTTCAATTTGATACTTCTATAAGAATTACTATAAAAATAATGAATCGTATTTGGTGATGGCACAAAATGAATTCAGAAGTTTTTCCCCCAAAAATTATCCTATTTGAGCTTAACATGTCTTCATATGAATTGTATGTAATTCTTTTAAAATTTCATAATCTTTTTAATTATCTCAATATAATATGTCTACCAAAAATCATTCCTAAAATATCGAATAATGTTGAATGATGACTTCAAATTAAACTAATATATTGTTTAAAATTTTAAAATATTAGCGGCACCTTTTATGTATTCGATATCAATTTTTAACTTAAATAAATATTAAAGTATTAAATTTCATAAAATTATAAACATTAATAACTCAAAATTTTGAGATCTAAAAAAAAAGAATCACATATTAATGAAGATTACAAAATAAACCATACCATGGGAATGCTCTGTACAAATTAGAATTTGGGGTTTTGGGTCAATTGTCTATGTACATGCCTAGACGCAGCCAGCAGCGAGTTCAGATCTTCTGTCCAATATTATGGTGTTTTATTGTGTCTAATAAATTTCAGTCATTTATTTATGTAAATCCCGTATGGATCCCACGTAAATCTCGCAAAATAAATTGCTGAGATTGCATGAGACAGAATAAGAAAGTAATATTGGACAGATTAACTGGATTTGTTAGCAGCAACATATAGGCAGATATATATCATTTAAAAATAAATAAAGAGAAAAGCAGGTAAAGTATTCAAAATAGTACGCAGAGAAGGGTCCCGCAAATTCACCTTCAAAGAGAATATATTCATTTTGGGAGAATATATTCAGTTTAAAGATGCTTGAAAACCAAGCTAAGATTGCCCTAACAACTAAGCCAATTCCCCACTTTTGCATTAGATTTATGGACGGGCTTCAAGCATAATCAACCAAAAGTTAAATCCTAACTTTGCTTGATTAGATGATAAAGGCACTGCTATCTAGCTATAGTAGTCCAAAGAGGAATCTCAACACCTAAATGGAATTCCCACCTTTTCTCGCTTCTGGATAGATTGAGAAAATTGTAAAAACAAAGGAAAAAAGAAGAAGAAGCTATTTGATTATCGATCGTATACGAAGGATGCAGGGGTGAGGCTTACGACCACCTATATTTTTTTTGTCTGATATCGTCTCAGTCAGTTTCCACTTGGCTTCCACGCAGCATTAGATTGATTTGTGCAGCTACTCAAGAGGGCTGTGTTCATTATCCAAACCTTCTCTGAGTCGACATACGTACTACCATACATACTCTCAATAATATGATTTGGGATGGGATCTTGACCAGTCGAGCTAATATATAGGTATAATGACTAAATACGACTACAAAATTTATCTGGAAATTTTAACTCTTGGGGAGTTTCATTTCTTGAGAACAGAATCTTCCTTTAATTGTGAGGGAAGAAAGCATTTATTCCCATATGGATTTGGTTTACTGACATGTATTTTCCTTCTTTAAATTTATATCTTCAGGAATTGACTACCCTTTGCATGGTGTGAGAGGGACAGAGAACTGCATGCTTTATATATTGTTCTTACTCATCTTCTTTGCTTCTTTTTAACCATGAGTAGGACCATATATTTGGCAATTTGTTGTCTTTGACCCTAGTCTACTTGCAGAGTTCTTTGGTCTGATATGTTTTTTTTCATGGAAGCTAAAATGCATGGTCTGCAGGAACAATCTTCTATTCCACAAAAGTGAATCTAGTACATAACCTTTCACATACAAGAAGCTGAGTCCCCACTCAACTAAGCTTTAGAAAGAGAAGAGGTCCCCTCATTTATACTCAAAACCAACTTAGCTTTTTGCATTGATGTTCACGTCCTCTCATTTTACTTATCACAGGCAACATAAAGTTAGTTCTAAGCAGGGACGGAGCCAGACTCAATTTTAAGGAGAGCCGAAAATTTTAAAGGTAGGGATTTTTTTAAAAAGGGGAGACCACTTATATTTTTTAATTTTAAAAATTTTAATTTTATAAGTAATTTTAAAAAAAATATTTGAAAGGGGGGCCATGGCCCCCCCTCCCTTATACATGGCTCCGTCCCTGGTTCTAAGCGATGTATATACTTATTTATGTTTTTTTTGGGTTTAAATAGGCCATATTGTTAGAGTGTTCCATATTACCTTAGATATGAAGATGTTAAAAAGTTTATAAGTAGTAAGGGTCAACTATCTAAACAACTAGTTCTAATTATTTGGACAATAGTTGACTCAAACTCAATTCGTAGTAGTGGACTCTACACTCTGCCCATATTAAAAATTTAACACATATAGAATCAAGTTTTAAACTGTACTTTGCAGCCATATTGCAGGTTTGATAACTGATTGTATCCAGGTTAATTGCTTTTTCTTATAATCGCAATTGTGCAATGGTAGAAACCTGTAATTCAAAATCTTCCATGAAGTCAATTGGTGTAAATTGTAGAATGACTAACTTATTTCGTTAGTCTAACCTCATTTATGTAATTACATGTTAAATTGGTGTTGCTTTGCTTGCAACTGATCATAGATGTTGTAGTTAGTTCTTCGACTGATATAATTTTAAATTAAATTTGATTTATTACGTTCATAATAATAATATACCAGCTGCAATTCAACGTTAAATCACAATCCTTGTAGTCATAGATTACCACCAATCAAGGTATAATGATGAACCAAGCACGTCCTGTTATGTATAGACGGAATCTAGCTAATCACATAGTGTGATTATGAAAACCTTTTCGTTGGAGATGACATATAGTAAAGCATCTGTGTTCGTGTGTGTGTGTGGGGAGATAGTCATTTATAGCAAATAGGATTTTTGGGTCGTAATAATAAGCTAAAAAGTTTATCGTACCACGAAAACAGAAGAAGCCATGGCCGGTGGCCCATGCTCATAATTGTACCCTAGAGATCTCAGCTTCTCTCTCTGAAAGAGCGATATACATATGGTTCAGCAAAAAGAATTGGAAAAGTGAAACCGCACACTGACCATCATGATTGCTGGAGTTGAGGGGTCCCATTCTCGTGTATGTATTATCATCTGAAGACCCAAAAAGCTTCACATGGTAGACTAATATATACGACCGCTACACAAAAGATGCACTCT
Organism: Erythroxylum mucronatum; assembly: GCA_027563825.1. Classification (NCBI taxonomy): domain Eukaryota; kingdom Viridiplantae; phylum Streptophyta; class Magnoliopsida; order Malpighiales; family Erythroxylaceae; genus Erythroxylum; species Erythroxylum mucronatum. The sequence continues at coordinate 17,382,277 of JAOSBP010000002.1, read as the reverse complement.
CTACTCTTCTTTTGGTGGTCTCAAAAGATACGCAGTACAGTACTCATCCCTAACATGATACTCAAGTATAATTTACCCTACACTACAGCATTAAAGGTTCTCTATTTCAATTCTCTAGATGAAAATGTAAGACAGACATACGTACATGGACGATTACATATGCTAATATACTTGGAGAGTAAACTTAGCGTATGTCACTGTAATGGTAGACTTGTATACTTAAAGGAGAGAAAGAAAAGCGAGAGAAATGAGAGAGAGGTATCTTTTAGCAAAGTAAGAGCCGCATATTAGAAGAAGAATATGTGCGTTTTTACATATTACTTTCAATTCAATGTCTTATTTTTTATTTATAGGGTTTCTTTTGTGTAAGGGTTAAACCGTGGTTGTCCCACACTTCCTGGCCTCTTCTTCAAAAACGCACCCTATTCTTCTTCTTTTGCATATAGCATTTGTTCTTGAATCTCTTTGTTTTCTCAGCTGAGTCTCTTTGAGAGAGAAAGAGAGAATGTTCCATGCCAAGAAACCCTCAAGTATGAATTCCCATGATAGATCCATGTGTGTTCAGGGTGACTCGGGTCTCGTTCTCACCACAGACCCTAAGCCTCGTCTGCGTTGGACTGTTGAACTCCATGAGCGCTTCGTCGATGCTGTTACCCAACTTGGAGGACCTGATAGTACTTAATCTTTCTCTCTACTTCTCCCTCTCTTACTTCTTACACATCTTCAAGACTTCTAATATTGCTTTGGTTCTATAACTGATTTCTTAATTGCCTATGTTCTGATCTAAATCTTCAGAGGCCACTCCAAAGACTATCATGAGGGTTATGGGTGTGAAGGGTCTTACCCTTTACCACCTCAAAAGCCATCTTCAGGTTTGAATACATCTTTATTTCATTCTTCTTTGGCTTTTCTTATGACACTTTGTGACAATTTCGATGCAAGGTCGGCTTGATTTCATTCTCTCTCTCTCTCTCTCTGTTTTTTTTGGTTTTAAAATTTCATCTTTTATTTCGGTACATTTATTACTGTTCTTATTCTACTTTACTAGAAATTCAGACTTGGAAAGCAGCCTCACAAGGAAAACGATCACCTTAAGGATGGTAAGAGAGACGACTCATTCATCGACAACTTATCTTCTTTTATGACAAGTTTTATGTTCTACACTTCATGATATTTAGCTGTTTACCATGCATTGCAATTCACCCGTCACTTGTTATCGATTATTTTATGTAAACCATGGGCAGCACCGTTGGACCTACAAAGAAATGTTCCATCTTCATCTGGGATGATGGCCCGAAGCATGAACGAGTAAGTATTCGCTTCCTTTCTTTTCTTTCAAACCAAACAAGTAGGTTAATTCACTCTTGAGGCCTTCAAATTCTCCTCCTTTAGTTATCAAAATTTCTTATTCTTGGAAAATCACCTACAGATTTAACAAATCACCTAACGTTATCTTTTTAGTTCTTCTTTTGGGGGTGGGAATTCCGGATTTTCTTTGGGATATATGTGGGCAACTCTATATGACTGTAACTCACACATGGTTGATCAGGATGCAAATGGAGGTGCAGAGAAGACTACATGAACAATTAGAGGTAAGCAATTAAGACTCTCGTATTGGTTGCATGTCTAGCTGCATGCAATATCATTAAGGGATGAAAATTTGTCGCTCTTTTGCAGACAATTTACGTATGGTTTATTTGGTGTAATATTACAGGTCCAGAGACACCTTCAGCTGAGAATTGAGGCTCAAGGGAAGTACATGCAAATCATGTTGGAGAAAGCATGTCAAACTCTTGCAGGTGAAAACATGGCGTCTGGAGGCTACAAGGGAATTGGAAATCAGGGAGTTTCTGACATGGGAACTATAAAAGATTTTGGTTCATTAAATTTTCCACCATTTCAAGACCTTAACATCTATGGGGGAGACCAGCTTGATCTTCAACACAGCATGGAGAGGCCATCTCTTGATGGTTTCAATTTGTCCAACAACGAGAACCTTTGCTTAGGAGGAAAGAAAAGGTCTAGTCCATACGGTGATAGTGGTAAGACCCCTTTGATTTGGTCTGACGATCTCCGACTGCAAGAGTTGGGATCGGCACCGAGATGTCTCGGACCACAAGAAGATCCTTTCAAAGGTGACCATATTCAGATTGCACCACCGTCAATGGACAGAGGCCCTAATTTGGATTCAATATCAGACATTTATGAGACTAAGCCAGTCCTCCAAGCAAGTGAAACAATGAATGACAAGAAATATGAAGCATCACCGAAGCTTGAAAGACCATCACCAAGACGAGCACCACTTCCAAGTGAAAGAATGAGTCCTATGATCAATTCTGGTGCAATGTCACAAGGCAGAAACTCAACGTTCGGGTGAAAAATGATCTATTCCCTATATAGATGAAGTGACTTGATGTTTATTGAGATCTAAAGTTTTGTTCTCGATCGACAATTAGCAATTGACTACCGTCCGTACCGTAGGGTTTCTAATCCATGACGTTAAAAAGTGCCATGCATGGCAAATGATTGTTACTATTTAATCAACTGGTATACATCTGTATTTATTTTTTTCCTCTCCTTGACGTTCGTATTCCTATATGCATGTATAGATTAAGTCTTTATATGTGCATGTTGCTGTGCATGTTTCTAGTGCAAACGGTGCAAAAGCTATAGTCATTATTCTAACCCATTATTAGTCCTTTGCTTGTTGTCCATTTTGAATAAAGTTCACAAGAGTATTAATAATGTTCAAGAAAGTCTCATATTGTATAAGCTTATCGGTTAGTGATTAGTTTAAGGTCTTACATTAGCATAAACCATAGCAGCATGCTTAATATAATTTTATCTTTTACTGAAATAAATTGATTCCCTTGTGCGACCCGATTGTCAATTTGCCATCAAATATTGGTGGCAATATGTGCATGTTGCATTCATCTTTCAAACAAGATTGCATTATCGTTTTATGCATTTTTTCTCTCAGTACAAAACTCCTTTTTGGAGCAATCAAAGCAGACAAGTAGGAGCTAGAAATTGTTAAGGATATGAGTAGCACTTAGAGACACAGACTTATTACCACAAGCACAGAGAAAACAAATTGAAGTACAATCAAAATACATCTGCATTGAATCATACAATTAAGTTAAGAAGGAAGAAGCATATATAAATTCATATTTTAATGTCTAAAAATAAAAATTTAATCCCGATTGCCAAACTGACTTTTTTCGCACGAATGGTTTGTATGCATGCAAAGCATTATCTCTGTAGTGTGTAGTTTTTGCAGGGAACAACTTTATTGATAAACTTAGAAGCGCCATGTCTGGTCAATTGTGGGTCATCTATTTTCTAATTCAGAAAACCCTTTCTACTTTTGAGTTTGTTGTTCCCAGTTAGTTAGGCCTATCATTACGGACAAATACATTGGAACAATAAACTTAAAAGAGGAAAAGAGAAACTGAGAACAAATTGAAGAAAGACTATAATCCCCATCGAAGAATAGGAACTTTTTAGGGTTTCGGAAACATGAATAAAGCTGAATGAAGGATCTGAAATTGCTAATGGGAGAGTGCATCCATATAATAGCCTATTAACGAGACTTTTATAACATCCAAATGGGTATTGGGGTAACTAATAATTTTCTGAAATATGCTTAAATTTAGCATGAATCACCACATTTATACATCCATGTAAAGATTGGGATAAGGCTACTCTTGAAAGTAGCAAATAAAGATAATAACATGATGAAGTCTGCCTCTTGCGGATTATGGATTTTATGGAGATCAGTTACATGCATAGAGGAGAGAGTGACAGAAACACTTGTTTTCTTTGGATGCGGAATAATTTCCTTTGGCCAAGGGAAAGAGAAGCCGACAGAGAGTATCTATCTTTCATACACGTCCCTTTTTCTTCTTTACTGTACCGTATATAAGTTCCTACAGGATCAAACCAATAGCTGACAACTGTAGACTAGAAGGCTGCATCGCATCAGAAGTTGGCCACTCGTCCACGTTAAAACTTGTATGAATAAGTATCAAGCAATATAAACCATGCTTACGTTGCTAATATTTCATATCTCTCGGGGAGGACTGTGGCTAGCATGTGTATAACTAACCGTGAGAAGTTGGTCTAACTTTGGTTTAGTAAGGAAAAAGGTGATATCATCCATGCTGTACCTACTTACCTTTATTGGTTGCAGAGAAAAAATTTGGTCGCTGACAAGTTGTCGAGAAAGAGAAAGAGGAAAAGCTAATAAAGCCTAAAGCAGGGGAAGAACAGCGGCAACGCACTCTCATGAGTTTCACATATCGAGGAAGCTTCCGTCTTTTTGTCCACAAAGTTGATACACATGTGGGGTATTCTGCTAATACCTCGTCGATTAATGTGTTCTGCATTAACTAACGCTTTAAAAAACTAATCAGGGTTTCTCGAAGTTTTTTTGTGTTTTGGTATGTGTGTGTGTATTTTGAAAATTGAAATGTAGGTTTTAAAGCAAGATCAGGAAACCCTAATCCCACCACTTGCTTGTGCAATGGGCGATTAGACCCAAGGCGCCTTTTCGCAGGGTTACTAAAATCATTAAGCACTAATTAGCAACTAATCTGAAACACTTTGGATTCTCTTTTGTTCCGCCGCTGCTTCTGCTTTTGATAACTTTTTCTTTCTGTTTTTAAGTTTTTGCTAACAAAAGTACAGTCCTAGAAGCTTCTTTTGTTCCCCTGTGAATCCAAGTTTGCCTATTCGTCAGGCACCTGTTCAACTTATTAGTACACTCGCTCACACCGGAAATAGGGTTAGTAGTTGCCATTATTCTAGTACAATAATTTCGTATAATACAGTCATTACCAACCAATAGAGTATGAAATTCATTACAATGTTTATAAGAGCGAGTTCCACAATATGTGGAGTTAATTCTAACTTCCAAGAAGGTGAACATTTTTTTACAAGATGCCTTTAATTTGTTTGACTAATAATTTTCTTACTATTTTTGTTATTTTATCATTTATGCACTATATTAGAGTTCTACATCACCAACAATTGGTCAAGTTTGGGTATGTTTACATTACTCATAAAATCAAAATTTAAAATGGAGAAAATTCAAATTGTAGGAACTTGAGTAAGATTTTAAGTTAGAGGATTTTAAATTATATTCATTTGAGTAATTAGTATTAAGAACCACAATTATGTTATTTTACTTTGATTGTCATCTTTACTGATGTCCATGAATTAGACATGAATATTGACGCCATAATAATTAATTTCTTTTTATATTTTTAACCATTCAATAAAATCAAAATATTTGTAAATTATGTCATACATTTTCATTGTTAAGCCACATTTTTTGTGAACTATGTGTTTGCTTTTTCTTAAAAACATTATTTAGAACTTATAATATGTTTTTCTTTTAAAAATATATATTAACAATTAAGTTTTAAACAAAATGATAATAATAAAATAATAGCACCAAAGCTAAATGTTATTGAGCACATAACACACTTTAGTTGGACACTCTAATTAAATTTATTATAACAATATTTATCTAACTTAAAAAATCAAAATATTTATAACATTAACAATATCTTTACCTTTTTTTAAAATAGTAAAATAATTTAGAATAGAAGTATCTTTCAAAATTAAAAATATATTAATGATAAGAAGTCAATAATGGACTGTACACAAGAAGCATATTACTAAACAAAAAATAGAACATAATTGCACAATCAAAACTAAGGCTCTTAAAAATAGAAAGTTATGTCCTTAATGTTGAGAATATGTCTTAAAGACTTTTCAAAAAAATGAAAACTAAAAAAAAGAATATATCTAAAAGACCAAAAGGTGTTTATGCTTGGTTTAATCAAATTTTGAAAATTTTAACATACCAATTTTTATCCATAAGATTTCGCCATTTTGAAATAGTTTTTGTATTGATTTGCATAATAACACTCTCTTCGTAATTTTATAAACCTTACACTTAAACCACCTTCCATTTTGGGCATGTAAACTTTACTTCACTTGACTCTAACTTTTAAGGCATTTATCTACCAGTTGTCAAAAGGCAGTTCTTTATCTTCCTCTCCAAAGTCTTCACTATGGGCATGCGTATCACGGGATGAGTGCTCTAAAAGACACGCAAAAAATTTGTCATTAGACTAATTAGTTGAAGTCTAATTGCATAAGTGATCTACTTATTATTCCACTTATCTAGTTTTATATCAATCAATTGTACTAACGTAAGACAATCTCTTTTCTTTTTGTTAAGTCAGAAGAATTTATAAAATATAAAAGTTATGTACAAAGATGGTGTCTACTCAAGCAGTGTCTGGTGACTCTGTTGTTAGCTAATTCACTGTCCCTAGCAGTAGACACTAATTGAACATAGTCTTTGGCAGCATAAGGGAACCAACGAAATGCATCTTTGGAAGCTACCTCACTTCCTTCTCTACCTTACAGCTCACTCTCTCACCCAGAACAAATCAACTCTCAATTCTCTAACCAAATCCGCACATAATGACCACAATTGACCAGACAAATGTAACCTCAACAAACAAAATCATCAAGCCCAGCTAAAGCAACACAATTATATAAGAACTAAGTTCAATAGCTGAACTTCAACTTCCCTTTCTAAGATTGGATTACTACCTTTCCGCCTGTTTATCTACAAGATGCAATAGTTGATGATGTCACTAGTGCAACCTGGAATCCTCCGTAGGTGATGGTTTGCCAACTCTGGAAGATGGTAATTTCCTGGAAATTGTCTTTGCTGTGCTGAGGAAGACCAAGTCCTTCCAATTCCAGAGTTCTGATTGTAAGTAAGATATTTCCTGTACTTGTCCTCTTTATTGCTGTGAATATTGAAGGAAAGTTGGTTCGCCAACAAAGGAAAGTTGGATCTCCAACTAACCCCTGTCTGATCTTCCAACAGATACACACATGATGCTGAGCCAGTGATATTCCTGAGCTATCAAACTTGCAGAAAAATGTTAGTGAAATAGGCACCTATTTAATTACCTTGAGTTTAGAAGTTTCCTAACTTGGGATATTACTCTGAGGTACATACTCCCAACATCTATGTCTTCATCTTTGAAAGTTTTTGCATTCCTTTCAGCCCAAATATGGTAAACAGTAGTAGATAGAAGGATTGGAAAAGTATTAATGTCTGAAATCCTAGTTTTGGAAGCGATATTAAACCAAGTGAGAATAGCAGAAAGGTTTGGATGATTAGGAAGGAGTAAATGAAAGTGTGAGAGGAAACAGACCCAAATATATTTAAAGAATGTACAGTCAAAAAACAAGTAGTCAATGATTTCATTAGCCGACATACATAAGGAACAGTGAGTAGTAAGACAATCTCTTTTGGTTAGTCTTGTAAGGGACAGGGGTATCCCTGAGTTTTTTATTCCAACATTCCTTTTCTAAACTAAGTATGTTGAATCATATTCATTATATTTTATAGGTAACCACTAGAAACATATGAAGCTCTTGTTAGGATTGATTATCAATCCTAAACCAACTTAAAATCCTTTAGAGCTTTAATAAAACATGAGACTGAAATCCTCCATAGCTTTAATAAAACATGAGACTGAAGCCTTATTTACTTTATTAAAAAGAAACCAGTTATCTGCAAAAAGATAACCTAGCAAGATTCATTCTTCTGCGTTTAAAGTGATACTTAAACTCATTACAACTATTTGATATTCATGAAAATTAAAATCAATAAAATCTCTATGTAGATGGTAAATAAACAAGAAGAAATAAGTCACCTTGTAAAGAACAAATTTTCTTTTAGGGATAAGAGTAGATTCAACATCAATTAAAATCGTAAGGTTAAATTCTTAGAACCTCATGTAGTTTAAAATCACATTAAAAAAATTATCACATTAGTCTTCATTTTTAAAAACTATAAAATGCCACCTTTTTGGTTTAGTTAATTTATTATTTGTTCCCTTGTCGTCTATTTGTCGTTAAAAACCCTATTTATGCATGCGCAAACAACATCGTATCAATTTTTGGGAGCCTATATCGAACAATCTTGCTATGTAGAAATGGCTAACCCACACAACCCTTGGCTTCATGCATCGTCATGTTTCATAACCTACACAACGCCACATGAAGCCAAAATAATGTTTGGTTTTATCATCTCCTAAATAGAGAAAGACACTCTGTGAAATATACTTAGGTTTCTTTTTAGTTGATTGGGAAGCAAAGGGAAAAATAATTTTAAATCTCTTTTCTGAAAGCAGTGGGAATAGAGTGCTGATATCGGGAAGCAGCAAGACTTATTTCAATTCTTAGTACCATCTCATTTAAGTAACTTTCATTTCTTTTTGTTTAATTCTAGCATAATGCATTTCTAGGTTATAGAAGTGATTAGTAAATATATGTAAGGCACAATTGCGATAAAAATTATATGTATTCATAAGATTGTTATGTCTTTTTTTCAGTGGTGCTAACACTAAATGATTAACTCTATAAATCCTCTCTTTCTTTGTGCACCATTCCTAGTTATGTCCTCTTTAATTTGATATGCTTATATTGTGAGCAAGATTTTATAGTTTCTCTTCTTCTGGTTTATAGCAAGAATATAGTTCCTTCTTTATAAGATTAGAGATTAGATCATTGATATGCATCTAAAGAACTATTTATTTATTAGTGAAGTAGATTGGAATTGGTCTAGTGGTGGATTTTTAAGAATCATGCATATTTATTTCTATGCTCTTCCTAGCAATACTTAAATGGCATGTTCCTGTAGGAAAGTGGTAACATAATTTTACATGCATGTACCTATAAGAACAAAGGCTACTTAATAGACTGCTTCCAAACCATTTGTTATTTATGATAAATTACAACTCATTTGCACTTTAATTCCATCAGGTAATTTCGAAGAGACACATAATACCTTGGAATTTGCCCACCATATAAAGTATATTAAAATTCAAGCTCTATAGGATAAGGATCTATTTTTTCCCTTTGTCATCTGGATTTCTAGAACAAAATTGATGAAGTGTGAACATTTTTGGGCTTACAAATTATTGATGATAAATCACTTATCAAGAAGTATCAATATGAAATATGTTGTTTGAAGGAAGAAATAGAACAACTAAAGAGAGGAATTGTCGCAACTCCTCAAGTGAAAGAGATTATGGTAAATGACATTGTCCTCCTAAAATAAAAGGTAAACTCGACAATTATTCTTCTTTAGATCAAACATTGGAATTTTAACTCCACATTCATTATTGGTGCAATCTTACTTTTCATTCATAAATTATTTTTTAATCTTAATTATTTATCCCTATCATCACTTGTAACATTATTACCGATCCCATAATGTAGACTCAAAAGATACACTGAGCCTATTTATTATGGTAGGTTGAATTTCACTTCTTAGGTACAAAGCCATCATATTCTCACTTAAGTATTTGAAGTATTTAAAAAGAAAGAGCATCAATCGTTTGATTGCTGGCTATCTTTTGTGAAGTATACTATAGTTCCTCTTTTTCCAACAATTGTAGCATTAGATTCAAGGTAATATTGGAGGATCACAAATTTTGTGCATTTATGTGAAATAAGTTACAAGATTATTTATTATGGATTAACTTTTTTCCTTAACCTAGGAAATTGACTCTTCAAAGAGTTTCACCAATTCCTTTTGGAAAAACAGAAAAATGATGTGGTTATTAAATATTGTGCTTGTCAGTTAACAAATTCTCTACTAGCCATTTTGTTCAATTGTTTGCTTACTTAGGTTGTTTTTCCATATGGTGGGCTTTCAATCATCGAAGCCTAATAAAGCGTGTTGATCACATTACTTGAAAGACATTTTATACTCTATGTAATAAACACATTTGTGACTTACTGCCTTCTCCTTTTAAAATATTTTGCTTCTTTTGTTTCCCTAAGGAATTATAATAACTTTAATTTACAATATCTACAACTCTATGCAGCTACGTATTAGCATATCTTGGCTCGAGATTAAGATGAGGTGCATAAATGAATGATAGTCTATTGTTACCTAGAATGATGTACTAGACAGTGAATGCATGGTTGTCTAATTGAATTCAACTAGAGTCACATGCAATCAAAAATTTTCCATTGTAATGTGCATGTCAGTTAGAAATTGTTTTTCAATTCTTTGTACATTGCTTATTTGTTTACAATACGATCAATTTGCATGATATTCTTATTATTTTATTCCCTAATGATGATAAACAATTAGTCTTATCACTGCTGCTAATGTAAATCAATATGGACCATTGAAGGAACTCATTTAATATTTGCATAATTACATAAGCAAATAATATATTGAATTTGCACATATTTGGTATTATAATTACATAATGTGATATTTGTTTTTGTCGTAGGATCTGTTTGAGGAATGGAAAGTAATTCAAATCCCATAATTAGGTTTACTTGCTTTTATGGAGGATGCTTCAAATTTAAACCAAAAACGGTATATGAAGATGGAGAGAAAGATTATTTTGGTTGTGAGGTGGTTGATTTTATGCTTAATGCTAAGAGGTTAGGATATGGAGAAGCATGAAATTGTACCGATAAATTCTTACTTGATTCCTTTGAAGATGGTTTGAGGCAACTATAGAATGACAATGATGTGAGGACTTTGAAATGTGCTATTGAAGTGAGAAAAATAAAGACAATATAGGTGATTATGGATGGAGAGAAGTGCCCTAAGTTAAGTAAACTTATTGAACCTGAGGTTAATATTCCAATTGAGTTAATTGGGGATGATGAGGAGGAGGAGGAAGGTTTACCAGCACCTGAAAATGTATCCGCAAATCCGCCCATGCTAGCAACATCTAAATTTGAAGATAAATATGAAGCATCAAATGATTCAGACGATCTATTATACCATAAGAGCCAATTAACAAATATCAGTGACTTATTCAAGTGAAGATATTCCCGATGATATCTATGGATGTGCTATATAAGAAGAGTTACCTGCTAAGAGTTTATGGTGTACTGATGTTGAGAATATTGACTTAGGTGATGATAATATTAATGTTGTTGATGATGATTTTGGTATGAGAAGACCAAGAAGAAGATTGAATATCTGTACTTTTCTCTTTTAGTTTAGATGATGAGCGACTTATTTTGAAGCAAGGAATGGTATTTGATTATGCTTATACATTTAGAAAGGCTATGAAGAACATGATTGTTAAGATGGGATTTGACTATGTTTATATAAAGAATGAAAGGCCAAAAGTTACTATAGTGTGCAAGAAGAAATATGGATGAAGAATATATGTAAGCCTTACGTAAGATATAAATGTATTTTAAATTAGGACATTCCACGATTCTCATTCTTGCTAAAGATTATTTGATAGTGCAAAATTTGATTACTAGCAGATTGCTCATACATACTTAGCACACTTCAGAGATCATCCTAGTTGAAATATAGATGGGCTAAAAGGGGGCGTTTTAAGATATTACAAGCAAAAGATTACAGACATCAAAGCATGCATATAAAGCTAAAACGTATGCCTTGTATTTTCTGGTTAAAGATGAAGAGGCATAATATAAAAAGTTAAAGAGGGTACTTCTTAGCAATAATGGAATGCAATGAAATCATTAATGATTGTCATTTGAAGACAAGTTATGGTGGGCAAATGCAGACAGTCATTAGAAAGAATCCAAATGATTTTATGTTTCTATTATCTTGGGCTATTATACGAGTTAAGAACAAAGAGAGCTAGAAATGATTTTTGGGATGCTTACTGGATGATATTAGTTGTATTTGTTCATGGGTGTTCATGAGTAATAGACACAAGGTAACATAATGAAATATTCTTATTGTCTATTTCATATTTTCCCTTATTTCTTACTGATCATATCTTTACCATATGATGTAGTGTCTACAAGAGCTATTTGAGCATGAATATGCAAATTTGGACCATATTTATTGCTCTAGGCATTTGTAAGACAATTTGCAAAGAACAAACTGCTAGCCAACTGCAAGGACCAGATGTGGAGTATCGCTTTAGATTGTACACAACAAGGGTATAAGCGACAAATGAGTAAGATGGAGAGCATGAACAAAGATGCCTATGATTGGTTGGTAAATATTCCCTAGATAAGATCGTGTAGACATACATTTGATAGATGATGTAAGGGCAATTTTTTTTCAAACAATACAATAGAGTGTTTCAATGCATATTTGAGGAATGCACGAGACAAACTAATCTCGACTTACTTAAAAGTGAGGAGATCTACCATGAAGAAATTTGATCAAGAGAAGTAAGGAATGGCTACTTACAATGACAAGATATGTCCTAACATTGTGTCAAAGTTAGACGAAAATAAAAAGGAAGATACAAATTATTTGGCTTGTTTTGCATGTAGTAACATTATTTTCATTTCAACATATTTACATAAATGTCACTAATAACTTAATACATTTATGGAAGGTGATGGGAAATTTGAAACTAAGCACTATAAGCTTAACCATCATATTATGAACCTTCGAACAAATGAATGCACATATGGGAGATGGGAGTTAACTAGGATCCCTTGTAGCTATGTTGTTTCAGTAATTTTTTTTAGAGAGAGGAGATCCTTATGATTAGTGCACCAATACTACACTAAGGAGACTTATATAAGGTATTATCGAGAGACTATTAATCTAATAACATGTGAATAGTTTTGGCCTATTGCTGGAGAATATAGAAAAAAGATCAATCCTTCCCTTTATAAGAAAAAAGTTGGAAGGCCAAAGAAGAAAATAATAAGAAAAGTTGGTGAAGATAAGAAGCATGAGATTATTTCAACAAGGACTGGCAGCCATGTAACTTGCAAGATATGTAAACAAGCAGGACATAATTCAAGAAATTGTAAAATGCCAGGACCTGGGTCAGTTATCATGAGCTAGATGATGGTAAACTTTTTTTTTTTAATTTTGAAGTAAGAATATAAGTGATAATAGGAACTTCTATTATTTGATAAATATAGGGTCAAGTGTAAATGCCTTCTTAAGGAAAGGAACGTGTTCAAAAATTTAGAGTAAAGAGAAGACAACCAAAGTTGGAAGAACTGAGATTTCGACAATGTTAAGAGAAAGAGAAGAGGTTAGAACAACAAAAAGAACATGGAGTAAACGATATATATAGCTAAGTTCTAGTCCTTTATTTTTTCGAAACTCATAAAACTATTTTTTTTATATGTAATTATTCATGGGCAGCTTATGTGGTCCATTGTATGGGCTCACTTTTGTTTCTTTTGGTTATGTAATTATAACACGATGTGCAAAGACCATATGCAAGGAATCATTTAATTGATCTTTTTAATTTATATTCTACTTTTGGATTTATAGATTGAATCATGTGTATGTAATTACAACAGTATGTGTAGGGATCATTTTTTTAATCTTTTAATTTTAATCCAAAACCATATCTTTGAACATATGTGTATGAAATGAAATTACTATTTATTTTCATTAATTAATTCATATTATCATAATTTAACAAATTGTTTTAATACAGTTAATATCTTCCCCATTACTTATACATAAAATATCAGTTGATGCTCTAGACTTAATCCAAAACAATTAGTATTCAGCCCCATATCCAACTAAGCTAGCTATCTCTCTTAGTGAGTTTATCATATCCCTTTTGTCCATTACATGTTATGTTCTCCTTTCTTAAGGCATTTAAGACATCTACACTTTGTGGAGAAAATTTCTTGTCAAACCACTCAAAGAAATTGCAACATTCATTTCCTATAATAAGTAAGATAAATAGTCATACATTAGTTAGAATCCCTGTAACAAATAAGATATTATACATAAAATTTATCTTACATTTTGGACATCCATAAATTCTCCTTTCAGGTTTCTTTGATATACGAGAAGTCTACAAATGAACCTGCAGTCCATAATTGTAAGACACATAGATACATTATTGTACACTTGCTATTGTTGATGTTGACAATTCCATATATAAAGTATAACCCTACTTTAGCTTTTTTTTGAGAAACTTTATACAATGTATATCCACTAACTTAGCATAAAGGTATATGTATACGTTAGAAGATTAACTACAAATAAAAATTCCCATAATAGAAGCAATAATTATACAATTATGCAAACAATAAGTATGTTGCAATTAAAATTCCTTATATTTGATAACTTAAGTCACACGTATAATAACTGTTTGATATCCTGGTGCAATGTGGTTATATTTTACTTATAAATATATACTAATCATACTTACTTAAAAGAATTAATTTTTTTTGTAATTGGATCCTATGTTGTAATGTGCTTAAACAAAATATCTCTATTTGTAATTGGATCCTACGTAGTAATGTGCATATACAAAATAGCTATAGTAATGTGCTTATACAAATTATGAATCATTTATTTTATATAGTCATATTCTCCCTATAAAAACTAGGTTATAAGGCAGATATAATCATAACATCCATCTAATAAGTACTAATACATGTAATATCATTTTGAAATAAACAATTTATCATATAATACAACTTGAGAAAATGATTCTTCACATATTTTACTTAGTCTATTTATTATAATTATATGTTTCTATAACATAAATCCATTGTCATTTCATATTCTATAAGCTCAAACTTCTCTTTTCTATTAGTATTTCCCAATACATATTAAAAAGACTTAAACCATTAACTAACATTTATTCTTCTACTATTGTGGTAGATATTAGACACAGAAATTAGCAGTCAGCCAAAATTGCAATTTGATCAATTTATAATACCATACTAGAACATTGACTTATTTATGCATAAAGAAAGGGAGATTTATAGTTTAATCATTCGGCATTAACTTCACTAAAACAAAGACATAAAAGTCCTATGAATACATACAAATTTCTTTCACAATTGTGTTCTACATATATTCACTAAAAATTTCCATAAACTAGTAGATGCATTATGCCAAAAGAAAAAAAAAGTTATCGAAATGAGATAGTACTAATAATTGAAGTCAACCCCACTAGTTCCGAAAATCAACATTTTATTCTCATTGCTTCCTAAAAGGATATTTGAAATCGTTCTTATCTTTACTTCCTAAAAGGATATTAATACAACATTACTTTTATAAGTAGCAATAGTGTTTTTAATGACAAGTAGACAGCAGGAGAATGGACGATATATTAACTAAACTACATTGGTGGTGTTTGATAGCTTTTTAAAATGAGAGACTAATGTGATAATTTGTCAAACCATAGGGGGTTTTAAAGAATTTAACTTAATATTGTATAAGAGAGAGTGGTGAAACACTAAATGAGCTAATGTAAAAAAAAGAAAGAAAAGGAAACCATAGACTTTGAATGAGCAAAATTAAAATTTCTCATTTAATAGAGCCATAAGATTTATAGAAAAAATGTTCATTTTAAACCTCAACATTTTTATCAAAATTTGAACTATAATGTTTTGAAGATTTCAAATTGAATTCATTTTAAACCTTATCATTTTTATCAAAATTTGAGCTGTTACATTTTGAAGATTTCAATTTGAAACTAATATTTTTTAAACTGTCAAAATAAACCCTAAATGGACTAAAATGTTGACAAGGTTAATCATTCATCAGTTAAATGCTATTTCATCAATGGTGTGGCATTATTTATTATTCTTTCAACTTAATATAGGATTCCATTGTCACATAGCTAAGTAAGGCCCACTATTAGAATTTAAAAATAAAAATCTTAATCCCTAACTAGGATTAAGATCTACTACTACAACTCATCCTCTCCTTGTTCACACCTTTAATCCCTCTACTCTCATCAAAATCCTTACTTCCACAACCAATTCTCCTCCTATACCTTTTTCTTTAACATAAAACCTTTTGAAAATTCCCTCTTTAACACTATACTTAAACTCTCCAAGTGATTAATACTTTGGTCACAGACGTCAACGCTAGTGTATCCTTCTATACTATTATCAATCAAACCCTAACCTTAACCTTTTCGTTTGATTAGAGCTGTCAAAATCATGATCCAATTGCTTCCAAACCAACTTGGAGCTCTTTCTATTCTTAATCTCATCCTCTATAGGTTGACCTCAATTGTATGAACTAAACGAATATATGGTGGAATAGGAGGACATTAACCCTTTCCTTACATTATTTGATTTGTAATCAAAAGATCTATAAGATCAACTTGTATTCAAATCTTGACCCTGAGCCTCTATTATTATAGGAATCAAGATTATCGTTGAAACTCAATCTCTTCATTTCATTGAATTATAACACCTAACAATATAGCTAAAGTAAAATATCTAAAGTAAAATCATTTTTATTGTAAAAGAAGAAGTTATATTTGTCCGGGCTTTATGTCAAGATTGCATATTTGACATAAACTTTACCAGCCTGCTTAACTTTGTATGAGGATTAAACTATAATAACATGACATAACAAGGCACGATATGCAAACCAAGTTTGTTAACTAGACTACAGAGATAAGACTACCTTTTTGGAATAGAAAGATAGATAGCTACATCAACTGTGACATTAGTGGGTACTAAGTTTGGAGGAGGCAACTAAAGGGAGGAAAGATTAGAGTTCACAAAGGAGTTCTCTTAAAGTTTGTTTTAAATGTTTTTAAAAAGGTAAGGTTCAAATTAAATGCTTCAAAATGTTAGGGTTTAAGTTATATTCTGATTAAAACATTGAGGTTTAAACATTAGGGTTCAAATTAACGTTTAAAAATGTTAATGTTTAGATTAAACAATTTTTTCCTAATATTTATAGAAAAGTAGAGGGGTTTGTAACCTTTGAGATCAAACATATAAAGGTTTTATTAATTTCCTTCAATAATTTTTTTGTTACCAAAAAAAATAGATGCAGTTACTAGTGATGATCAAATTATAAGACTTTTGAAAAAGGAATTCATTAAAATCATCAAGACCTAATGCCTTATTAGGTTTGAGACCAAAGAAAGCTTCCTTTACATCTATTTTGAAAAAAAAGGTTGCTCTGGAAAGAAAAAAGTTGATGATCAGTCCTATTAGGAATGATGCATTAGAGATGATTTACTCTTCTAATAGAGGAGTTGCTCTTCCTTAGTAGATCGAAAAAGCAATTCACTACTATAATCTTAATATGCTTTTAATTACTTGAAACAATGCTTGAATCATCATTGACGTTAATGATTTTGTTTTGGTTTCTCCTATAAAGTATTGCATTATGAAAGAACTTAGTATTGAGGTCTCATTCTTGAAGCCAATTTAGTCTCAACTTTTGCTTAATCAAGGAATTGGGATGTGCTAAAGCTTATAGATAAGACCTTAGTTTTTCTTTCTCTTAAACTTTAAGGTTCTTATCTAATAGAGAAACTTGAAGGAGGTTTTAGGTAACATTGATATCTTCTCTTGTTCTTATTATTTTCACACTTTTGAGCCACTCAACTTTTTCATTTTTAGTTTTGATGACCTTAAATTTAATGGAGCATGAATGTAAAGAGTATCCCTAAAAAGGGCCTTTAATACCTTTAATGACAATAACAAAACTTGTAAAATTAAATAGCAAATTATTAAATTTAAAAGGAAAGTTCTTTTTTCCCATTTTGTGCTCAAATGAATCAATGATAATATTATGGTTAAAGATCAAATAGTTATTAAAACTTTCTTAGAATTAGGAAAATCTTTCATCTATTATCTATTAATCACAACTCTATATAGTTTCTTCGTTAAGTATCTATTGCTCCACTAGTTATTACCCTGAGTAAATAGGTTCCTTTTATATTTAAAGTCTCAAAGTGTTGCCTTATTAGTGCAAGATTTACAATCTTCATTACTACCATTAAAGTTGGAAATGTTGATTTTTAATTCATTAAAAATATAATAGCATTAAAATTCCCCATAACTTTCTAAGGTAAACAGGAGCTATTACTAATAAATATTAGATCTAAATATAACTACTTACGAAGAGAGAAATTATTCAAAGTATAGACAAACGTGATATGAAAGCTTCAACTAGTAAGACGCAAAAGACTTTAAGAAGAATAAACTGATTTGATTTAGAAATAAGTGAAACCAAAATTATAAAAGGGTTATGAAAACCTATAATGTGATCATTATATTAATGAAAAAGATTATTAAATCTTGATTAGGAATAGCAAACAAAGAAAGGTATCCATATTTAAGTTGTGAGATTTTATTTTATTCTTTAGCAAACCTACAACCATTGGTTTGTAAGAATCCAGAATGTCCTTAACAACTTATTGTTTGACAAGGTTGTTCAAACCCCCGATATTGCTCACTACCTTAGAGAGTAGTGGAACTAACATGTTTTGGAGAATCTAAGAGTGGGGTTAACTACAAGTGAACCAATTATAAATCGAAATTTTAGGCTAAAAAATGGTAATTGTTCAACTATAACTCTAAATTTTAATGCATTTTGGTAGACCAAGATTCATATTCTCTTTTATGAAGACTCCTCTCAAATGTTTGTCTTTAGATTATCTTTGACCATAACTTTTTAAATTTTAGGTGTTGTGAAAAGTTCCTGATTTGAATATTTTCCTTGTATCTAGCCAAGTCTTAAGCTCTTACTTAACTTAAGGTTGCCATTGATAGCTCGGATGAATTTTTATCTAGACAATTTTTTTAATTTTCATCTAATCTCATGACTTTTATTTTATCAGGAAGCTCTTTAATTAATTCACTTATATACGTACTCTCAGGAAGCCTATTCTTTTTAGTGAGGTCTTGTTCTCATCTAGGTAAACTAATCTCTTAAATACATTAACCATTTGACTTAGTTCTTCTATGCTCTAGTATTTAGAGGTATTTTATAAAAACTTATCCAAGTCAAAGATAATTTTTGGTTGAGTATATATAGTTTTTTTTCTTACTTTCCACTTCACTAGGAATAAAGGTTTCCTACTTAAGTGCCAATTCTTGATTCTAAGACATTGAAAACCCCTAGTTGACTGTTGAACTTAAAAATAAACATATCAACCTCATTATGAAGACTTTTCAAATTCAAATATGTTCCAATTTGCTTCTTTCATCTCTAAACTAGGAGAAAAGAAAGGTGTTTTATTGAGAAGGAATTCAACAAAGTTTTAGAAAATTTAGTAACACCAACCTTTTGACCAAGGTATGCCTTTATCTTGTGGCTAGCTTTCCTTAATAAGCTTCAGACAAGGGATCAGTTCCTTTATGCTTATATCCCTAATCATTGCTCCCTATATTACTTGGATAATGAGTCTTCCAAACACCTCTTCTTTGAATGTTCCTTCTCCAAATCAGTGTGGTTATACTAACTCAGCCACTTTCAGATAAACATTCCAAACCTGCCAAACCTCCAATCTATTCTACTTTGGTTTACCCAACCTCAAAGCCACAGAAACATAGACCTCAACATTTTTATCGTTCTTCTGTATGTTATTGTGTACAACTTATGGTCCGAGAGAAACCTTAGAACCTTTAAAAATGCAGCCATGGAAGTGGAGAACATTAATACTAAAGTGATATTCTAAGTAATGGAACAACTCAGCTCAAACACTGAGAGAAAGTAAATAGAGGTCACTGGCTTGTTTTCTTGTTCCTTTTAAAATTTATTTTGTAGGTGTGCTACTTGGTTTTGGGAAAGCAAATTTTATCTCACTCATCGACAATGTGAGCATATATGCAAGACATGGATTATCACTACCGCTTCAGGAAAATGAAAGGAAACTCACACTCTTTGTCAGCAAGAGAGGCATACGATGCACTACTGGCTGAACCTACAAAAGCATTGAAGATTGTGCATGGTGTCCCAAGCTACAAGGTGCACTCCTTTGGCACTTTACCAATAGGAGAGCTCCTACTACCTGACTGTAAAGGTGTAATAGGAAATCTTGAGTAGTTTTCTATTGCTTGAGACCCTTATATGAAAATAGTTATGTTATTGGTAATATGGTCCTTGACATGATCATTTTGGTTGCTAGATATGGTTTAGGCATGCTATTGTGTTTGTATGGTTTGGGGGAACAATTTTCGGGTTCCTCATGCTTTCTTGTAAGTTCTCTTTCAGTTAGGGTAAGAGATTGTCGACTTTGGTAATCTATCGATGTACATACCTTTTTGTTTATTTATAAATTTGTTGAATTACAAAAAAAAAGAAACTTTTGACCTTTAGGGGAGAAGAGACTACTAACCTCTCGTTTGAATAAGAGGTTAGCATAAAGCACAGGGTTTGAAAAGAAGCTTCATCACTTACTATTTTATATCAAAAGAAAGTAGAAGAGGAAATGAACAAGGAAGGAGGAGTAAAGGTAGAACTAAGGAAATGAGGAGCTAAGAATGATCCTTTAGAAGGAAGCGACAATTGAAGGAACACTACCTTTAAGACAAAAGAAGGAATGAGGGATGAGGTAAGAAGGGATACATGCAATTTAATTTGCACTTAGGAAAGGAAGATAACATCTCTAATTAAGTGGGCCTGAAGCTTAGAGTTAAGAATCACTAGAAGTTAATGAACAAGAAGAAGATGACTAGTAAACAACACATCAAAAAACAAAAAAGAACAAAAAAAAAAAGGGGTGAGAAAGATTCTACCTAAAAGATCAACTTTTAAAATAAAAAATTAGAATAAAAAGTTGAAACCTCAAGACTTACAAAGTTCCCTTTACAATTGATTAATTTGACTAGAAAAATTAATGTAATTAAGAAAATAATAAGTTATAAGAGTCCCTTAAAATTTTATTTGTATATTTATACTACTAATAAATTATGAATTAAGAACTTTAATATAAGTCAAACATTTAAAATGATTTAGCATAAAGTAAATCTCATATTTTTTTCCCATTAATGGTCCTTCATAAGTTAAATCAAACCAATAATATCTTACAATCTATTTTTAGATCAATCACCTATGTTTAGGACTTAAAATACTTCATATAAGTTAATTTACTTCAAAATAAATTACAATATAATATAATAAGATTGAAATAAATGAGATAAAGAACTAAACATTTATATAATTTTGAATCTTAGGTGACACTTTTACTTTTTGACTTAATATTGTTTTATAAATGACTAGATTGTTACTTATTTGATAAATTGACTTTGATTAATAATAATCGAATTAAAAAATCAGTTATTTTAATATATGAGGGTAGTTTGGTTCTGTAATTAAATGTTAGGGACTTGTTTGATGTTTAATTTTAAACACATCATGTCTTCTGCATTGCATTGGACCTCGAAGACTATAAAATTCAGAAATGCATAGGGCCTGTGATCTGGCTCTTAAGGGCCCAAATTTCACCTACAATTGATTTACTAGAGCTCATCTCTATTCTTGTCGTGATCAAGTAAAGGGGCTAAAGGCCCATATACATACAGAACGTATCATCATTCGGCTCGCAATTGAAATTCTACTAGCCGATTCAACTGTTTGGTTCCCATGCCAATTTCTGAATTTTGCCTTTACCCAAACTGAAATTTGCACGGAGAATTTCTCTTTATTTTTTAATTTCCTACAATAACATTCATGGTACGTTACTTCTTGATGTTAGATTTCTAGCACATTGACATTGCTTAGACTTACTATGTTGTGGTACATTAACGTTACTTTTTGTCCCAAAAGGTGGAATCAGTCACTCCAACTACCTTCATACTCGGGTCTGACCAGATTATGAGGGGTTAAATTACTATTTGATCTTGATCCTTATGCTCCAAAGGAAGCTAAACGAGCCAAGTGATTCGGACGTGTTGCTTCTCAGTGGTGGTACGTTACTTCTTGATGTTATGATTTCTAGCACGTTGACATTGCTTAGACTTACTATGTTATGGTACATTGACGTTACTTCTTGATGTTATGGTACGTTACCTCTTATCCACCCAAGTTTTTGACCTTCATAACTTGAAACCAACTACATATTTATATAATGTACTTTTACAATAGTAAATACATAATGAACCCACCGGTTCCCTCAATTTTGTTTTGCAGATAAGAATTAGTTAAGGAGAAGGCTCGGAGATGTCAGCTGGAGGAATGAAATGATCCATGGAAAGGCCAGGGACATTGAACACAGCATCATCAATCCTCCAAAGCTCCTCCATTCGAGTCCTACTATGTTGCACTGTCTCTTCCTCGAACCGAAACACCGTAGCAATGGACCTGCCTTGATGAGCAATTAACACACCATCCACATCTCTGTAATCGCCAATGCTGCTTCCGATTGTAGTCTCCCAGTAAATGGTGTCGTTTTCTGGGGTCTGTACCCTGGTGAGATGTGAGTCCTCTAAATATATTAGAAGTCCACTCTTCTGGCAGAAGTAGCCATATAATACATGCCTTAGAACTTCTGCTGGCCCTTCACTTCTTTCTACCACAGCTTCACGATCTGCTGCTACTTTTAGTACAAAGCAGTCATCGTCTCCGATTTGTTTCTCTCCCAAGCATTGAGCTTTTGCGAATAAGCTGGCTGTACTTTTTGGATCTAGGCCCTGCAATTAATTAATTAGCTAATCAGTATCAATGCTCTGGAGAGTTTTCAGAATGGTCAATAATTAGCTAATGTTAATTTCTAGACTAATCTCCTTGCTAGGCCTTGCACAATGGTTGGCTTTGCTGGTGTGTGAATAATTAGCAATGAAGGTAATTATGAGCCACCATTGAGTCATTCAAATTATAGAAACATTCACATGTTTTCTTCCAAAACCGAACTGCCAGATGGGTTTATCTAATACAGTATTTAGGACTGTAGATGGATCGAAAGAAACACGAATAAAGGTTTGCATTTTTGTGCTTTAAGATAACCAAGACAAGAAAACCCGAGAAGTTCACAGGATTGTAGCATAGAAGAAGGAAGATAGCCATAGGGAAAGCTTTCGGAAATGCGCAAATAACAGAAGAATTGGATTTGAATAAAGTGCAAAACAAAACAAAAGATAAAGCAAAAGAGGATAACTAAGTGGCTTTGGCAAATGGCAAATGGCAATCCCAAGACGAAGACGAAGATGTAGCAAAGATTCGAACTTTGAACAGTGAATAATGACCGAAACATGACGTCAAAAACATTATCACGTGGCGTCCTAACTCTTCAACTCGTCAAAGTTCAACAAAAGAAGCTCACTTGTCTGCTAAAGCAGTAGACAGTTTCTCTATCGCTGTCCGTTCTCAATCACCTTTCACTTTTATGGGCTTTCTATGCATTCTTTTGTTTTGTTCGTTCATCTCTTTCTTTGTTTGTTAAATCTACTTAGGGTTAGCTTACAAGAAACTTCACTAACAAAACATCCCAAGCATTTATGTCAAACTTAAGTTAGTCATACCTGGATTATGCGACGAAGAGGGCGTTGTGGTCCCTTTGCCGCGTGCGTACCGAGCCAGGGTGTATGCCGCCACACGGTCTTACCGTCGCTTCCGGCAATGACTTTGTTTCCTCCGACAGCCAACTCAAGAGACCACATCCCTGGCAACATTTGCCATAAAACAAAGCACCCGTTTTCACCACTTCTATTCCCCAAACTCTTCACATTCTTCCCGGAAGAAATCTCTGTCTCACAACGCACCATCTTTACCATTCCTGTTGCATACATGTTCTTCACACATTTTTGTTGTTTTAGACACCCTGTCGCCGCCAAATACTGTTGTATGATGTAATGTGCAATGGAGTTCTCCTGTTATAAACAACAACTGTTAATTGCCAAAACCCTCGTAACAGAAAAGAACCCATATTAGTTAGTGAACTTACTATGGGAGTGTCCTTAATGTGAATGCGATGAATGGGGTCGTTAACTAGCGGGATTGGAGCTAAAGGGCAACCCAAGACACCAAGCAACAGCCTCAAATCTTGTGTTTTGGCTGGGATGCTTCCATATGGTGTGGACATTGAAAAATGGTTGCCTGCTGATGAGCCCTTTTGTAGACGGAACCATTCGCGAATGATTTCCCAAGAACTTTCCTTTTTGTTAGCTTCTTCTTGCATTTCAGGGTCGGGGCCTTCCATTAGAGGAGTCAAGGTTTGTGTGCACCATATCTGCTTCCTTCTAGATCGTGAACCCATGATTGTGTGGCAATAGGGTATTTCGGTTAGCTGTATCTATGGAAGGAATTTAAGAAGATATGCAGAAAATGGATGCTATTGTAGTGATGGAGATCAAAATGGTGGTGAGCTACCGATCATGACAAGGAGAGAAGAGACAAAATAAAAGAGACAGCTTATCTGTTCAACGGCAGAGGGTGGTGTTTTATTAGTATATAAAACCTGACGCATATTTGTTGGGCCATCTTTTGCTTTATTCTCATGTTCGGTTCTTTTCACTTTTAGACTGTATACCTTGAGGGTTGAGCTTTTCTCCAAGTTGAGCGAAAGATTGAGACATGGGGATTAGGCCATCTCTTTCTTTGTGCTTCTTCTTGTATTTCTCTCCATTTGTCACTCCATTCAATAAGGTCTCTAAGGCTAACCTTTATTGGAATTTGATATCACAACATACCAATCAGCATATTCAGATCGTGCCTTAAGATTATACTATATTAAATTTTGAGGGTCTCGGCAAAAGCAAACACATAATTTTTTGTTTTACGCGCATGATTCAATGAATATGATGTAAATAGGAAGAAATCGAAAAACTTAGTGTAAGGTGAAAATGGAATTATATACTCCCTCTAATTCATAATAAGTGTTGTTTTACATGTATTTTAATTATTTAAAATAAGTGTCATTCTTGACTTTGTATGCATGTTTATAATTTTACTTCCAAAATTAACTTTTAATTTATCTCTTATCTTAATTATATAGATCACAAAACGGGATTACGAGGTAATTTTATGGGAGTATTAATAAAGGTATATCTACAATTTCATTAGCTTTCTTAACGTGCGTTTTTTTAAAACGACAATTATTATAAATTGGTGGGAGTGTTAAAAGGATATTGATACGACCAAAGCAATTAAGAGTTCTTACAATTGTTTATTACTTCACTGTACCTTTTCAATGCATTTGTCGGCGTTGGTTCAAGAAATCAAGGACAATTACTAATCTAACAACTTCATTTGTCTGATTCTATAAGCTTCGAAATGGCGGAATCAGATTTTATGTCCAGTTTTACTCTGTCTTATTCTATCTCATGAAATCTCAATTATTTATTTTATGGGACCTACGCAGGTTTCATGTTAGTCCCGTATAAATAAATGACTCAGATGTGTTGAACACAATAAGACACAATAATATTAGACAGAAGATCTGGACTCAAAAATGACATCCTCGTGTTACACAGTATTGATTGCATACAAATAGTTTAGCTGCTTAACATTCTTGGAGCAATAATGTCAAAAAAAGGTTGAATCACCAACTTAAAGGCCCCTGCACCCTGACGTGACGAAGCAATTGGAAGGATATAAATCAGGTACTCAGCGGCCCGCTAAGGGAAAGGTAAGCAATCCACAAGTTTACAAGGAGCCCACCCTCAAAGCTCACAAAAGACTCAAGAATATTGCTCCCATACTGTAAATCATGAGATTCGAATCTTACACCTTGAAACAAATCTATTCCTCCAGAACCAACTGAGCTTCGCCCCGCGGGCAGCTGCTTAACATTCTAATGCTACCTTCGCTTTGCGGTGTTAGTGATTGGTACCCATGTGTTTTGGCTTCTCTGCAAGAAGCTTTACATGTTGCACAGAATTGTTACGAGAATGAGATAGATCATGAGAGGCTTACGGTAGCGGAAGGATAAATTGGGAAAGTAATTTCTCTTTGAAAATGCTTCTCTTATTCGTTAAATGTGTAACGTTTCCTTTAAAATGTTTCATCTCACATTCTCACTTCTTAAACATATAGTTTAGTTCAACTCAATTCTAATAAAGGAACTCGTGTCTCATTTATCCTTACCCCAATCATTGTTAGGAGAATTGAATTTAAGTTAAAAGGTGTAAATTGCATCTTACCTTTTCCTAAACTGTTTAAGTAATTTTTATTATTATTTATAGTATTATGTTATATTTTAAATTTTAATATAGTATTAATAACATCTTAAACTCTAATAAGAATAGGTTGTAATTAATTCTTAATATTTGTATCTTCAATTTAGTCTATATAATGTCACAATTAAATAATTTAAATTCAATAAAAACTAACATAATTTTAAAAATAATTCAGTGTTAAATGATATAAAAATAACATTAAAGGCTTATTTAAACCTTTTATAAAATATTGAAATACAAATCATATTCATAACCTTTAATTTATGTATAAATTTAAGGTAATTTCACTATCTCCTTTATAAGAAAATATTTTTCTCTCTTTAAACACTCTCGAAATACTTGTACTAACTTGATTATCTAAATGCCTATGTCAAAAACACAAATTTACACTAACTTTATCTCAGAAATATCTAGGCCAAGAATAAATTCTGATCTTGTTCTACAAAAATGTTTATGTCAACAACACTTTTTGACCTTGTTTTACAAGTTTTAAAACTCATTTACCAGGTCAATCTACAATTCAATCCAACAAAGAATAGTATAATTTACGAACATAGTGATAGGATAATGAAACTAAGATTTCCACTTCTAATTATAGTCCTAAAAATGGTCTAATAGGTAGCTAAGTATTAAGGCACAATTGAGAGGTCATGACTTATGAGGCTACCTTCCTGCACCCTGATGAAAATGGCAGTCATACTAGCATACTAAACTAGCAATCAAAGGATAAATAAAAATTTAAAAGAGACATTTCAACAAACATGTGGTAGGTAAGGAAATTAAACAATGAACCAACTTATATTTATTCATCTAATGCCTTTCTTATATAGGCAAATAAACCAAAACTATTTCCTCAAGGATAGCTACTTATTTATCAATATTGCAATAAGTCCTTTGAATGCTCCCTTGTTGCACCAGCTCTCTAATAAAATGGTGATGTGTCATTATATCTCTTGTACAATTGTGAAAAACGTGATTTCTTGTCATAACATTGGTTGACTAGTTGTCACAATGAATTGGTGTTGTTTTGGCTTGCTTTTACTACATATTTTGTGAAATTCTTCCCAACCAGAAAGCTTGGCATGTTGCTGCAATGACATCTATATATTAAACTTTAGAGGAAGACAATGCAGAAGAAGATCGCTTCTTTAAGCTCCAAAAGATAGCATCACTTCCAAGAGTAAAAACATAGCCTGTTATACTTCACCAATCATCACCTGAACCTATCCAGTCACTATTACAATACACGTACAAGTTGAAATTATAAGTTCTACCATACCAAATTTTGAATGAGCTAGTTCATTTCTTGTACTTCAATATTCTTTTAGCAGCACCGTAATGTAATTTTCTAGGGTTTGTACGAATCATGAAAAAACACTAGTGGTAAGAGCAATATCTAGTATGTTATTTGCCAAATAGAGCAGGCTTCCAATCGAAGTGCGGTAGACATGAGCATCTACCCTTTCTTCTTCATCATTCAAGTTGAATTTTTAATTAGTAATAATTGGAGTCTTCATTAGCTTGCACGATTGCACCCCTATATTGTCAACCTTGCAAGACGATCATTAAAATATTTTTCGTTTGAAAAGAAAATTCCCTCGTCATATTTCTTCACTTCCAACCTAAGAAAGTAATTCATCATTCTCATGTGTCATTTCAAACTCAAAAATAATAAAATTTTAAAATTCATTCATCAAGACAACATTATTATCAATATGGATCAAGTCATCTACATAAAGACACGCAATTAACAATTCATCACCTACTTTAGTCTTGACATACAAGGTTGGCTCATTAGCAATATACTGAAATCCACATGAAGTGGAATGGCTTTTGATCCTATCATACTAGGCCCGTAGAGCTTGCTTTAGGTAATATAATGTTTTCTTTAAGTGATAGTCTTTATTTTCTTAACCTACCACTTCATGGCCTTTTGGTTGCTTTACAAACACTTATTCATTCAAAATACCATTAAGGAAAACTGAGTTTTTACATAAAATTGATACTCCTTTTTTCTGTTAATAGTTAAGGGTAAGAGAGTGTGTATAATATCGAACCTTGCAATTGGTACGATGTCTCATCAAAATTTGCACCCTTTAATTGTATATAGCCTCGAGCAACCAGCCTGTCTTTTTATTTTTGAACTGATTACTTTGTAAATCCATTTTAACATAACCATTTTTGCTTCATTTAGAAGGGTGCACAACTTCCATGTCTTGTTTTTTCTAGGGCCTTCATCTCTTTATCCATTGTAATAGGCCACTCATATCCATTGTAGCATGCCACTCGCTAAATTTCACAGCTTCATCAAAGGAAATTGGCTCTTGCACTTATATAATTTAAAATCTCTCTTCAGTTGTATAACTTTCAGCCAAACTCCTCTATTTTCATGGCGGAGTTTTGAACAAGGAAGGAAAGTTAGAAGTTGCCGGATTTGATGAATTAAGAGGGATGGTTGAGTTGGATGGTGAGGAAGGAATGAGAATAATCATTATTGACATCACCATTCACCAATGTACTTTCTCCATGATCGTCATCTTTCAAAAAGGAACCTGCAAAATGTTGTTTTTCATCCTATTTCCAAATATTTTTCTCATCAAACACAACATCACAATTGATTAGTAACTTCATGGTGAAAGGATTATAAAATCGATAGCCTTTAGTTTTACTGTTATATCTTACAAAAAAAAACACTTTAAACTATTTTCATCAAGCTTTGTTCTCTTTTTTTAGAAGTGATGTGCATACAGTTAATATAACCAAAAACCTTGAAATGAGTTACCTTAGGCTTTCACCCAATCCAAACTTCCAAAGGAGTTTCGTGAGGTAGTGATATTATAGCATTCTTATTGAGAATATAAGCTACTGTGTGTATTGTTTTTGCCTAAAAATTATAGTTGTAAGGCCTCAAAATATATCCTAGTTGAAATAATACATGTTTATGAAAGTACATGTGTGATAGGAGTTAGAATTTTGCCATGATTAGAATATGAAAGACATATGATTTGATTTTTTTGTTAAGTGGATAATAGTTAATGAATTGGAATTAATTAATACCATTAGAGAATTGATGTATTTAAATACACATTTATATTAGGAAAACTTTCAACTGGCAAAATAAATTGGTATATGAAATTTGCAATGATTAAGCCTATGAGTTAGTGACATTTGGCATAGTTGATACATTAACAATTGGCATAGTTAATAAAGTGACAAGTGACCTAATAAAATTTTGGTATTTGGCAGCATTCATTAAGTGAAACATGGTTTAATGGAAGTGTGACAAATGGTAGCTTAAGTGCAGGACATATGTGACACATGCAAGAAGACACCTGCCTTATGGAGTTAGTGACACCTAAGTGATGGTGAAGCAACTTTCTGCTGGAAACTTTTTTGTTTTGCTCTTTATATTCACCTTGCTTTCTTCTTCCATGAAACCTCCCATCTCCTCTCTAACTTCTAGACTTTTACTGGTGTTTGGAGTATTAACCTTTGAAAGCTTTGTAAGTTATTTCATTAAGAAATAGGTCTTGTGATTTTATGTATTGTTACTTCATTGATGTTGAAAGTTGCACATTAAACTTAGATTTGTGCTGGTTGTTTGGAAGCTTGATTTAGATGGTTCTTTGAAGTTAAAGAGGCAAGTGATTTCTACACTTGATAACATGTGTTGTTTGATGTTTGATATGGATCAATTGTGTACTGAAATGGGAAAGAATTGAGGTTTGATACATGCTGTAAACTGGTTCGGATGAGTAGTTCTACTGGATAGGTTTCGGTATTTTAACCATATCTTGCTCTATAGGTATCCAAATTGGATGAATTTAAATTCATACTATACTAGAAATTATACCTACAACTTTCATAAAGGCGTTGAATTTGATTTCTGTCACTAAGTGTGTCAAAAGTTGGCTTCAAGTTGAGTATCTGGAATCTGTCACTATTTGTGAACAGTCTGTAGTCATTTGGGGATAATTTTCAACATACTGAACCAAATTGCATAAATTTGGTATCAGTAGAAACTTAAGACATAAAGGAAAAAATGTTTAGAAGAATGTTTGGCCTAAATTCTTCATTGTCATTGTCAAAATGTCCGTGTAACATTGACCCGAAAGTCTATTTTGGGGAAAAGCAAGAAGAATTATGATAAATGAAATGTTTTCACTGAACTTGCTTTGGTATTTTGATTATAACTTGAACTGTGGATCTCCAAATGAGTTGATTCTTAATTCAGATTAAACTAGAGACATATTTATACAACTTTATTAAAGAAGTCGAATTTTAGTTATGTCTCTAAGATTTTCAAAATTTGGCATGAAATTTAGTCTTGGCTTAGGCTGTAGTACTGCCAGGGATAGAAATCATATCCTGTAGTTTTTGAATAAACTATATTGATTTAGGTAGAATTAGACTAAGGTGTCTTCACCAAAGTTAAAGCTTATTATCTTAGCTTTAAATTGGTATAAAGTTTGTAATTTTTGGATATTGGAATTGAGAGTATGAGGTGTACAACTTGGAGGCATGATCGTGCATTAGTCAAAATGTCAAATGTACATAGTCTGTGGTATTTTAGGAATAACTCATTGAATACTAAACCAAATTAGATGAACTTGGTATCATTGGAAACCTAAGACAAAGAGGGAAAACTTTCTAGAAGGAAGTATTACCTAATTACCTCACCTTCCTGATGAGAATAATTGAGCAAAGTGGACCTAAGGTGGATTGTGAAATAAATCTGGATTGAGGGATTGAGTATGATTTCACATGATCATAATGTGATAAGATTAAGGATAAGAAACATGCATCATACATGTTCAGTATACATGAATGTGCATAATTGAATTCATAATTGTGCACAATAGTAATATATGTTTGTATTGAATGTTTTAAAAGATCCCTTAGAGCGACCTATTCCAGATATTGTCGGGACTTCGAGGCAATAAGCAAACAGGGAGCTTTTATAAGTAATTTAGACGGTAACTTTTGTGAGTAACCTAAGATGGTCTCACCTTGATTTGTTTTGTTTATTAATGAATTTAATTTGATATTGATGAATGTGTACTAATTTGTGTACTGATTTCGAACATGAAGGTCCGAGGTATTGATTGATGAATGTGATATTGAAGTGCTACTTACCTTACTTTTTTTTCTGCTTGTTGAATTTGATTTATGATGATTATGTTATGAATTTCAGACAACTATTGTCAGAGGTGTTCGATGCATGTTTATATTATTGGAAGTGCTACTTATATGTGAATATGATTGACTACTTGCTTTGCACATAAAATGTCTGAAATGACTTGTTTTGCTTTAAAACTGTTGAGTCCTAGTTGTGGGTAAATAGGCGTGCCTAGAAGAGTCTGCAGCTGCTTCTGTGACACTTCAGTGTCTGACACTTCAGTGTCTGACACTTCGGTGTCTGACACTTCGGTGTCTGACACTTCGGTGTCTTCTGTTATTGAAACTTTGGCGTCTTCTGTTATTGAGACATAAGTCTCTTTTGTGATATGACGCCAATTAGGGTATCTTCTGTATAAGTCTCATTACTCACTTCTGTTGACATATTAGCAGTCATTTGATTGTGTATTCTGATATATGTTGGATTTTGAAATAAACAAAATGATATTTTGAACTGAAGGGATTGTGCCTTCTTTGATACTCAATTCTGGTAACTATGCAACTATTCTGAAATTTAAATATATGCTTGTGCTATAATGTGATTCAGTATAATTAATTATCAAATTACGCATAGTTTAGTTATTACTCATTAAGCTATATGCTTCGCACGATGGATTTGCCCTGTGTAGGTTCTGAGCGACGTTTATAAAGATTGGGACAAGATAACCGCAATGGTCAATAAAGTTTGAGTGTTATTTTGAAAATAATGTAAAATTTTTTATTTGACTTTTGGACTTGTATCTGATATGTATATGTGAATTTGTTTGTAAGTTTGTAACAATGATACTTCAGTTTGGTTTGGATTTTTTAGCTAGTTTGTGTTAAGTATTATGTAATTTAATGTATGTTTGCCTGAATTATTTACTGGAAGTTTTCGTATGCTTTGATTTGTTGTACTGTTTTGTGTGGCATGCATATATCCTTCCAGGGAGTATGTGGGTGTTACAAGATAGCTTCTTCATGTAGCATATGGCAAGGAGTTTAATGTGATGGTACAACAAAAGCAAAGAAAGATTCAGAGCAAGGAAGAGAGATCATTTCAATGGAGAGAAGAGAGTCAGATGAAGACTACCGAAGTTTCTTTGGAAAGGCTTGACACCTAAGTTGCTAGGTGTATTCATTAAACATTAACACATGTCTCCAATGCATGATGCCCATTTTCCCTCCATGTAAGCTGCCAAATGTCTCCAACATGTCAGGTCATTTGTCACACAATGAATCATGCCACTTGTCCCCATATTATGCCGCCAAATGTCACACATTGAATGATGCCAAATGTCAATGGTTCATAGGCTTAATCATACTAATTTTTATGTACTAACTTAACTTGTCACTTGACAATTTTTCTAGTCCAAATGTACATTTTAATACCTCAATTCTCTAATGGCTTCAATTAATTCCAATTCACTAACTGTGGGTCCATCAATACCGAAATTCAAGTCACAAGTCTTTCATTTTCAAATCATAGCATAATTTTAACTCATATCATATATTTACTTTCATAAATATGTAACATTTCATCTAGGGCATATTTTGGGGCCTTACAAGGAGATTGTGCCCAAAATATCTTTCCATGCAATCTCCAGAATCGAGATCCACAAACGCTGCAAGTTATGGGAAAGATCAATAACAAAGAATTTGTAGTTCCCATAGATAGAGGCAGTACACACAACTTTATTAAACAAAGGATAGCAGCCAAGCTTGGATTATCTGTAGAGACCAATAGGCGATTTTAAGTGATGGTAGCCAATCAACAACGTGCGGATTGTGCTGACATGTGCAAGGAGTCCGGATGTGGCTACAATACTACTTGGTGGAAGCTGACTTTTTTGTGTTACCAAACACAGCTTGCCCTATTATTCTAGGGGTATAGTGGTTGGCAACACTAGGGCCAATTCTAACAAATTATACATACCTCACCATGTCGTTTACACTAAATGGTAAGGCATACATTTTTAATGGAATCCAATAGAATGAGATAGGGGCTTTGATGCAAAAAGAGACAGGTCAATTTTTAAAAAGTGGTTTGTTGGATACAGGATTCTTCATTCAAATGGTAAACTCCAAAAATTTCTCCAAAAATTCCTCTCCAATACCAACTGAATTGGATCAACTCCTATCTAATTATCAGAAGGTCTTTCAAACTCCTACTACTCTGCCCCCTCACTGAAATTTTGATCACCAAATCCCACTAATCCCCAATGCCTCTTCGATAAATGTACAACCCTACCGATACCCCCATTACCAAAAAATTGAGATCGAAAAACAAGTACGGGAATTGATGGCTTCTGGGCTGATTAGACCCCGTAACAATCCATTCTTTTCCCCAGTCTTACTTGTTAAGAAAGCTAGTGGAGAGTGGAGATTCTGTATTAACTATCGAGCATTAAACTCCATCACTATTAAAGACAAGTTTTCCATCCCTGTTATAGATGAGTTAATGGATGAACTCTTTGGGGCATGCCACTACTCAAAGTTCAACCTTAAGTCTGGGTACCATCAAATCCAGATACATGAACCTGACATCCATAAGATCGCTTTTCGGACGCATGAAGGTCATTACGAATTTGTGGTATTGCCATTTGGACTCACGAATGTGCCTTTAACTTTCTAAGGATTAATGAACGAGTTTTTTCAGCCCTACCTCTATAAGTTTGTTTTAGTTTTCTTTAATGACATCCTTATTTACTCCAAAACCTGGGAAGAACACCTGCAGTATTTACAAATAGTCTTAGAAATTCTAAATTGGCATGAGCTTTATGCTAAACAAAGCATATGCGTATTTGGGGTTCAATGAATTCAGTACCTGGGGTATGTCATCTCAAAAGATGGGGTAGAGCCCGATCCATCAAAAATACCGGCGGTTCAAGAATGGCCCACACCCACATCTGTATGTGACGTTAGGGGATTCCTAGGGCTGGCAGGATACTATAGGAAGTTTATTCAAAATTTTGGATCCATTGCAGCACCACTTAACCAATTGCTAGGGAAAGACGGATTCAAGTGGGATTCAGAACAGGATTACGCCTTCCATCAACTCAAGGATGCCTTAACCTAAGCTCTAGTTCTTAACCTGCCTGATTTCAGTCAACCATTCATCATCGAGTTTGATGCGAGTGGGACTAGGATTGGCGCTGTCTTGATGAAACACAAGCATCCAATAGCAAATTTCAGCGAAAACCTTAAAGGAGCGTCACTGAAACTTTCAAAATATGAAAAGGAGATGCTCGCCATTGTCAAAACTGTGAGGGAGTGGCGCCCACATCTGATAGGGAATTCTTTCATTGTACACACCGATCATAAAAGTCTTAAGTTCTTATTGGAACAATGGATCATGACGGATGCTCAAGCACGGTGGTTGCCAAAATTGCTCGACTATGAATATAAAATTGATCTTTATCAAGAAAGGCAGAAATAATGTTCCTAGGTGTCTCTTGGCCTCAAGCTGTGTGGTGGGAATTATTACAACATGAATGTGACCAAGACCTGTATTACAAGCAGTTTGACACAAACCCAAATGCTAATAAGTGTGGAGGAGTTTGGTTCTTATATGACAAGGTACTTTTAAGTCCTAAATCATCTATAATTCCTATGATTTTATCTGAGTTGCATAAAACTCCTTTTAGAGGGCATTTTGGTCAAAAAATTGGCCCTTTTACATTCAGACTTTACTTAGGATGGAATGCGACAATATGTACGGGCATATATTCAGGATTGTGATATCTGCCAAAGGAATAAATCGGAACATATGGCTCTCGTCGGCTTATTGCAACCATTGCCAATCCCTGAGCAAATATGGTCATATGTTTCTATGGACTTTATTGAAGGGTTGCCTACTTCTGGAGGATGCCAGGTGATCATGGTGGTAGTAGATAGACTCTTAAAATATGCACACTTCGTCTCTCATGCTCATCTATATACAACTGTAACAGTGGTTAAGGCGTTTATTACCCATGTTGTCAGGTTACATGGAATTCCCACCTCCATTGTATGTGATAAAGGCGGTGTGTTCTTAAGCACTTTCTGGAAGACTTTGTTCCAATTGCATGGTACGAAGCTTAACATGAGCTCTAGCTACCACCTACAAATTGATGGGCAGACTGAAGTTGTTGACCGAACTTTGGAACAGTATTTACGGTGCTTCACAAAGGACCAGCCACGAAGGTGGAAGGATTGGCTGCCATGAGCAAACCACAGCTACAATACCACAACTCACTCCACTACAAAGATCTCTC
This sequence comes from Erythroxylum mucronatum, assembly GCA_027563825.1. Taxonomy (NCBI): domain Eukaryota; kingdom Viridiplantae; phylum Streptophyta; class Magnoliopsida; order Malpighiales; family Erythroxylaceae; genus Erythroxylum; species Erythroxylum mucronatum. Next base: position 17,346,974 of record JAOSBP010000002.1, on the reverse strand, counting down.
CCTTCCAAGTCATTTATGGGACTCCTCCACCGTCACTACTATGGTATGGTCTGGGTACTACACGAGTTGAAGTTGTTGATACCTACCTTCAAGATCGCGATGCCATGTTAAGAGAGTTGAAGCCCATTTTGCCACAAGCACAAGACAGAATGAAAAGTCTTGCAGATCAACGATGTCAAGATATGGAATATAAAGCTGGAGATTACGTCTACTTGAAGCTCCAGCCATATCGTAAGTCTACCATAGAATTTCGGTCTAATATGAAGTTGTCACCAAGGTTTTATGGACCCTTTCGCATGATTGCTAGAATTGGAGCTGTAGCCTACAAACTTGAGTTGCCAGCTGATTCACGAATTCCTGCTGTATTTCATGTAAGCCAACTCAAAAAAAAGATGGGGTTCACACCAGTGACGTCACCACAGTTACCGCCATCATCTACTGAAGCCCCTGTTCTTCCACAACTAGAAGCAGTGTTGTAACACCCCATTCCCAACTGACATATGCACGTGTGTCTATCGGATACACGTGTACTTGCCTGTTAGAAATGACATGTTAACTATCTTACCTTCACTGTAATCACACATTTTCTAAACTCAAAATGTTATCACATTAGTCAACATCCATAATTTACATCGTTTCATACAACATAATACCATTCAAGGTTTACAACATTTTCATATATGCTTAAAGAACTCAGTACACACCAAATACAATAAACATGAAAACAAAAGCTAAGTCCTCAATCTCAGCTAACTGACCTCTAAGCCAAATCTGACTGTAACAATTGCACAAAATATGCTTCTACAGAGTCTTAGAAGCTACGTCGTCTCACTTTCAAACCTGAAAAGCAACGGTGCAATTTTGATGAGATTTGCAAACTCAGTAGAGTAACCATCCTCGATGGTTCACTAATGTCATAAAACGAGATCAATTACAACATGTAAATCATACAGCTTAACTCCACTTAACAAGTATCAAATACTATCACAGATAAATCATTTCTTAAATACACAGTTCAATCATATAACAAAATTCACACAACTTTGCAAATAATTCAATGAATTCATATTATATGCGGATGCGACATGTATGATTTTTTTTGTTGTGACTGTATGCTTTTACAGTATCCCAAATTATTAGGCTCAGTCAGTCAGTTAGTCAGTGACTCATTGATCACAACGAGCCATAGGCTTGAACCACATATGTGGGAGCTTACAGCTCATATCAATAATAGTATCAGTAGCCACATCAGTCACAACTCCTTTATATTACATGCATTGGAATGAAGTGCATGACACAATTCAGCCAACAATTCAATCACTTTCATTTGCATATAATATAACAGTATACCAATCACAATATCAATTACAGTAATAGTCACAGTAGCAGTGGTCATCAGACTAGGTTCGGCATTCAACCTTTCAGTTGAGAATCAGAAAATAGGCAAACGCATTCACATTCAAGTTTCACTTCCAACATCATTCTCATTCATCAAAACGCCTCGGACAAATATTGTCCGGAATCCAATACACAATTAATACAATTCAATAAGATCGCAACAGGTCAATGATGTACAAAACAATATGGTGAGACCATCTTAGGTTACTTACAGTATGTCCAAACTGCTATTGCCTAGATGTCCCAACAAGGTCAGGATGTGGTCATTCAATGTGCTCCTCTATACATACAATACATACACATATCACAATATTGCACAATTTTGTATTCATTTATGCACATATTCATGTAAACTAACTATGTACAATGCATGTTCAATGACAATTCCGGGTATCTTATTGTAATTCTCATCATTTAATCGATCAGATATCAAAACCCTCATTAATATCATTTGGTACGTATAATTTGAACCAAAATAAAACAATGTGACATCAATTTCATAACCTAATTGACCACTTCAGATTTTCTACCCACATGATTTCGGGTCAACTTTACATAATTAATTTGATAGGGTAAATGACAAAATTAAGTAAAGCTCCCTTCTGGAAAGTTGTTTTCCAATGTCTTAAATTTCTAATGACTCCAAGATCATACAATTTGCTTCATTACTTTATGAGTTATGTACAAAAAACCATAGACTGTACACATTTGAACTTTTAGCTAGTACATGATCATACTCTCTAATTGCACAACTCATTTCTTTCAGCTCAGATATCCACAAATTACAAACTTTATACCAATTTAAAAATAAGAGAATAAGCTACAACTTTGGTGAAGACAACTCAGCCTAAATCGGCCCACATCAATACAGTTTATTCAATAACCACAGGACATGATTCCTGTCCCTAACTGTGCTTCAGCTTAAGCTACAACTCACTTTCACGCCAATTTTGAAAATCATAGAGACAGAATTAAAATTTGACTTCTTCACAAATATTCTATAAATATATCTCTAGTTTAATATGAATTAAAAATGAACTCATTTAGAAATCTAAAGCTCAAATTATAATTAGAAAACAGAAGCATGATCATGAAAATTTCCAGTTCATAACATTCCAGTAGACTTCCACACTTTAATCTTATCAATCACTTTCAAATCAATTCAGATAATTCTAAATTTTTATGGAGAGAAAGAAAAATGTCTTAGGAATCTATTGATCAAAGTTTCAAGTTATTTGGAGTTCGGATGAAAAAGTTATAGGCAAAATACTGAGGGTTGTTTAATGAAAAACTCTAGTTTTTAACCCACACACATAACCTATCACCTTTTCTCTCTCTAGCATGCCAACTTCATCTTCTTCACCAAAGCCAGATCACCGAACTGCACTTCTCCTCGTCTTCTTTCTTTTCTCTTTTTTTTCATTCTTATACATCACAACTATTATATCTGCCGCATAACCCATTTTTTTCTTACTTCCATCTCAATTGAACCCAACACAATTAAATCAAAATTCCGAAATTTTACATACATATCAAGAATTATACTATTCACGTTAAACATAAGCCATTTTTCTGCATTCTTCTTTCATCTTCATCTGTTACATTTCTTTTCTTTTTAGTCATTTTAATCCTTCTTAAACCATAATACTACACTACTCTAAGTTCTCTTTAACTCCAACCTCACAAACATCCATCACTCATTTTACCCAAACATTTATGCATATATGAAATGAAAACATAGTATGTTCCAACTTTACTTATGCGTGTCTGCTACTATCCAACAACAACAACCTCATTTCATCATATATTTTTCTTTCTTTTTCTTTCTCATCTGAATCTTCCCATTTTCATTACAACTTACTATCAAACTCATTTTAACTCCAATAAACATTTCCGAAAACACTCACACATATCAATAAGAAAAACAGAGCATAAACCCCAACCATATATAAAATCTTTTAAACCATAACAGAAACACATTTTTCTTCATCAACTTACATAATTTTCTTATTTTTCAGTCCAGAATCCATTCACAATAGTTTTGAACAATTCCTAATTCTCAAATCCATCATCTAGTTCACATATCACCGTAGCCTCACTTTTAAACCCATGCATGCATGTTTATAATTACACCCAAAAAAACCATCAGAACTACTTACTTGGTTCCACAGTGTCTCCAGCAGGTGAGAGTAAATCAATAGCACACAAAAAATTCAACACTTGATGTTTCGGTGGATGAACTAGAGAAGCGTTTTGGTAAAGGAGTTGTTTTGGTGAAAGAACAAAAATATAAAAGCATAACTTAGCAATTTCTCTCCAGCAACACACTTAACCACATGTGTTCCTTGCATGTGGGCCATGTGTCAACATGCAAGGCTACCATATGTCACTCTGCCATTTGTCACCTATTATATTTTTTTTGTCCAAAATATAATTTTTTTTGCAAATTTCTAAAATTTACCAAAAATTTTGAAATAATAATAATACTCTCCAAATAAATTTTCAACTCAAAATAATTCACCAAAAATTTCAAAATATCCAAAATATACCCAAATTGTAAAATCATAATTAATACACTCCAATTTAATCCACAATTTCCACTTATAAATCAAATTTACCTGAAAATGCCAATAAATGCATGTACAATCATATGAATGTGCAAAATAAATGTTTATGTCACAATTAACTTATGCATGACATGCTTTTTCCTAATTCCATATAAATTTATCATAATTTACTATTCTAGCCTTAACATGGGTAACGGGATGTTACAAGTGTTAAATCAAAGAATCATTCAAAAAGGAAAGTAACCCTGAGATGAAATTCTGATCAAGTGGCAGGGAGCACCACCGGAGGACGCCGCATAGGAGGACTTCCGTTGGTTCAAGAAAAGCTACCCAAATTTCTTTTCCTTTGCAGACAAGGGAAATTTGAGGGAGGAGGAAGCTGATACGATTGCATGGACCACCCAAGAGGTGGAGGATACACTTTCTTGCAACGCAAACTAGAGTGGCTGTTGGCAGTTGATTTTCTTGTAACGTGAGGAATGGAAGTTAGTTGCTTTGTGGAAGTGGTCTAGATAGTTGCATTAGATTAGGAGACTTTGTGAATATTTTATTGTTATAGACTTTGTGTAACGCCCCAAATTAGGGGTTAGAAGATTAACGGAAATTATTTTATATGTGCTTAATTGTGCAGTAGTATTTTGGCATGCATTCATGGCATTTTTCGGGTAAAGTGGTTTAATGTAACTTCGGATTGATTCGGACTGTATTAAGATAATTTTTGGAATTTTTGTATACTTCGAAGATTTTTAGAAATTGCTG
>JAOSBP010000002.1:17328561-17342150 GCA_027563825.1 Erythroxylum mucronatum | reverse complement strand
TCATTCTTGACTTTGTATGCATGTTTATAATTTTACTTCCAAAATTAACTTTTAATTTCTCTCTCATCTTAATTACACAGATCACAATTTTAAAACAATTTAATATATAATTTCTCTCACAATTTCTTATTAATATGCAATTTCTTTCTCATCTTAATTACACAGATCATAATTTCAAAGTAATTCATGGGAGTATTAATAAGGGTATATCTATAATTTCATTATCTTTCTTAATAAGCATACATTTTTTTAAAACGACACTTATTATGAATCGGAGGGAGTAGTATATAGCTGGTAAACCAAGCAATTTATGTTGGAATACTTCCTCTTATCCAAAATAAAGGTCGTTTTAGAGAGATTTTAATTATTTAAAATAAGTGTCGTTTGTGACTTTTCATGAATGTTTATGATTTTACTTCCAAAATTACCCTTTAATTTTTATACATCTTGATTACACAGATTATAATTTCGAGGCACTTCAACGTGCAATTAATAAAGGTATATTAAACATTTCATTAACTTTTTTAATAAGTGTGCATCTCTCTAAAACGACTTTTATTTTAAATAGAAGGGAGTATATACATTTGTTTCCCTTCAATTATACAGTAGCTTGAAGCTTAAAATCCCCTCCTTTAAACAGTCAATCAAGCAGACTAAGCATCCTTTTTGTTTGATTTGGAGGGCAGCACGCGCATGTAATCTTGTCCTATATATGTCTGCAAAGACGTTATATATTAGTCATGACGCCGGACAAGAAGAGAAGTTCTCTCATGTTTATTTTATTTTATTAGAATCAGACACTAAAATTAGGAACAAAACAACACTGATAAGCACCGAAGCCTTTAACTTAAATTAGCATAGAAAATGTTGAACTGCATGTAATAGAATACAGCTAGCAGAGAAATAAATGTGGTGGTGAGTCGGCGTCATGTTGGAGAGGCAGATGGATTTTGGAAGCTAACTCCACCTTACAACCCAACATCTTTTAAGTTTTATATCTATATGTATCTATACATATAATATGCTTTGAGTTGAAAGGATGAAGCGTGGCTTTCATAGCTAGGAAGTAAAGAGTCCAGATCTTCTGTCCAGTTTTTATGGTGTCTTATTGTGTCCAGTAAATCTCAGTCATTCATTTATGCGGGCTTCACGTATATTTATATGGAGCTCACGCAGGACCCACATAAATGAATGGCTGAGATTCACTGGACGCAATAAAACACCATAAAATTGGACAGGGGATCTTGTTCCGGAAGCAAATGAATGAAGATACATATATTTTAGCTATATTCCTGATCAGTCTAACCAACTGATTTGTACCTTATGCTTTAGCTTTAAGAGTGCACAGTTACTCTATCTACTCCTTTAGTTACTTGTTCACGTTACCCCCCTCTCACACCTTTAATTTTAATTTTAATTCCAATATTCACACACACAATATGCATATATTTTATTTTTCATTTCACTTCTCTTTTAATTTAAAGATTTTATACTATAAGTAAGATGGTAAGTGACTCTCTTTACAAATTAAGTTGGTTTTATAGGACCCTTCGTACTTGGTCATTCTTACTTGTACGTCCAAGCCTGTTACTAAATTCAAGGTCAGTTATGGAGGAAAAATTCTCTAACTCATAGAAAGTTGATGTTTTCAGCCCAATTATGGGCTTCATCCTCACAGTCCAAGCCTGCTTTGCGTTAGTTAAAGCCCTTAAATATGAGGTCCACTCCAACGACATAAGAGTTTTGATTTTCTGATTTGTAGCATTAATGCCATCGACTTAGGTTCGACTAATTATATAAATAACAGACCAAAATTTATCAGATAAATAATTTATTTTGAAGCTCAAAAAATTATTTAGTGTAGTGGATCAAAAGTCGGGAAATAACTAAATTTTGTCCAAATATGCTTTGTCTGTTGCAGAACTTAAGTTAATCTCTGCCAATAATAACACATTCACCTTGAGTACTATTGCTTAGGTGAATAGAATGTGAATGATTGTACTGAAAAATTATATCAGGTAAATTCTCAGGAAAGACTAGAGGGGGTCAGAAACGGTCCTACTTAAAACCCAACCTCCTATACAAAATTTTCCTAGACATGTAATTTAATAGTACAATAATTCACTACAACTATACCCGACAATAACTATTAAATAGACAAATAAAGAACACCATAATTTAACGAAGTTCAACCAATTATGCCTATTTCTTCGAACACTATTAAATTGATATTTCACTATTTTCAGGAAATAATACAAGTGAAATACTACAAAAAAGAAGAAGGAATTTTTGTCTTATGGAAAGATAATTTTTGGGATATCTCTAACTAAGGACGGGAGGCTCCTTTTATGATTTTAGGAACCTCCACCATTCTCACACATTTTCGATATGGGATTCTGGAATGAGCCACAATATTTGACCACTAAACAAATCTCCACCTTGGCGAATTTCACTTTTCAAATCTCTCACAAAACTCATCTTTAGTACTGTCTTCAAATGCGTTTCAAAGCACCCATTTTCAATTTTTAGCAATATTGATCAAGTCTAAACAATGTTAGAACTTGACCGTAGTCACCACTTTTGTCAACATATCAGTAAGATTCTCAGTGGTCTTAATCTTCTGGATTGTTATTCTACTTTCTTCCAAAACCTCTTGTACAAAGTGATAAAGGACATCGATATGCTTCGTCTTTGCATGGTAAACCTGGTTCTTTGCTAAAAGGATAGCACTCTAACTATCACAGTGCACTTTGATGTGCTTCTATTAAACCCCTAATTCACTAAGCAATCTTTGAAGTCAAATTGCCTCCTTCACAGCTTCTGTAGCTGCCATATATTCTGCCTCTGTAGTCGACAAAGCATCTGTTGACTATAACGTAGACCTCTAATTGACTGGTGCATTTGTAATAGTAAACATATAGCCAGTAGTTGATCAACATTTATCTAAATCACCGGCATAATCGGAATCACAATATCCAACTATACATTGATCGTCTTGCTTATCCTACTGAAATACCAAACCAACATCTACGGTGTTCAGAATGTACCGTAGAATCCATTTCATAGCTTGCCAATGCTCCTTGCCTAGATCATGCATACACCTGCTCATGATTCCTACTGTTTGTGAAATGCCATGCCTCATACACACCATAGCATACATCAAGCTATCAACCACATTTGCATACGATACTTTAGTCATGTAAGCACGATCTCTTTTTCTTTTCTTTGGAAAGTATTACTTTTCTCTCATTTACGTATTCACTAAGGACTATGACTTGGAGTTTTAAGCACATATTCTTGTAGCTCTCTGATGACCGATCAACTCACCGATGACCAGATCTCTGAGTTCAAGGAGGCCTTTGGCCTCTTCGACGAGGATGGAGATGGTCTTTTTTCTTAGATCTCTGCTCTCTTCTCAAATCTTATGTTCTTCTGCTTTTACCTTTTGTTACTATTTTTCCTTTCTGTGCGGTTTATTTCATTTTTTTTGTTTTGATTTTCCTTTGGTCGAATTTTTTGGATTAGATTGGTGTTTGTGTGGATAAGGATGGGTATTTCAGTGGACGTTCAAATTTTGCTTTGCTTTCTGGTTTGAGAGTCTTAAGACTAATTTTATCGGTCTTTCAGTTTGTTCGGGGTTGGGGTAGAGATGGGAGCTTATAGTATTGTATTAGGGATGAGATCAGATAATGGCTTGTTTTACAGATTGCTACTGGACATCTTCACCACATTTTAATTATGTTCTGCTTCATTTGACCTTGATACTTTCCACGCTACTTTCGCTTTCTGTTGGGCAATTGTGTTGAATACGATTAGAGTCAGAGAAATTTAGGTCCATCAATTAAGAATTCCGTTTGTACGCCGGAGTAAAGGCTGACGCTGAGCTGTTGATCCCTTATAAAGTCCCCCTAAAACCCTCTTCTTTGTCCGCCTCTTTCACTGGCGCTATCCCTTAAAACCGTAGCTAATATTTGGGAACCCATTTTTCTCTCTGTGATTCCTATTAGCAATGGAGTCTAGGGTAGACTTTTTTCTCCTCCCTCCTTCTTCTCCTTCTTCCTCCTCATCGTTTTATTATTTTCAGTATGTTATGGGTCTATTTTTATTTTATAGAGCTTCTCGCTCTTGTTCTTCTTTTTCTTATTGGTATTTGTTGTTTCTCTGTGATCTTTCAAGTTCTTTTCTTTTTCTGTATATTTTGTAACAATGTAATGTGTGTTGATGTTTGTGAACAAAAGAGTGTTATGGTTCTTAAATTCTTTTTTTAGATGTTCGTTATCGTTAAAATTTCCTACATTTTGATGGTGTCGAACGTTGTAGTGTTTAACTGAACTAAAAAACGAATGACAAAAAGTTTTGTCTTTTTTATGATTGCCCTCCCCTGTGTGCACTACGTGCTTGCAAGAGCTTTTAGTTTCCTTGCTAAACTGTGTGTATATGGTTTGCATCATATGAAGTCTTGTCAAGATGCTTGTAAAGTTTAGCTACTCTTTTGGCCCATTTATATAGTGATGAACTTTTATGGTGGGTTCAGGCAAGTGGAAACTTTTAAGCAAGACTAGGAATTGCTATTAGTTGAATGCTTGGAATTGAATTTTCTTGATTCTTGTTCATATGGATATAGGTCTTCAAATTTTTCTTGATTGTGTGATCTAGAAGAGTCTAGATTGAGAGTTTGTGATTCATGTTATCTTTGTCGTGGTCATTGTTATCGTTACATATGGTGTTATCGCCAACAACGTTGGGTGAGGAGGTTGGGATCCTACGAAGCTTTACCTACCAATGCAGCTGGTGATTCTACTCACATTCAAATGAAGGCTTTAACTAGCACACAGGCTTGATCTTTCTTTCTCTCATTCTTTCCGTGTTCTTTTTCACATTTTCTTCCTTGATATTATTATTATTATTATTATTATTATTATTATTATTATTATTATTATTATTATTATTTTCCTTTTATTGAGTTTCTTATTAGTTTCAGTTTTATCATCATCATCATCATTATTATTATTATTTTATTAATATTTTGTATTTTGTATTTTTATTATTTGTATTAAGTATTTTTTCGTATTATTATTATTATTATTATTTGTGATTTATTATTCTTACTTTCTTTTATTTCTTTTATTCTATTAACCTGCATCACTATTTTTCTGTCACATCTACATGTGGATCTACCAGAAATAGTCTCTCTACTATGTAGGGATAAGGCTGCGTACTATCAGACCTCCCCAGACTCTGTTCAAATGAGGGACTTCAGACTGGGTGTGATGATGATGATGATGACTTTAGTCATGTAATCTCGTTCTGCATCTTTCTTTAGAGATAAGGATGTGCTGAGCTTTATATGAGGAGTGAGGAGAGTACTAATAGGTTTTGACTTTTCATTCATGCCAAAACGTTATAGTACCTTTTTCAAATATTGCTTTTAAGTCAAACACAATCTTACTAACTTTCTGTCTTTACTTATCTCCATGCCGAGAATTTTCTTGGCTTTACTCAGATCCTTCACTTTAAACTCCTGATTCAACTGAATCTTCAATCTTTCAATTTCTCTTTAATTCTTTGAAGCTATCAGCATATCATCAACATATAGGAGAAGATAGATGAAGGATCCATCTTGTAGCTTGCGAACATACACACAGTAATCGTATTTGCTTATTGTGTACTTTCTCTCCATCATAAACTTGTCAAATTGTTTGTATCATTGCCTCAAATATTGCTTCAATCCGTACAACGATTTTTTAAGATTGCACACTGTATTCTCTTTTCCAACAACTTAAAAACCTTCAGGCTGAGTCATATAAATTTCCTCCTCTAAGTCTCTATATAAAAACGCAGTTTTTACATCCAATTGAACTAGTTCTATATCAAACTATGCTACCAAAGCCAACAAATTTTGAATAGAAGAATGTTTTACAACTGGAGAAAAAACTTCATTATAATCAATTCCCTTTGTCTAAGCATAGCCTTTGGCCACCAGTCTTGCTTTGTAGGGAACATTATCTTTATCAAGAAATCCATCTTTCTTTTCATATACCCATTGCCTTCAATTGCCTTCTTTCCCTTTGGGAGACTAGCTAGCTTCTATGTCTGATTCTTATAAAGGGAATGTATTTCTTCATTCGTGGCTATCCTCCATTTATCTTCTTTTGAACTTCGTACTGCTTCCTTATATATGGTAGGAATGTCATCAATTTCAATTGGAGATGCATAAGCCACCATATTAATATAACAAGTAGGTACTTGAATGTTCCTTTTTAGCTTTCTAAATGCAATTGGTAATTGTTGCTGCGAAGGTTCTTAGATTGGAACTTCTTCTTCATCTGGCTCCTCTTCTACCATAGGAGTTTCTACATTTACTTCATCATTTGCTAGGATAATAATTCTTCCCTCAATCTCCACCTGTTTTAGAGTACCATTTGTTTGTTTAACATTTTTAGTTATCACCTTTCTTAACATGGTAGATTTGTCAAAGGTAACGTCCCTACTAAAAATTATTTTCTTTGTCTCTAAGCACTAAAGACGATATGCTTTCACACCAGAAGTCATCCCCATGAAAATTGCTTTCTTTACACATGGACCCAACTTTAACTCCTTAACATGATAGTATATAGTGGAACCAAACACATGTAAGGAATCATAATCTATAGTAGGTTATCCAAGCCATTTTTTAAAGGTGTTTTATCACTAATAGCAGTTGATGGAAGACGAATGATGAGATGGCAAGCATATGTAATAGCCTCAGCCTAAAATTCTCTGCTTAATCTAGCATTAGACAACATACACCGAACTTTCTCCAGTAATGTCACGTTTTCCCACACCATTTTGTTTTGGCGTATCTCTAATTGTGAAGTGTCTGAGGTGTATCCCTAATTGTGAAGTGTCTGATAATACCTTTATCTTCGCAGACTTTAAAATGGATCGCTCCTGTACGCCCCACCATTATCTGTACGGAGACGTTTGATCCTTCTTCCTGTTTGTGTTTCCACCATCTTCTTCCATTTGAGGAAAACTCCCAGCACTTCATCCTTAGTCTTCATAGTATACTCTTTAGGAAAAATCATCAACAAAGGCCACATTATGGTGTTTTCCTCCTAAAGAAGTTGTTTTGGAAAGTCCCCATACATCAGAGTGAATATAATCTAAAATACCCTTCGTATCATAGATTGTAGTGCTGAATTTCACTCTTGTCTGCTTGCCTTGGACACAATGTTCACAGAATTCTAATTTGTAGACCTGAACTCCTTTCAACAATTCTTGATTTATTAATATTTCAAGATTTTTCACCTACGTGTCCCAAGCATATATGCCACAACCTAGTTGCTTCTAGCTCTTGATCATTATTAGAAGCTAGTGCTGTTGTTCCAATAACTGCATTACCTTGGTAATAATACATATTATTGTTTATTTGAATTCCTTTCATTGCCACAAGTGCACCAGAGAAGACTTTCATTACTCCATTTGCTGCATTTAAATTATAGCCCTTTGATTCTAGGACTCCCACATAAATCAGATTCTTTGTCAAACTTGGCACGTATTTGACATTTATCAAAGTCCTGGTTGTTCTATCATGATTCCTTAAGCAAATTGAACCAATTCCATTTGTTGTGCAGGGATTGTCATTTGTTGTGTAAGCAACTCAACCTCCTAGCTCTCTAAAATTAGAGAACCAATCTCGATTAAGACACATGTGATAGCTATAGCCTAAATCAAGTAGTCATAGGCTATAAGGGCTTATTGAAGATGTAACAACTAATGAAAGATTTGAGTATGTATCTTCACACTCAGCAACAATCGAATTTGCAATAACCCTTATCAGGTCTGTTTTTATTCTTTAGCTTTGGACAATCCTTTTTCTAGTGCCTTTTTTCTCAACAAAAGGCACATTCATCTTTGCTCAATTTGAGGCTTGACTTCGATCTCCCTTTCTTTCCTTTAGTCTAGCTCTGCGAACGACCTCTGATTACCAAAGCTTTTGCTATTCCACTTCTACGTTCTTCCTTTATCTTCCTTCTCAATTCATGACTGTACAAAGCAGCTATAACTTCGCTAAGAGACATATCAACCTTCCCATAAAGTAAAGTAGTTTGAAGAAACTCAAACTCCTTAGGAAGGGATCCCAACAACATCAAAGCTAGATCTTCATCTACAAATATCAAATCCAAATTCATTATATCAGTAACTAAATGATTAAAACTAGTAATGTAATCATTTATATTGGTGCTCGAAAAATAAGAGAAAAAAAACAATCTCTTCTTCATATGAAGCTTATTATGACTGCTTTTCTTTAGGAATTTCTCTTCCAATGTGTTCCATAATTTAGATGCAGAAGTTTCTTTCGAGAAAGTATAGTTTTGCTCTCTAGAAAGATACGATCGAATTGTACCACATACTAAACGATTTATAGTCTTCCAATCTTTCTCCTCAACATCATCTAGTTTCTTTTCTTCAATAGCAATGTCAAGACCTTGCTGAAAAAGCGCCTTGAACTTCACTTTGCCATATGCCAAAATGACCAGTGCCATAAAAAATATCCACTGTAAATCTTGCATTTGTCACAGTTGTCCTTGCTATAATAGACGAGGCAGAAGCTGTTGGTGTGGTCGTATCTTTAATTTCTGTCATCTTTGCTACAATTTCTATTCTATAGTTGTCAATGCGGAATCCCAATAGCCCAAGGAAAAATCTTTTCTGATGTGGAAGATCAGACTACGCTACAACCACAGAGCATACTAAAAAAAAACCTTGGCTCTGATACTAATTGTTGTGGAACTCAGGTTAATCTCTACCAATAATAACAAATTCACCTTGAGTACTATTGCCTAGGTGAATAGAGTGTGAACAATTGCACTAAAAAATTACTAGGTAAATTTTCAGGAAAGACTGGAGGAGTCACAAACGGTCCTTCTTAAAACCTAACCTCCTAGACATGTAATTTAATAGCACAATAATTCACTACAATTATACCCGATAATAGCTATTAAATAGACAAATAAAGAATACTAGAATTTAACAAGGTTCAACCAATTATGCCTACTTTCTCGGACACTACTAAATTGATATTTTACTGTTTTTAGGAAATAATACAAGTGAAATACTACAAAAGGAGAGAAGGATTTTTTGTCTTATGGAAAGACAATTTTTGGGATATCTTTAACTAAGAAGGGGAAGCTCCTTTTATGGTTTTAGGAACCTCCACCATTTCCATACATTTTTATGTGAGATTATGGAATGAGACACAATATTTGACCACTCAAAATTGTCATGCTAAGTCTTTAAACTTATAAAAATACTAAATAATCGATGTTATTGTTATATACAAGCAATAAGGAGAAAATATTCAAATAATGAGGTTAGAGGGCTCACAAAGACTTATTACTAAAGAATAAATGCTTAAATTGAAATTAACTTTGAACATAAAGGATGACACTAAAATCACGAGAATAGCATCACTTTATTTACTTTATGTAATAAAAGGGGTACAAAGAGAAGAAGGCATATGAATTCAATCTTTAACTCAAGTCAAACTTAATATTAAACTTGTTATTACTTATTCTAATTTGGATTTGTTTAATAAGAGGAGTACAAAGAGAAGAAGACATATGAATTTTGTTATTACTTATTCTATATACAAGGAGGAGAGCTCCTGCAGAGTATGCAAGGTCCCGTCTCAAATAAAGTAGCATAAAAACTTTGATAGTATTTAAGGAAAGATACATTAAATTATTATCTTGAAATTGTTTTATATTTTCTAGTTATAAAGGAAGGCATTGAAAATTTTAGCAAATAATGAAACTTTGTAGGTCGTCCTTTCAAAGCTTTATTTAGTTAGAGGAGCGTTTAGGAAGCACGCTAGCTTAATTACTTCTTATTACGTACTCCAACCTGCATATTGGATTAAAAAAATGACTATTAACTTACAAAGATACCATAAACAAGTTAAAATTGTAGTTTTGTTTTTCCTTTCTTCTATAAGTTTTAGTAGTTACCTATTAGTTTTTTTGGCACCGTAAGAATGCAATAACCATTTAAGGTCGCATATTTATGCGGACCTACACTTGTAGTTTTCTTTTCGTTTATCGCAAGCCTCGTTCCAAATTACTAATGAAAAATCAATTTCTGTTGGTAACATTGACGAGAAAAATTCCGTTTAGCGGCAGTACAAATATTTGTCACCAAATATGGAGGGAAATCATCATGAAAAAATTTGCGACAGACTTTAGCGACGATATAAAATGTCCGTCGGTAAAGAAGGCGGGAATTATTGACGGAATGAAAAAGTTTTGAGTTTATCGACGAAAAATTTCTGTCGGTAAATTCCATCAGTAAATTTCTAAGATAAACATTGTCATCTGCTTCATCTTTAGCATTTTAAAGTAAAAGAAAACGACGTCATTTGGTTTAACCCTAAACGACATCATTTTCTTTTACATTAAACTCAGCCGATACCCTACCCCCTGCGTCTTCCTCTTCCTTCTTTCTGCTATGTCTCCTCTCGTTCAATTTTCTTCTCTCCAATTTCTCTATCGTGGACTCCTCTTCTGCTCGTCGACGTTGTCTTCTCCAGCCATTTTCATCGTGTCCTTCGGTAGAGGCATTTTTTAACTACTATCATTTGTTTTTTCGTATATTGGAATAATGTTAATTTGGGTATTCGATTACTTTCGTTTATTTGTGTATTTTGTGATTGGAAAACAACTTTAAAGTATAAATGTTAGTGATAGAAGGGACAAGACATGATTTTGGTTATGATGTTGGGATGAATTTCTGATGCATGTAAGATGTTTGATGAAATGTCTGTTCTTTGAAAAAATGATTTCAATTCTTTATTTTCAGTTCATTTTTTGTATGCATGAGGAGTATCTTTTCTTTCTTTTTGAAGAAAAAATGTGCACAGTTAAGAACTTTAGTTTGTAGTCCTCTGTAAAACTAAAGCAAGAATGACAACACCAACGCATATACCTTACAGAACTTCTTGAAGATAGGAAAAACCACATTATCATTTACAACAATTTGCGTATGTCTTCTAACCAAGGTTATCCACTGAAATTCATACACATTAATAAGTTATAGTAGCAATGTCTTGCCTCTACAACTTTTTGAACCATAACTCTCCATCAATTATTTGTACACATATGGTAATGTGTACAAACAAGTGAATTAACCTTTCCTGTTTTAATTATACTGTTAATTTTAGAGCATTATTGCCTTTGCCTAGCTCCTATTGCTGCTCCTAGATGACAAATGTTACAAGCTTAATGAGGCTTTGCATTGAAAATTAGGTATGCTCTCCTTTCTTTCTTGATCATTCACCAAAAGCTTAAACGCAAAGGAAATTAGGAGGATTGTTTAATAAATGGGTATGCCTCCTCCCGGGGAAAGACAAACTTTGTTGTTTAGTGCCATGTTTCTGCACGAGATCCAGGTTTCTACATTGCTTCATAGTATAAGGGATGAGCTATCGAATCTCTTCTTGTAACCTCTAATCAGCAAAGCATCTGGATATGGTTTTCTACGTGATGATGCATTGATACTTTTTGCCTTTGGTTTTATTGAAAGGTGTGTACTTAAAGATCAAACATATAACTGTAGGTGGGGAGCGATTGAAGCTTACAATTTGGGATATAGGTATGCAATCGTATTGGTCTTATGTTGTTCATGTTTCCAATTTACTAAGTATATCTTGTGTTATTACACTTTAGACAATCGTGAGCATAAGAGCTTATGCCATTTCAACGCCTTACGAACTTTACTACCAAATACCAATGCAACACTAAACTATACAATAAAAAGGGAATAGCTTGAGAAAATTGTACTTCGCATAACTGAAAATATCACAAAACTACCTATACAATTCACCATGGTTAGTAGTATCAAATTTAAGTGAGGAGTTCTCTATAAATATAATTAGTGAACTCAAAATAACTTATCAATTACCCTTGTGAGTATTTTTTGTAGCAGAACAAAAAAATGATCAAAATTACATTGAGGGGTTTATATTTATTCATTTGCTCAATCAATATGCCTTTTGCAGTTCGAAAGAAGAGATTCAGAACACGAACAAGCTTTTACAATAGGAATGCCCAAAGGATTATTCTTGGTATAATATTGGCAATATAATTTATATAATATGGCTTATCGATACTGCTGCTGATAAGTGACGAGAAACAATAATGATCTGTTATAAGGGAAAGATCTTGCATATGTTTGTGGCGTGTGTTCGACGTGAAATGTAGGAAATGCTTATCCATACAATACTTTTATTGTGTATTAGAGAGCTCTTTAATGATTTAAATATTAGTTTTCTTTTATTTTGTTTTTTCAATTTTATCATAAAAAGTAGAGCCACTTTTGAAATGAGAATAGTTTCTCTGGCACCTTTATCTTTATATACTTATCTGATTGTTTGGTAAAGTCACATCATTCTAGAGTATTGGATTGATCCTTTACTTCAAAGGCCTAAAAAAACAAGTGAATGTTTCAGTTATAGATATACTGTTCAGACTTACATGGATTGATCACCTGTCAATCATTAGTAGATTAACTTATTATTTTTTGTTTCAACAATTTATGATGTGACAAAGAGAGAAGCCTTTACCAACTTATCATAAATCTGGACTAAAGATGTTGAACTCTACTGCACAAACAATGACTGTGTGAAAATGCTTATTGGAAATAAAGTGGATCGAGTAAGGTACCCTCATTCTATGTTGAGGAATATAAATAGATAACTGATAGTTACTTATCATGGCATTACTAATATCCGTTGCTAAATATGGAGGGAAATCATCCTGGCAAAATTTACAACGAACTTTAGCGATGGTATAAAATGCCCTTCGGTAAAGAAGATGGGAATTATTGACGGAACGAAAAAGTTTTGAGTTTACAGACGAAAAATTTCTGTCGGTAAATTCCATTGGTAAATTTTCAAAGTAAATGTCGTCGTCTACTTCATCTTTAGCGTTTTAAAGTAAAAGAAAATGACGTCGTTTGGTTTAACCCTAATCGACGTCGTTTTCTTTTACATTAAACTCACCCGACGACCCCACCCCTTACGTCTCCCTCTTCCTTCTTCCTGCTATGTCTCCTCTCGTGTGATTTTCTTCTCTTCAATTTATCTATCGTGGACTCCTCTTATGCTCATCGACGTTGTCTTCTCCGGCCATTGCCATTGTGTCCTTCGGTGGAGGTATTTTTCAACTACTATCATATGTTTTTTTGCATATTTACTACAAGAGTTAAGACATTTAGTGACAATTTTTTGTGACTAACTATTATTTCATTACAAATACAAGGTTTTTTTGTGACAATACAACTGATTGACACTATTGTTTGGATTAAATGTGATGATTTATTTTTTTGTCACTAATACAATAATAATTGTGACAATTAAGTTGTCACTATTAATATATTAATAGTGATAACTTTTCTTTTATCACTAAGTTTTGTCATTAAAAGGTTATGCAATTTGGTGCCAAAATAATTTTGGCAGGAATAAATTGTAATTGAGACAAAACATATGTTAGTAACTAATATTTTCTATTTGTTGTGACAAAACATAGTTTGGTCACTAATATTTTTTTCTT
>JAOSBP010000002.1:17311937-17323861 GCA_027563825.1 Erythroxylum mucronatum | reverse complement strand
AATAATGAGTTATGGATTGTGTATTGAATTGAGGTGTAAATGTGTAGGATTATAAATGTGAAATGGAGTATGGATATAAAGATCAATTGTGTATGGATTTGAATATGTACAGGACATGGGAATTGTGTATGAATGGCATGAAATGAATTGATGGAATGAATCGTTCTGAAAGAAGTTTTTCAGTTGAATTGGTGAAATTCGAATATTTGGTAATCAGCCAATTTTGGATAAAAAGAGATATGATTATAGTGAATGATAAAATGTTTTCGCATACAAATGCGATATGATCGAATATGAAGGATTTAATGGATTGAGGAATTGATGAATTTCAAATTGGAAATTGAAACTACTTTGAATGATGTGTAAATGAAAAAAAATAAAGCGATTTTAGTTAAGCTATGATTCGTTTGTTAGGAGTTGGGTTCCGGAAACGGGTCTCAACACTTTTCGTTGAAAACCATCAAAAACTTGAATAATAAGGAATTAGAACTCTAGCAATCATCTTCAAATCAAGCAAGCCAAATCAACTTATTAGAACCAAAGTTATAAGAATTTTGATCGCCATAAGTTTCTTTAATAATATCATACTAACTTCTTATTAAAAAAATAAAAAGGAAATTATCACAAAATTGAAGAAAACTATCAAATTGATTTCTATCTTATGATGCGCGAATTACATCAATAAGACAAACTTTTATAAAAGCAAAATCCTTAAGAACCGGAATCTTAAAAGGAAGAGAAAACTAAAATCCTACAGAAACATTCCTTATCAAATGTAATCAGGATTCAAATACTAACTACTAATACTACTTTAACTAGGACTATAGGAATCCTATTTTAATTCATATCCTTAATATGATAAAGGATCATAATCAGATTAGAAATTTAAGGAATCTTACTCATATTAGAAATTAACCCCATAACAAGCCAAATAGGAAACTAGAAAAAAACCTTCAAAATAATACTAACGTAATCTAGGCTTTATAATTAAGTAAGTTATAGCCCAATTATAATAAAACGTGCTGATTCATGAAATAAAATGAATTAAAGCCCTTAAATGCATCTTAAATATACAAATTAGACTCCATTTAACTTAAAACAAGCAGTCTAGGTTGTTAAACATTCTCTAAGACTTGTTCTTCATATATTAAGCATATTACATCTTTAACAATACTAGAAAAGTGAGTAACCTTGATAATATATTTGATTCATTTTAAAAAAACATGATGATTAGTCCTTGCAAAGCTTTGTTCATGTGTTTGTTCTTTACCCTAGTCATTTGACCTCCTATTCCTTACAAACAATTATAAGAATGATTGGAAATAAGTGTTGGTTCAAGCATATATCCATTAATCCCTCCCTCTTCGAAAGGATTCGTCCTTAGATTACCTATATCATACTAAAAAAAAGAAATCAACAACATTAAAAGTAGCACTCACATTACTATAATGCTTGGAAAATTTAGTTTGTAAACATTTTCATTTATCTTCTTTAACACTTAAAATGGTCTATCTCCTTTAGGAACTAATATAGACTTCCTTTAAGTAGGAAACCTTTCCTTACGCATATGAACTCAACCCCAATCTCTAGGCTCAAAAGCAACCTTTATATGCTGCTTATTGGCTTGCCTTATATATTGTTCATTCCTTCTCTCTATGTTAGCACAAACCTTGGTATATAAATCCCTAACAAAATCTACCTTATACTTACCATCCAAATTAGCATGCCCATTAATAAGAAAAGGTAAGATTACAAAGGAGTTAAATGATTAAATCTATACATAATTTCAAAAGAAGAATAAAAGGTAGTAAAATGAGCTAACCTATTATATGAAAATTCAATATGCAACAAAAATTTTTCCCCTCGTTTTAAGTTTTTTTTTTAATGATAGCACGTAACAAAGTGGTAAGTGTCTTATTACATACTTTAGTTTATCCATCTATTTGAGGATATGTAATAGTAGAAAACAAGGGTTTGGTTCCTAACTTATTCCATAAAGTACATCAAAAAGTAACTTAAGAACTTGACATCTTTATCACTTACTATCGTTCTATGCAATCTACGCAAACATATTATTTCCTTAAATAACAAATCAGCAATACTTATTGCATCATTAGTTTTATAGTATGTAATGAAATGTGTCATTTTACTAAGCCTACTAACAAAAAAAATGTTATCCTTACCATCTTAAGTCTTAGGCAAACCTAATACAAAATCCATAGATATGTCAATTAAAGGTTGATTAGGTATAGGTAAAGGTGTATATCAACCATGTATGGCATTGCTTTATATTTTGCTTCCTTACAACTTGCATACTTATCACAAGTAGATTGCACATTATGTTTCATGTTAGTTTAACAAAAATGTTCACCATATGCAGTCTTTTACATTCCAAAATGTCTCATTAAGATGCCTTCATAAGTCTCTCTAACTAACAATTCACGTAAAAAAATGTATAGGCATATATAATATATCTTTTAGGAAGAAAAAAACCCATCAAACATATAATACTCATCATATGTAAACTTATAACATACATTCTACATTTAGCCAAAATCATCATCATTAATATATAGATCTTTAATAAAATCAAAGCCAAGTAATTTAGCTTACAATGTAGTAAGCAATGCATGCCTTTTAGACAATCATCACTTGCAACATTTTCGTTTCCATTCTTGTACTTAATTACATAAGGATATATCTCAATAAACTCTAACCATTTGGAATTTCTCTTATTAAGCTTACCTTGGGATTTCAAAAATTTTAAGCTCTCGTGATCATAATGGATTATAAATTCCTTCGACCACAAATAGTATTTCTATGTTTATAGAGTTCTTACTAATGCATAAAGTTCCTTGCATAGGTAAGATAGTTTAACATTGCCCCATTAAGCTTTTTGCTGAAGTAAGCAATTGGTTTCGAATCTTGCATTAAAACAAACCTTATACCAATTCCATTTACACCACATTCATCCTCAAAAGCTTTGTTAAAATTGGGAAAACATAATAATGATGCATTAGTTAACTTATCTTTCAAAGTATTAAAAGCTTTGTCATACACACCATCCCATTTCTCACACAATGTTTTTAATAACTTCATTTAAATGTGTTGCAATAAAACTAAAGTCTTTCATAAACCTTCTATAAAAACTTGCTAATCTAGGAAAACTCCTTACCTCATTCACATTCCTAGTGTAGGCCAAGCCATAATTGTCTTAACCTTATCTTAATCTACACTTATTCCTAGGAACTTCTAACAAACAAAGAAAAACAATGGATTTCATGCAAAATACACACTTCTTAAGATTAGTATGCAATTGATGCTCCATTAACACTTGAGAGAAAACATATAAATGTTTAATATGATCATCCACATTCTTGATATATACTAAAATATCATCAAAGTATACTACAAAAAAAATTCTAATGAAAGAATGCAAAACATAATTCATTAATCTCATGAAGGTGTTAAGTACATTAGTTAAACCAAACAACATCACTAACCACTTATATAAACTATATTTTGTCTAAAAAGTAGTTTTCCATTTATCACCCTCTTTCATGAGCATTTGATGATAACAATTCTTTAAATTAATTTTAGAAAAACATACACAAACCATATAATTCATCAAGCATATCATCTAACCTAGAGATAGGATGTTTATACTTTATAATGACTTTGTTGACGGCTTGAAAATCAACACACATGCACCATTCTCCATCTTTATTTGGCATCAAAATCATAGGAACCAAATATAGTTAAGACTCTCCCTAACAAATCCCTTTTATACTAAGTCATACTTTTGCCTTTGAATCTCTTTTATCTCCTTAGCATTGGTCATATAGGCTGGTCTATTGGGAATTGTTGAATTAGGAATAAAATCTATTTAGTGTTATTTACCTCTTAAAGAAGGTCGACCAAGTGGTATTTCCTTAGGAATAGATCTGAAAATGTCACAAAAAAGAAATAACCAAACTAGGCAAAGAAGTGTACAAACATCTTTGTACAAAAGGACAAGTAACTACCTTGCTATCATATCACTTTTAAACTCACTACAACTAGCAAAAGCACTAACTCTCTTACTTTTCTCTCCATTTTACGATCCACATCCTTAATTTTTTCACTTTTTTGCACACTTTCACTTTTCTATCACCCTTTTCTTTTTCTTTAGTGCTCACTTGTTTTTCTCTCATCTTGCACTCTTTAGTTATCCTAATATGATCCTCATATGCTTATTCTAGTTTCAAATTTGTTAACATTATATTTAGTTATTGATTTCAAAAGAATATATATTCTTGTACCCATCATGAGGAACATTCCTATCAAACTACCACAGAAGTCTTAAGAGTATGTGACCAATATGTATTAGCACCACATCACAAAGAACCTCATCCATGTAGTTGCCAATAAAGAATGCTACTAACTCCTACTTTGACATCTTAATTTCTCCACATTCATTCAACCACTACAACTTATATGGTTTAGATACTTTAATGTATCCATATTCAGCCTTTCCACCAACAAAGTACTAGTAGCATTAGTATAAATATTGTTATGAATAATCATGTTTCACACCTTGTTCATGGGTTCCTCCACGTCAACATCATTATAATTCTTCAATCGTTGTACCTCATAATCATTTGAACTACCACTCTGTCTTTGTTATCCTAGCAATCATAACTCTTTTATTTGGACACTGAGAAGCAATATGCCCAAATCCTTGGCATCTGAAACACTTAACATTATATGACTTAGAAGTTGATTGAGTTTCAGTTTAACCTTTTGGAAATAGCAATCGAATCATTTCATCTTCTCTAGGTTTTAAAGTAGTTTTATTTCTCATTCTAATTTGACTTCCATATAGAGCTAGAAGTTGAACTATATTTGGAAACACCATTGGACTTCAATTATCTTTCCACCTTAATAGCTTTATTTTACAAATCCTTCATTTCTATGTAATGTTAAAATTCTACCACATCAGCTATCTCTTTATTCAGACCACTAATGAATCTAGCCATAGTTGCCTCACCATCCTTTTATACATTAGCCATAATCATAATCATCTTCGTCTCCTTGTCGTAATCCTCTATGCTCATGGAACCTAGAGTCAACCCTTGCAACTTTGTACACAAGTGTAACACTTAAATACCCCTAAGAGGAGACATGGATGCCACCCAAAACAGAACAAACAAAACTAAACATCACACTGATATTTATTTTATTCCTTTAATATTCTAATCCCTAATTTGGGGTGCTACAACAAGTCCCTAAAATTTAATTTTTAAAGTTTTCATTTTGATAAATGATTATTCTAGTACTATGAAATTATTAATGAAAAATAAATCGTAATAAATATCTATAGATTTTCTTTTTGTATTAAGGTACAAATATAATGTAAAGCATTTATGCCAGTTTTACTTAGTGATGATACTCTAAAAAATACTTCTATGAGTCTTTTCAATCTTATATATCATAATACGACATCATGTAACATCCCGTTCCCATAATAAAGATTAAAATCCTAAAATTCAATACATGTGAGATCAAAGAGAGATTTAGAAAATTGTATTTCATGCTTATGCATAATGTTAGCATACACACATGTGAATTTGATTTATGCACACTAAAATGATTGTACATGCATTCATTGATATTTTTCAGGTATAATTGATCTATAAATGTGATTATATTAGGAATTATGAATTATATGTGTTAAAAATTGAGTTGGAGTGTATAAGTAGTGAATTAATTTTTTTTACAAAATTTGAGAATTTTATAAAATTTAAGGGTATTTTTGGACTAGGAAAAATGCCAAGTGGCAGAACAATTGATAAATAGTAGTAGAAATAAGAGTCGAATGGCAATGAAAATTTTTATATATGACATTAGGATTTAATGACAAGTGTCATTGAAAATTAGGATTCAATTGGATTATAATTGGAACACAAATGGATTAGCTAATTGAAAGACTAAAAGGAGACCATGGGAAAATGACATGTGGCAAGTGACAAGTGTCACTTGCCACACCACATTTACTAACCCACGTTATTATTGTTGAAAGATCATCCCTTCTTTCATTTTTGTTTTGGCCAAATGCTTTCATTTTCTTCTTCTTCTTCTCTTCTCTCAACCCACGACATTTTCATTCTGACAACCCAACCTCTTCATGCTAATTTTTTTCGAAATCCTACACTTCCATCTTGTTTTCTCTTCCATTTGTCACAAAAAAACCCAACCCTACCACCCTTGAATGGTGATACATATGTGAGAGAAGAAAACAAGGGTTAAGAGAGATCTTGAAGAGTTTGAAGATCTTGAAGCTAAACAAGTAAGTATAAACATCACTCTTCTTGATTTGATGAATGAAACAAGATTTGATGATAGTTAGAGGTTCAATGCTCATAAATTGAGGATGGGTATGTGATAAAAACATGGATGACAAATGTGGATAAATTCATTTCTTGCTTTGATGTTTTGATGGATAATAGATTAGAGAATGACATAATGTTAGATTGATTGAGTGAATGGTGTTTAAACTGTGCTGGAGAAATATTAGCTGTGACTTATTCCACTGAATATGTTTCTGTATTTTAGCCATAACTTGTTTTGTAATTATCCAAATGATATGGTTTTTGATTTGGATTAAATTAGAGATATATGGCTACATTGTGCATGAAGACGTTAAATTCAAATTATGTCATTAAGAGCTTCGAATTTTGACTTGAAGTTGAGATCTGGGTGTAGGGAAAAAGTGCAGAAAAACTAGATACATAATGGGTTTTGTTCTGTTTTCTTAATGAACTAATGCGAATCTCTTTGGGTGTTTTGTGATGAAATAAAATGAGTCTAGAGCTAAATAAGGTTAGTAATGTGGTATCTTGAAGTGGAAAGAATTAAGGATATAGTTAGAAGTGAAATGAAAGTGAAAATGAAGTTGAATATATGTAGGAAGTTGATGAATGTGTATACATGTGTAGGTTCTGTTATTAGTGTTTATGATCAATCATGGACTATAATTTGTTTATGGTTGATATTGAGTTGAAATGGAGTTAGAATGATAGGAAAATGAGGAGAAATTGAATTAGAAATGATAGACAAGCTTAATGTAGTGAATGTAGTAAGTAAGGGTTAGAGTTTGGAAATTTTGAATACACTTGAACATACTTTGGGGTAAGAGGCATAACTTTTTCTGTAGAACTCAGATTGAGGTCATTTAGGTATGGTTAGACATAGGACGTCGAGATCTACAACTTCTATGAAAACCCCAAGAAGAGATTTTG
Organism: Erythroxylum mucronatum; assembly: GCA_027563825.1. NCBI lineage: Eukaryota > Viridiplantae > Streptophyta > Magnoliopsida > Malpighiales > Erythroxylaceae > Erythroxylum > Erythroxylum mucronatum. The sequence goes on along the minus strand of JAOSBP010000002.1, from coordinate 17,316,581 downwards.
ATGTTTAGAGGATCAAATTTTCAAGTTTCTATAAGTGAACCATAAAAGTCCATTTAATGGACATTCATGGGTCAAGCGATCCTAATTGAGGCTTAAATGGGTCTTAAATTGAACCTAGAATGATCCTGGGTTTATGTGACTAATGTATGATATGTTTGAAGTAAAAATGAAGGTTATAACTTAGTGAATGAAGGGATAATATCAAAAGACCCAAGGCTTGAGTATAATGGGAATGAAGATGTTCATATGATTGTAGTTATGTTTCAAAGAAGTTGAGTAATATGTATTAAGGGATTAATTGTGAATGAGAATTGGATATTATGACATCATATAAGGTTATGAAAGAGATGACGAGAAATTGAGTTATGATATAGAGTAACCAAGTGTTCTTGAGGTGTAAGCTGATGAATAAACTAGACACATACAAAAGGTAAAGATTGAATGGAGAATTTAGAATGATCACGTGCAAATGAAGTGTAAATCTAAGTTCAATTAGACAAATATGAATCATAAAATGAGAATGAGCATAAGATGTGAATTTAGAAAATGTACCCGGGATTGTCATTGAGCATGCATGATACATTACACATATATATATGTGTAAAATTGAATGTTTATGTGATTGTCCAATTAATAATGTGTGTGCAATATGTGTTTTGCATAATGATGATACAGGATAGAACGTCCGCATCTAGACGTTTCCAGATCATGGAAGCTAATGCTAATCTGGAGTGTACTGTGAGTTGACCTAGATGGTCTTACTTACTGATTGCTATGTTTATATTAAGTTTTGAATTATCTTATGAATGTGAAATTGATTGTGTTGATTCCGAACAATGAAGGTCCAATGATTGCGATATATGAATGGGATATTGAAGTGTTACTTGTATGTGAATGTGACAAAATAAGTGCTTCTTAACATGATTGTTGAATACTGGACCAAGGTCTAATGAGGAATGTGTTCTAAATGTTAATATGCATATGAAAGAAAAAGTGATTCTCAACACAAATGTGGAATGCCGGACTAAGGCCAATGACATGTGAAAGTGACTGATTGATCATATATGATTGATTCATTCCATTACATGAATGCATGAAATATAATGGCATTTGTGACTGGAGTAGCCACTGAAAAAGAGCTTAAAGCTCAGATTGTGAAAAAGAGCTTAATGCTCAGAAAGTATATAAGAGCCAAAGGCTCACTATATAAAATAAGCCCGGTATCCCCAACGGATACGGAACAGTTATCAATGAGCCCGGTATTTACTATAGATATGGGACAGTTATCAATGAGCCCGGTATTTACGATGGATACGGGACATTTATAAGCACTCAGTCACAACAAAGTAATAAAATGAAAGTGAGTCTCATAAGCATTGCATATGCATATTATATGTATAATTTAAATAGTTTGATTGATTTATGAACGTGACAAGTGTTTGAATGATTGAAGTGATTGTAAATGAAAAGATGTGAATTATGTCTTTATAAGTGATGATATGTGTTATATGATTGAGTGAGCCATCGAGGATGGTCACTCATTGAGTTCGCAAAACTCACCCAAAATTTACAATTATTTTTCAGGCTCAGAAGAGTTACCCCGTTGGAAAAATGAGAGTAGAACTACTGCATTCAAGTAAGAGATAGAGGTCGGGATCAGATTGCGTCCGCATTTGTCTTTTCTTGTTTTTGTATTAAATTAAGTCTTCTACAATTATGGTAACTTGTGTATTCGATTATTGTTGTTTTGTAATAACTTTCCAAATTGGAAAGATTTGTAAATGAGATTGATCTTGAGTGTAATGATAATAATTGTGATTATATTGTTCCAAAAAAAAGAGAGAAATGGGCCCAATTTCATTAGTGGTTTTCTATTATATGCGTGAGATATTTTGAAAATTTTGTACCAAGTTTTGAGTGTTGACTGTTCTAGCATGCCACCTTCGTGGGGCAAGTTCTCGGACATCACTAAGGATGTCGGATACGTGTCTTGCGAGAGTGGGGTGCTACACAGAATGGTTTGGGTAGGTCCATAAACATAACGTACTAACACATTCCCACATAATGGTCTTGTGTAGTCGTAAACAGAACGTACTATCGCAATCCCACATAATGGTTTTGCTTAGTTGTAAATATGAGGGAGTCTATAAAAGAGCTCCATGCCACTAGCGAGCAGGCGGGAGAAGCCTTTAATAGAGTCGAAGTGCACTTGACATAACAGAATGGATCACCCCAAACCCACATAGTCATGCATTTCACAACTTATAAACATGTTGCCCAAAATGGCACATTTCCAATACATGATTTCATAAACATAATATCTTTTCAAAATCATTTTCATATTCTTTCAATAAATCATCAACACAATTCATATACAAAACATATAGCAATTTCTCAACTCATTCAAGAAGCAATAAATGCAACATTTATAACACAATTGAAAACATTTAACTTTCTTGATTTGAAAAATGTTCATGGCTCATAAATTCCACCATAAACATGTAACACTTTCTCAAAGAATTTAAAAAGCAATAGTTGCACATTTATGAAGTAGTGGAAATCATTTATTTCCATTATTTGAATGAAACATTAAAGGCTTATTAACTCAATTATAAACATGTAACCCACTTGAATTCCTTGCTTAAAACTTGCTTAAGAATGCCTCTCCTCTTGCCTTCCTTGATTTCCTTTAACAATAAAAAAATTCCATTCAATAGGAATTCAAATTCAAAACACAAAGAAAACACATTCACTAAAATTGATCCTAGAATACTTAAACTCATCCATTTCCTAAGCTTTATGAACCAAAACCCTTCTAAAAATCCAAAGGATTAAATATGCTCTTACCTTAACTCTTCTCCAAATGAAGAGATGTTTCACCCAAATGAAAGCTCTTATCTTCCTCTTTCTTTTTCTCTTCTTGAGCAACCTCAAATTCACTCTCAAAAGCTAAGAAAAGATGAAACCCTACTTCCTTTTCCTTCTTTCCTCTCAAGAACTGAAACCTCTCTTCTTTCTCTCTTTGTTTTGTTATTTCTCTTCTTTCTCTCCTATTTTCGTTTTTCTCTTCTTTAGGAATAAGACAACACTTCTTTCTTCCCATTTTACGTTTAATGATTGATAAAAGTCTACCTTGCCCTTCCTTTAATGCCTTATGGTTTTTAAACTTAAGTGAACTACCAAAAATACCATTTATGCATTCTTACCACTTTTAATTCAACTAACCCATGAAATAAATTCTACTAACATAGACATAAAAAAAATTAACTCCTAAAAATTCACCTATCCAAACCTTATAATTATTTAAATCATGCTTAACTAAAGAAAAAAAATTGGGGCCAACATTTCTCTCCCTCTTAAAAGAATTTCGTCCCCGAAATTCTTACCCGAGTCATTGAAGAGGTGTGGATACTTCTCCTTTATGGCTTCAAAGGGCTCCCATATGGCCTCTTCTACATAATGGTTTCTCCACAGGACTTTTACTAGTTGAACTGTCTTATTCCTGAGGACCTTTTCCTTAGTGTCCAAAATCTCCACTAGAGTCTCCTCATAAGTCAAATAATCTCTCAACTAAACCTCAATTGTCTGAATGATGTGAGAGGGATCTGATCTATATCTCCTCAACATGAAAACATGAAAGACATCATGTATCTGTGATAATTCCGGTGACAGCGCCAACCTATAGGCTAGCGGTCCAATCCTCTCAAGAATTTCATAAGGATCCACATATCTTAGGCTCAACTTGCCCTTCTTGCTAAATCTCATGACTCCTTTCCAAGGAGATGTCTTAAGGAAGACTTTCTCACTGACTTCATACTCCATTTCCTTTCGGTGTGCATCAGTATAGCTTTTCATTCTGTCCTAAGCCGCTTAACTAACTTGACCTTGTCGACTGTCATCTGAATCAACTCTGGTCCTATTAGTTTCCTTTTTCCTTCTTCATCCAGCATATAAGAGTCCTACATCTTCTTCCATACAATGCTTCATAAAGAGCTATCAGAATGCTCGAGTGGTACGAATTATTGTAAGCAAATTTGACCAATGGCAAACGCTCATCCCAAGCTCCTTTGAAATGCATCAGATATGCCCTGAGCATTCCCTTAAGGGTCCTAATGGTCCTCTTAGATTGCCCATCTGTTTGAGGATGGAAAGCAGTGCTGAAATTCAACTTGGTCCCTAGAGCTTCTTGCACATTTTCCCAAAATCTTGGAAACTATAGAGTTCAGAATCCCATACAGTCTCACTATCTCATCAATATACTTCTTTGCTAACACATGTAGAGAATCAGTTTGTTTAATTGCTAGAAAATGGGCTGACTTCGTCAAACAATCAACAATAACCCATATAGCATCATGCTTTATACTAGTCTTGGGCAAACCCATCAGAAATCCATAGTTACCTGATTGAACCAGATTTATACTATAAATTGGCCCTGCTTTCTTAAGTAATTATGCATTCGTTGACTCCTAATTCATGATTTTTATGCTTAATTTGGTTCCTTGCATCGAGTTTTTATAATCTGCAAATTGCCAGTACTTTGTCACCATTTGCTGCTAATTCTGTATATTTGTTATTGGGACAATTGATACTGCAAATGTGTTGAATATTTTGTAGGAACATCGGAGTCAACAACTATTAGAAAGT
>JAOSBP010000002.1:17300095-17311837 GCA_027563825.1 Erythroxylum mucronatum | reverse complement strand
GATAGCCTGAAGAGGCTAAGAGTAAAAGAATACTTGTTGTAAGAGACCTGAAGAGGCTCAGTATCAAAGAATACTTGTAAAGTGTTGTGAGATAGTGAAATCTTAGAAAAATCTCTGAGAACTGGACGTAGCCCACGGTTTGGGGTGAACTAGGATAAATCTGCTATGTCTACATTCTCTCAACTCTCAACTCTCTCTTACTTTGAAATTTTTATATTACTGTTTTCATACGAGAAATTTCGAAAGGGGATTAGCAAAAAGAATACACAATTTAACCCCCCTTCTTATGCATTTGTATATCATTTATCAAGTCTTGTATTAACGTGTGATTCACTTCAATATGGGTATGCAATCATATTGGTCTTATGTTGTTCATGTTTCCAATTTACTAATTATATCTTGTGTTACTGCACTTTAGATAGTGGTGAGCATAAGAGCTTATTCCATTTCAACGCCTTACGAGCTTTACTACCAAATAGCAATGCAACACTAAACTATACAGTGAAAAGGGAATATCTTGAGAAAATTGTACTTTGCATAACTAAAAAGATCATAAAACTACCTATACAATTCACCATGGTTAATAGTATCAAATTTATGTGAGGGGTTGTTTATGAATATATTTAGTGAACTCAAAATGACTTGTCAATTACCCTTGTGAGTACTTTTTCTGTAGCAGAACAAAAAATGATCAAAATTACATTGAGGGGTTTATATTTATTAATTTGCTCAATCAATATGCTTTTTTGCAGTTGGACAGGAGAGGTTCAGAACACAAATGAGCTCTTACTATAGGAATGCCCAAGGGATTGTTCTTGGTATACTATTAGGAGTATAATTTATATGATGTGGTTTATCGATACTGCTACTGATAAGTGACGAGAAACAATAATGATCTGTTATAAGGGAAAGTTCTTGCATATGTTTGTGGCGTGATTTCGACGTGAAATGTAGGAAATGCTTATCCATACAATACTTTTTATTACATATTGGAGAGCTCTTTAATAATATAAATATTAGTTTTCCTTTATTTTGCTTTTTCAATTTTATCACAAAAAGTAGAGCCACTTTTAAAGTAAGAATAGTTTCTCTAGCACCTTATCTTTATATGCTTATCTGATTGTTTGGTATGTCACATCATTTTAGAGGACCGGATTGATCCTTTACTTTAAAGGCCTAAAAAGACAAGTGAATGTTTTAGTTGTAGATATACTGCTCAGACTTACTTAGATTGATCACCTGTCAATCATTAGTGGATTAACTTATTATTTTTTGTTTAAACAATTTATGATGTGACAAGGAGAGAAACCTTTACCAACTTGTCAGAAATCTGGGCTAAAGATGTTGAACTCTACTGCACAAACAATGATTGTGTGAAAATGCTTGTTGGAAATAAAGTGGATAGAGTAAGGTACCCTCATTCTATGTTAAGGAGTTAAGGAATATAAATGGATAACTAATAGTTACTTATCATGGGATTAAATTTTTAACAATTCTGCCCACAATGTCCCAATGCAGCATCTTAGTGCATAAACTGTTGATTTATTAATTGCCCATTATAACACTTCGAAAGTATAATCTCAAACTGGCTTTCTATGCAGTTCAGCCTACTGGCATTGATGGAGTAATGAATTTTATAAGATCACTGAGTCCATTTTGTCTTCCTTGAATTTATACTTTTTATTCTCTTATTTTATCCTCCTCTTCCTTGTTAAAAATTTATTTAAGTTAAAAGAAGACAAAAATAGTATCCTACTTCTCATCATCCTGTTGATTTTATTAAAACTTATGAAAGATGTCAAGAGTCTGAAAGAGCTGTAAGTAGAGAAGAGGGCATATCTCTACCAAAAGAGCTTGGATCTTTATTCCTAGAGAGTAGTGCCAAAACTAGATAAAATGTAGAGAAGTGCCTGGAAGATCTGGCATTGAAGGTACTCCCTTTGGAATAAAGTAAACATTTGAAATGATATAAGTTTTGAACAACAGGTTACTATAAAAAGATTATCATATTGATCAGTGTCAATTTACAATTTTGGCACTGGTCAAAATCTTTTATTCATTCCATTGTATTTCTACTTTTTATTGATTAGAGTTATTATCATATATCAAATTGCTGAATCACTTTGAAAAACAAGATGTTCAGCTTTGCTACCAAAAGATAGTACCCCGGACTATGGAAATGGGGTCTTCCACTCCCAATCCTAAAATTTCACCATTTGTCTTACAGATCATGGACATCCCCAATCTTTTAGAGGAATGATCAACTGTAGCGAATAGAAACATTTTCAAGCAAAAACCAGACCAAAAATATTGTAGATGAATATTTTAGCTAGTGATTTTTTACTTTTGTATTTTGAACATGTTAAAATGTTGAATTTTACAAGTCCTTATGGACTATATATAATATATAAATGCAATTTTTTTGTCGTTTACATTTGATAGTATGTACGCAATTAAGATGTACATTAATATCTATATATTTCTATTAATGTAGTGATGGATGTTGCCAACATAATGACAAGAGTTTGATTTTACATTAAATAATATTGGTAACGAAAGAATAAATTGTTTCTTTTATTATTACAAATTATTGCCTAAATTTGTTGCCTTAGAAAGACTTCAAAGTGTTGCAATATCTATTTAGCGTTATTACTATAGTTTGAAACTAATGTGTTGCTTAGTCAAAACTTATAGCAACATTTTTTATTTTATTGCTTAATCAAAAAATTATGTTGCCTTATACTTATTGTAGCGCCACTTCTCGAAATGATATGAATTTTATTGCCTTAATAAAAAGGCAACGATAATTGTACTTATAGTTACACTTTGGTTTGTTGCCTAAAGTACTTTGTGTTGTAGTGACTATTAGCATAAGTAGAAACAGTGACGATTAAGAAGTTACAGCCTTCCAAGTTTATATTATTTGGGTCGTCCATATTTGTATACTAGTATATGATTAATGGTCTTACCTCTCCATACATGTGCATGAAATTTATGCCTTATAATATTAGGTTTTGACGATGTGGATAGAATTTAACTTTAATAATGGATGCCATTTATTTATGTGCCATTGGTACTCCAATGGGCGTGCTTTGATTTCTGACAGATAGTTGTAGGTCTCTTGGGATAGTTACTCCCTAATTTTAGCCAGACTTTGCAGCTTATCAGGTACTAGCAGATCTGGACACCATCAGGTATATCCTTTGGTTATATTTTTATTTTTATTTATTTATGTATTTATTGTAATTTTATTTACATAATTATTCAGCGTATAAGTTTTACTTATTTACTCTTTAACCTGCATCACTTTTTATTGTCACATTTACATTTGGGTCTACCGGAAACAACCTCTCTACTATATAGGGGTAAGGTTGCGTACTATTAGACCTCCCCAGATCTTGTTTTATTGCAGAATTTTGGACTGGGTGTGATGATGATGATGATAATAATGATGAAGTAGAGCCCACCAATGCTACAAAGACTTTACATGGTATTATTGGGTCTCATATAAGATAAAAAAAAATTATGTCAATGTTGACGTAACATTTAACTGATAAAATCCTGATGGATTATGTTAGTCAACGGTTTAATTAAGATAATTTTGAAATGTTAAGAGTTTTTATTGAATATTTCAAAACATCACGGTTTAAGTTAAATTTAGATGCAAGCATGAAGAGATAAAATGTACCTTCAACCTTATCTTTTCTCTTTAAAAATTCCTTATGTATGACCTATTAAGTTTCTAAATATGTTGACAATAGATATAAATTATAATCCTAAACTATATTTATGATTTGATATATTAAACTTCTTTAATATATCTTTAATTCTCTACTTAAATAATTTATATATAAAAAATTAAAATTGACATCTAGTAATACATCATAATTACTCAAATATTGAAAATATCAAAGTAGCTTTGACTAACCCTCCATATATATTTTTATATAATTCAATCATTTCATTTTATAATATTTTGATTAAGTATAAAGTATGAAATTAATATCGACTCTATTTAACTTTAATCATACTAGTTTTTCAACATTATTAATTAATTATTTTGATGAAATTTGAAAACTTTTTCAAAGTTTAACCCATCTTAGTTAAAGATTTATTAAATCAATACTAATAAAAAACAAGAAAATATTACTTTAAGGTAATAAATCTTATATTGATCATTCAATTGCTTTTATATAGTTCATACTAAATATAATAACAATCGAGCTATACTTGATAATAATTATAGCTCTTAAATAATATCAAAATATAACATTTATTATACAATATATTTTGGAGATTTTAAGTCAAAGAATCACTTATAGAATAATTATAATGATAATTTCTATAAATATACAAGTAATACTTCATATAGAATTCTTATGTCAAGTTAACTGAATAAATTTGTTCTTTAATAAGTACTTACACATTTACTTTAGTGCTTTTGTATTTAAATTTATAAGATCAATTACTTTTTTCATAAAGAAGATTAATACTCATTTTAAAAAATAATAATTACGAACAATCTAAGAATAATATATCAATGTATTCTTATCAATGTACCTCTCTATATAACTTTTTCATATTTGTATAAAGTTTTTCTGATTTATCAAACAAACCAAAAAAAAGAAAAGAATAATATATCATTGTAATAAAAATCTTATAATTATAAATTTATTGTAATTTTATTTACAAAATATAATTATCCTATAAATATTATATTATGAATAAATTATTTAAACAAACATGTACAAGATAAAAATATTTGTAAATTAATTATTACTAATATACATTTAATCAATTGCCTATAAGCCATAAATCAATAATAAAAACTTGCGGAATTTTTAAAGTGTGCTTTGCTTACGGAAGAATAGGGATGAGATACGAAAACAACGGAGGAAGGAAGAGCCGAAAGAAACATATGCAAGAACGGTAAAGTTAAGTCCGGCTAGGAAGACGCATGTAGCAATTGGTATTTGGTCTTGAACATCTGGTTTTGCTCGTTAAGATAATGAGCAAAGAACATGATTCCGATTGTTGTAGTCAAAGATTTCTCACTACGTAGGTGATGCTACATTGAATGATTTCCTTCTTGTATTTTTATAAAGAAAATAAATATTTTCATAGCAAAGATATATAGTATAATGGAAAATGTTTTTTTTTTTAAAGAAAATTAAAAGGCCAGATTTCGTAAGGTCAATGCTGGGCTTAGGATCCTCGAAATTCCTATGCTTGCAATTGGGCTAATTGATTGAGTGTGGATAGCCTTTTTTTTTTTTAATTTTGTTACGCAGACAACAAAAAGCAAAAACTACAACATTAGGTTAACGCCTCGGGGTACATGGCTTAGTGCGCATTGTGGTGAAGAAACTCTTGGAGGTTGAGGGGGGGGCTCTCGGAAGATATGCGGGCCGGGACTTAAACGGCCCGCGAGACGAGCAAAATTGTTGGCACACTAATTTCCTTCTCGATAATCATGCTGGAGGTGACACGACCATTTCCGTTGCAGCAGCTGTTAGATACCTGTCACCAAAACAAAACATTTGTCAGTATGAGGGGTGGAGCAGAGAGAAGGTTAATAACTTCGAGAGAGTCCGTCTCGAGCACCACCCGGCGAAAACCGAGGTTCCATGCCAGATTAAGCCCGAAAAGCACCCCCCATAACTCGGCCGAAACCGGGGACCCCCGCTTTAGGTGGTGCTGAAACCCCCCTTTCCAGTCCCGAATAAGCCCTCCGGCAGCAACCGTCTGCGCTCCCGCTGGTCCAGTCCCCAGTGTGGATTGCCTTGGTCTTATTGGTGGTTCATAAATTTTAATACAAACACACCAATATATTTTAGTACAAAGTAAAATCTTTTTGACTCTGAAACGGACATTTGACTAAGCCTACAGCTGAAAATACATAAATTTCAAAAGTAGAGATGACGAAACAAACACTTGTTTAACACCCAAGTTCCAACACCCCATCGACGCTTCACAATGACAGCATGGTGCTGATGTCTTTTAGCCCTTTTGCTTCACTAAGACAAAGACAGCAAGATGCTGATGTTTTTATCATTAACTACTGCTGTACGACTTTGCTCTGGTAACATACGCTTCTCCAAGTGGCTGTTTAGCTACCTTGTAATTTTTAGTTTCTTTTTTGTTTTGTTTTCAAATTTAATAAAAGTTTTTGTTGAATTTTTATTTTATTTTTACTTTTAATTTCTTCTATTTTTCATAACTTATATAAATCATAAAATTTACTTTTTTTTGAATTATTTTACAATTTTCTTATAATCTAAATTAACATGAACTAAATATGTATTATCTAATCATATATTAATTATTACCAAAAATATTAGCAAGCTAATTTAATATATTTTATTTTTATAATTAGTTTAATTTTAAAATTGATAATTGTTCGTAAATTTAAATACATAAATTTAAATGGGATAGTTATTCATGAAATAATTTTTTAATTATCAAGCATTTAATTCTTAGATTTTAATAATTAAAATATGTATTAGCAGATAAGCATTAGTTTATAAATAATTTTAAATTTTTTGCTATTATTTAGTTATTTATTTTAAATAAAATAAAATGAATTTTTATTAACAAATGTTTTTAAGGGTTAAAATTATTTATAAAATTAATTTAATATTTAAAAGTGAGACGACATTGGCATTAATAAATAAATAAAACAGAAATGGAGCTGATATTTTATTTCTCTTGTAATAAAAAAAAAACCCTCCTGCTTTAATCGCACAGATCTCACCTGAGATAGGATGTGACGTTCGGTTCTGTAATTTTTATTTTTATGGGTCACCGACAGTTGCGTAATTCATCTTTGAATTTTCCATTCGTAAAAGTTGTAGATTGAACTGACAGAGTTGAGAGAATTTCCTCACTTGTCTTGTTCTGACCAAATGCAAATCCAATCAACTAATTTCCTTTATTTGGTTAGGAAGAAATCTAAGCTAAATTGCAGGAGAATGTAAATCTTTTTTACGATTTACCTACCTAACCATTCTCGTTATCATGTGTGGTCCATTGAACTCTACCCATTATATGGTGTTGCCCATTTATCCGACCTTTTATTTCTGTGATGGCCAGAGACTTAAGTAGGCTTGATTTATATGTATGTTGTTTAGGTCCTATTTTCGCCGGGCATCAAGCGTACACCATTTAGCTTGCTTCAAAAAGAGGATAGAAACTCAACACTTCATAAAGATAAAGAGAACTTCAGTAAAATGGCAATGACCGGAGGTATATAGTTCTAAGTTTAAGCTTCCGTTGTTAAACACACACACACACACACACACACACACATATATATATATATATATATATATATGTTGTTTTAATTGCATGGATCTTTATGTTAATGTTGTTGTATAAGATGTATGCTATTCTCAAGAGGTGAGGCTTAATGGTTAAAAGAGGGGCTTGGTTTCAGTTAGGTCCCAGGTTCAATTCCATGCTAGCCCCTCTTGTAAGAGACTGGAGCAACAGGGGTTTTACCTGTAGGTAGAGAACTAGTCGGACCCTTGATAATGAGGTGTGTCTGCTTCGCCCCCTGTGAGGTAATGCACCAGTTAGACTCTCGGAAAGGTATACTCGCTTGACTTACTTACGAGATTTTCTCTAATAAAAAAAATGTATGCTACTACTGTGGTTTATATTTCAGAGAACAGATACACTGAAATAAAAATGAGGATTCTAAAATATATATATATATATATAATTACAAGACTAAGAGTTTCGATACGTAATAGAATTACACAATTTAGATAAAACAATTTCATTTCCATCAACCTCATTCCCTGCAAGTGAAGACTCGAATTCATAACTTCTCAGTCGTAGGGAAAATATCAACCATTAGATTAGTTATTTGTTAACCACGATCGTTGTCCGCCAATTGTGCAGTGACGTTTTCAAGTCGATCGTTAAAGCACTTGTACAAAACGTTGGCGAACTAACAAGAAATCGATCAAGGCGTTAGTACACGTATGTTCGTACGTACCTAGTCAAATCGGCCATGTCATTTGGCTTGACACACGTTATCTATGGCGAATAGAAAAAAGATTGATTAGGTCGATCATTGAAGTGCAAGCTTTATTATCTATTACAACAATTCATTTCGGAATGCTTTCTTGTGAACAAAGTTTGAAAAACTGTTATTATTATTTTTCTCATAAATTAGTGCATTACCTAATCTACTTCTCTGCAAAGGCAATGTCAAACCCAATTGACTTTGGTGAATTGTTCTCCCCAAAAGTTGACAAATAAAATTGCAATTACCTTCTAAGCATGATATTTACGACCACATCGAACGCGCAAATGAGAAAACTTAGTAATTATAAGGAAGATCAAAGTAGTCATTACTTGGAAAAGTTGCAAATTATCGATGCAAGAAAAGTGCAGCTTTGAACAAGTACAAACTCGATGACAAATTGTCAACATACTTTTTTTTTTTCCCGGATCAAAGTATTTACCGACAGATTCAGTGACTAATTCCTTCGCTGATTTGTAGGCATCTCACAGGGTGGGACAGCTGGCCCAAAAATTTAAGGCTGCTCCATATCTAAAGCCAAGGATCGAACCCCTGACCTTTGGTTAAGGATGGATGAGTCCCTTTCACTCAACCACACCTCTTAGATTCACATACAATTAGGCTTCTAAAACAAAATTTCTTTGTGTGTCTATAATGATAAGAAAAAAATTTTTAGAAATAATTATGATAAAAAAAAGAAATATACTTTTTCAGTTTTTTGAATATTCATTTTGTTTGTGTCAGAAACTCTCTTTTTATATTCAATAAATCACTCCTTTAATGCTAAGTAGCATCTATATATATGATATTGCTTTGGTTTTTCAAATTCATTTTTTTTAATTTTGTAGAGTTATATTTTTTTTTTGGTAAATGTAGAGTTATATTTTGTGATCTCTAACTTTTACATCATCAAATTTAACGTTTTCACATTATCATAATTTCTAATTTTTTCAATTTTTATTCCTTGACCTAGAATAATAAAATAAGAAGCCTAAAAGAAATAACTTTTAAAGATATCTTCACTATGAAAAAATTAATAAACCATATTTATACCAAAAAAAAACTAAACTACAAGATGTTCTATAACCCCATCGCAGGCCCAGCCAACCAAATTTGCATGTGGAAACGAATGCAGATACAGGAAATGGCCATAGTTTAACTATGGTAGAATTAATGAATCGATCAGTACTATTAACAACACAAGCTAGCTAGCATCGCCAGCGATAGGTTCAGTGGGATATAGATGTGAACAAATCAAAGGTCACGTCATTGTCAAAATTTGATAAAATAAGAACAAAAAATGACTAGGATAACAGAAGAGAAGATTAGATGTTTGTTCACTCCATCTGTTGCTGCTAAAAGGGTTAATCAACTACTTGAACAATTGATTAAGATTGGAGCAAGTCACCTTAGGGATTGAATGATTTGGTACTCATGTCGTGAGATATTGAAACCAATCAACTAATTAATTAGCTTCATCTACACAATACAGCTGCCCGCCCCTCATGAAAGGTAAAGATTAATCTATATTTCTTTTTTTTTTCTTGTAATCTAGCTTCATCCAGTATATATATATATATATATATGGGACTCATTATCAACAATTATCTTGTGTTTTTTAGTCGTGAGTTTGTAAACAGAAAACGAGCTCTCACATTTCTTCGTTGATTAATCCAAACAACAGAAATATTAGAACGACTTTTCAATATTAATTGGCAATCTTTAATAATGCCTCCAAATTCATAATGATCCTCTTGTTTAACTCATTTATATGGTTAATGATAGTTTCCTTTACCTTAAAAAAAATTACTAAATTCACAAATGTGTATATATAATTACTATATATCTTCATAAGATTCAAAACGTCCCTCGACTGTTTGTAGACGGTACTTACAAATCAGTGGAGAAGCCACTTGTAAGGGAGGGTGGGCAAATGCCCAACCTCAAATTTTTTTTTAAAAGAAGATATATATGTATATAGGGGTTGCCCACCCTAAAAGAATATTGTTGCCCACGATAAATTGGATAAAAAAACTATATATATATACATTGCCCTCCTGAAATAAATTCCTAACTTCGCTACTGTTACGAATGGATCGAGTTATTCGTGTAACGAGAGCACTCTTTAATCCCTTTTTCCAATTTAACCAAGGCTTTAAATTAGTTTAATAGGCTTTAAACTTAAGAGGAAGGAAGAGAGTAACACATACAGACTGCAAAATGTCGTTTCAGACCAGACCAGCATCGAGGAGTAGGACCCTTCCTTCCTCGCATGATTCTTCGTTTAAGGGAAACGAAATCATTACTTGCAAGTGTAAAATATACATTTTCTTGTATTTTAGACCTTATTTAATTCTCAACGCCATTTCTGTTAGTGATGATTGCCAGCTTAATTAGCAACTAAATGGACTTTTCAACACTAGAGATTATTAGCACTTACAGCTACTAAACACCTGTTATTTCTGATCAAGATATCATTATATCTTTTTTCTTTTGCTGAGTAGTTCGTAGAAGCAGAACATGACTTCTGCTGTTCTGCATGACAGCAATAAGCAAAAAAAGCCACACCGCAGAAGCAATATGCAAAATGAACATATTCTACAGAACAGAGCTGCGAAAAGTAATAAAATCAGGGATAAGAAAAAATTTCACTTCCATATTTATATTACTAAAATTGATCCGTTTGGTGGACCTAAACTTATAGTCTGCTAACCAAGGTTAAGTGTATTTCCTGATAAATCAACATTTTTAACGAAGTTGAAAGGATGACAATCTTCATTCAAGTCCCTTGATTTGCTCCTTATTTCAGTCTATTTAAAGCTCGGGGAATAACGGGTGGCGGGTTTTTAAGCGCGCTCTCTATTGTCTCCTCAGGTATTGAATCTCATATTTATGCCGGAGTGAGCAACTCCAAGACTGATCAAAGGGTGCTTGGTTCATATAGTCCACAAAGAATGAGAATGAAAATAAATATAGTGAGAGATCTAAAATGAATATAATTATTATAATTATGATAGTTGGTTAAGATTAATGAATGATAGAATGTTTAAAATCAAGTATATTGTAATATATTCTTTCCAATAGCTCTTAAAAAATACTCTAGTATTTTCTTGCATTAACATATCATTAGTTACATAATATCCTTAAAATATAATTTAATCATCCAAAATATTGCACAATTCATCGATATAACCATAATATCCACCATTCTACTGCTATAGTAAAATCAAGTAACATAGTTTAATACAATTTGCATTCATCTGATAATACAAATTATGAATAAAATTTTAATTAATTACATTATACTTAACTAATTACTTAATTAATATTTTTAATATTTTAATTAATTACTTCTTAATTATATTTTAATTAATTAAATATATTTTATCTTAATTAATTAATTAATTATATTTTACTTAATTATTTTTAATTAATTACATTTTAATTAATTTAATTAAAAAATTGAATTTTACAAGAATTAAAACTATTCCTCCCATACACAGAGGGTATGAACTATCACTGGGTATGAAAAAATTTATTCAATCAATCATAATAAATAACCAACCATTGCCATTTATTCTTTTCCCATTGATTTATTTTCATACCTTTTAACCAAGCACCTCCTAAGCTTGAAGTTTGCTTCTCATGAATCACATGATTTTCCTAAACACGGTTTACATATGACATTGCATAAACTATCAGGAAATGTA
>JAOSBP010000002.1:17268623-17290315 GCA_027563825.1 Erythroxylum mucronatum | reverse complement strand
GAAAGAATGGTAGAAAGAAAGGTAGAATAAAATAAGAATTGATTAAAAGATGAGTATTTGGAACTTGTATGGATATAAAAGAATTGAAAAAGGAATGAATGAAAATGAAAAAAAAATTATACCGGATTTTGGATTAGAATTAGTCTAAGGTTTCCAACGCGTCTCGCTTCGTTTCTCGATCAATCTTCGTTACCGAATGTCGGACATCCGTTTTGTCGATTCGTTTCAATTTGATTTCCGATTCATAACTTTCCGCACTTTGTTTTGCTCCGTTTTTTATTTTTCTCCGGTTGGGATCCGGTTCCTGAGATCGGGTCCCAACAATTTGGCTTCCCATTTGTTGTAAATTAAAGTGAAGAATATTGTATCTGTCCTTTGGAAATCAAAGCCACACTTGATATGGTTTCCTCTTTTGTTAACATCTCACAATTTATCTCAGATCTTCACGTTGAACTTGTACATTGGCCTGTTACACGGTAGGAAATGGTTAGAGTTAAAAGTACATCAGCTCGAATCTTATCAAGGCGATCATCAAGTCCATCTAGAAACGTGGAAATTCCATCTTCTTGTAGAGGACAGTTGTATTTCTTTGTATCTTCTTCACACCTTGTAGGATTTGGGTGTCTAAAATCAATGTCTCTAGAAATCTTAAGAGTGTTGTAGTATGTCTCAATCTATCCTCCGCTCTTTTTTGAGTCTTAGACTCTTTCCTCTTATGATCTTAGACCTGTAAGACATCAATGTCGTCAAAATATATTGTGACAATAGCATCCCATATTACCTTTGGTATTGGAAATAGAATGCAATTTCCAATCAGTTTGGGATTAATCAGTCACCCCTTTATTACAACATTCTCAGTCCTCCATCTTCTAAAACTTGGATCTATTTCTAAAGGTTATTAAATTTCTCTCGTGTATCCTAATTTGTCTTCGCATGAAATATACATTTCTTTAACCTGGACCAGAGACCATCATTCAATTTGATGTCGATTGGTGTAGTCATTAGCTCTTAAGTTGTTGGAGCCTATGTATGATCCATTATTTGTGAAATCTTGGATGTTATGTCTCCAAGGATCAAAATCTCTGCTTGAGAATTTTTTGTTAAAGGAGTGTGTTCCACCATTCCTATCAACCAGATATTTATCTCCTCTTTTCCTTCTTTCTATTTCTTCACATAAACAACCCCATAAGTCTTGGATATGAGGCTTTAATACCATAATGAAATGGTAAGAATGTTTCTATTAAATTTGAATAAAAATGTTGTGGACTTATAGTACACCTCGAGTACATAACTTTAAAAAGAAATACTAGATTTCATAAAGATTGCCTAAGGTCTAGAGATGGCAAATCCCGCTCGACTTTGGCCCCGATTGACCAGGCCACAGACCGCGCTCGGTCCAGGGCTATTCTGGTCAGGCCCCGCCCATGATTCGATGGGAAGGCACAAAATTATGTCGTTATGTCACTTTAAAAAAAGAATATGAGGTTGGGTCAGATCCTGTCCTGATTTATGATAATCTCCACCTTTGTTTCATCTCTCAGTCCAAATCTCTACCTTCCAGAAACGCTCTGATATGTACCCTGATGTTGCGAAGATGGCAATCATAAAGAGATGAGCAAGGTAAGGCTCTATCAGAGAAGATCCTGCTATTTCTCTCTTTCCAGATATCTATAACCAAGTAAGTCAACACTATTATGTAAATCCATGCCCTGTTGTTGTTTCATGCTTTTATTTATTGCATGCTCCAACTAATCACATCTTCCCATATATGTGGGGAATCCTCAACCCCACATCTTCCTGTAATTTTTTCCATATGCTGCTTATATACTAACATATGAAAAACATATGCTTGATAGATTAATTGTCTTTTTCACACAATGCGCACCTATTAGGGATTGACATGTATTTATTGAGTCTATCCTATGTGGGTAGCCATTGTCAAATGGCCATCTAGAGGCCCTTAGGAGGATTTTGTTATCCCAAACTAATTAATACCAACTCATATTGTTTTCCATACCCCAGAGTAGATTCCTTACCATTTTGTTATTAAATAAGCCATTATGAGTCCTCATCCATATCACTTTGTCTTCCTCCTTTGCAAGATTGGAATTGAGAAGAAGAGTTTTCACTAGTGTGTTGAAGAATATCATTTATATAGTTTTCTTATTGCTAAATCCATTTTGGACAGTGTATTCCTTTTGGAAATGTTGCTTCAACACCTAAAGATGTGTTTGTTCATATAGAACTCCTATCTCCAACTATTTATCAAACCAGATACTTGTTTCCTTCCTATCCCTCACCTTATGTCTCACATGAGGATTGATTTTCTCCCTTGTCTCTATTATATTCTTAAGAGTAGATGAACCCCTCTCTAGAATCTTGACATTCCAGATGTTGTCCTTAGTTAGTTACTCACTCCCAACTCACCCATAAGGAAATTTTCTTTTTAATTAGTCTCCAACATCTTCTTGCTAAAATTTTTAAATTGACTACCTGAATCGAAATAAGACTAAGTCCCCCTTGTTTTTTAGGCTTGCAAATATCTGATCTCAATATTTGTTTTGGTTTTGCCTTGTTTGTTTCATTCCATAAAAAATCCCTCAGAATCCTATTAATGGTTTTTATTACCATGCTTAGTAATACCAAGTGTGAGGCCTAGTAAATATTGATTGAAGAAAGGAAACATTCAATCAGTTTAAGGTGGCTTGCCATAGAAGGGCATTGCATATTCCAATTTTGAATTCTCCTCCTAATCTTCTCCTCAAATGGTTTAAAGTTTCAATATTTGTGCTATTCCAAGGTATATAAAAGGTAATTGAAGTACCTTTATACCTGTAATATTAGAAATGTACTTAGCATTCTGTATTGCATTAGCAGACAAGTACATCCCACTCTTCTGGTTGTTTACTTTCAGCCCTAAAACATTTGTGAATATTCTTAAAGCTATAACAAGTGAAGTAATGGAGTGATGATCAGCTCTTGAGAAAAGGAATAAATCATCTGCAAAATTGAGGTTTAGGATTCCACATTTCTTGCACTTTGAGTGAAATTTAAAGAGGGGGCTCCTCTTTGTAATCCTAACCAACAACCTGTTCAGAGACTTAGTTAGCTTGTCGAAACCCTCAATTAATTATAATTTTCTAACTTTCTGTAGTAGTTGTGAAACTAGGTTGAATCCCAAGAGAACTAAATACTAGTTTCTTAATTTCAAATAATACAATGAAGTGGATGGTTTTTGATTATTTAACTGATTAATTAAAACTAACAAAGAATTAAAATAAATCAACTAAATATAAAAGGAATAAATTCAAGAATACAAAACTCCGATTCAAGGAAAAGATCTCAATTAATTGTAACATTGATCATTAGTCTAAAAAGAATAAATGTTACAATTCAAGCAGTTAGTCCCAAACATGTTATGATAGACATAACAAAGTTCAAATTTTCTTAAATTAATTAGTTCAAACCTAGCATTCAAACCAAAACTTACTATCAATTGACTGGGTATGATAGCATTCCATATCAATTAAATGATAGCAATATGTTGTTTATATTGTTTTCCTATTCTAACCCTAAATTAAATAATTGAAATAGCTACAACTATTCAAGAAATATGTTGTTTATATTGTTTTCCTATTCTAAACCTAGTCTAATTCTATCTTGCAAAGATTCTTGTCTAAAACAAATTCAAATACCCACATAATAGGAATGAGAAGAAGTTTCCTAATTAAACTCCAATTTTTCAAGTGAATATGGCATTAGGTGTGATCTCGCCTGATCCATTGCAGTAATCTATCAACTTTTTCCAAAATTCATGATTTTCACTAACAATGTCCCAATTTGATGCAATCTCTACTCTTCATCTCCTAAAATAAAACAAACATTAATTTTTCCTATTTAAGCACCAATATATATCCAAAAAGAGATAATTCCAATTAATATATCAAAATAACATCTTATCAAAACTCCATTGCTATGGAGAAAAAACATAGGTGACATAGGGTCCCTTTATCACAAACTTCTAACCCCTTCTATTATATTGGAGGGTTCTCCATTGATTAACACATTATAGGAGACTCTTGTTATATATTTTTCTAACCATCCTATAAACATTAAATGAAAGTTGTATGCTTTCATACAATTGAGGATGAAATTCCAATCTAAGGAATCATATGCTTTTTTGAAAGTTATTTTGATTGTGTAGTTCCTCTTTTCTCTTTCTCTTAAATAATTCCTCAACATCTTCAGTATTAATAATATATTATCTCCAATCAGCCTACCTGAAATGAATGTACCATGTTGCTTTTCATTCATTTTTAGAGCACCTTTACTATGATTTTATAGAATGGGTTGAAACACACTATAGGACGATAGGACGAAAAACACTAACTTTTTCTTATTTTTCCTCCTTCAATATTAGGCAGAGTATAGTTCTGTTGATCTCCGAAAATAATTGCCCATTTTTGAAAAATTCTTCAATTGCCTCATAGACCATCTTGCCTATCATTGTCCAAGGTTTTTGATAGAAAACACATTTATACCATCTAACCTCGGAGTCTTATCAGGTGTCATCGCCTTCTCAAACTCCTCCCTAGTAATTGGTTTGGCTAGCAAATTGCTTTCCTCTTCTGTGAGCTGATCTTGAAGTACCTCCCTTATGAAACGTACTGTGGACTTTGCCTTAGAAGGGGTGCCCAATATTCCTAAAAAGAAAATTTCCACCTCTTTTTTTTAACTTGTTAGCTATAATCTTCCCATTAGTATTTAAAGCAACGATCCTATTAGAGGCTCGCCTTAAGATGATCCTCCTATGAAAGTAGGTTGTGTTTCTATCACCATCAGTCAGCCACTTTTAGTTGGCTATTTGTAGGATCCTTATAAAGTTCAGCTTGAAACCTCTCTAGTTCCTGTTTAGCCCTCAGCAAAGCTTGCTTTATATTCTCTATTTTTCCATTAATAGACATTTAAGTTCTTCCTTTATCACCTATGTCTTCCTTGCACATATATATTGTTTGGTACCCCTTACTTCTTTGTTACACCCTTTTTGGAGAGTCTCTTCAAATCCAACCATATCTACTAAAAATTTGTTGAACTTGAATGAGGATTTCTACACCCCCTATATAGTCTATTATATGAACAACAATTGGAGTGTGTGATATAAGCATTTAACGCTAGGGTATGATGCATATGGATTTAGGTATTTCTAAAACCATTATGTATTGGCCATGGACCTATCAAGCGTCTTTCTTATTGATTCTTTCGTTGATTAGTCCAAGCAAAGAAGTTACCACCTTATAGGAGATCTAGAACCTCAATGCTATGAACACATCCCTTGAAATCATCATTATGGTTTCTGCTATTGATGCTATCTTTCGCTTCCTCAGGGTTAAGAATCGTATTGGTCTCCAAGTAATAGCCAAGGGTTTTGGTTGGATGCTAGAGCTCTTAATTTGCTCCATAGCTCTTTCCTTTGAAATATATAATTGAAGCTATTGACAAATGTCACCAAGCATTCCTTCCCCGTCATCAAACGTCTTATTTTTGTATGTATGTACTATTTATCATTTTCAACCTCTCTAACTTCTACCTTAGTCTTATTGAAAAGGATTAGGATCCTCTCATAGTAGTGGGTAGCAAAATTATCAATCATCCCCCATTTAGTAGGCAAAATGTGGAGAATGCAACCTTTATCCTTATTGATCCTTATTTTCGAAAGTCCAAAAATATCCAGCTTGAAATCCTGAATCATTTCCTTGATATCAAATTGTTTTTTAAGGGAGTTAAGATCCCTGACATTCCATACTACTAAAATCATGCTTCCATATTAGAAGAAGATTTTTTTTCCTTCTTCTTTCTAGACTTCTTGTTAGACGTCACAAATTCTTCTCCTGAGCCAAATCTACAGACAATCCTTCAAAATCCCTAGTTTTAGAAGTTTTTCCGTTGGGTTTCCAAGCTTTTTTAACTTGTTTGTCTAGCTTCCAAGCATATGAAACCTTCACAACATCCTCTACTCATTCCATATCTTCATCAAGTCTCGTGATAGGGATTTCTACAGGAAGATCCCTCATTGCCTCCATAAGAACATATACCCTTGCAAAATTTATTCTTTTAATTTCTGTTGTAGCCTGGTCTAGATAAATAGGTTTGCCCACATAGCTAGCTAGATAGCTTAACCCTTCAGTGGTCCAATATTCAAGCGGTACTCTATGAATAAACATCCAAATAGGTATGTTAAAAGTTTGAACTTCATCCAAAACTAACCCAAGTCTCCAATTTTGCAAGAATATAGGTTTGTTGTAAATGTGATATAGTCCATACTCAATTACCTTTGAAGTAGCCTCTTTGTTGGCAAATCTGAAGAAAGAGATGTCCTTTTCATTTACCAACATTTATGTGAGACCATGCTGCCTCCAATTCTCAAATGCCTGTGCCTTCATAGTAGGGAAAGAAAATCTTTTATCCATAATATTATCCTATGGCTGTTGTGTTCCATCTTATAACTCTAGCTTTCAAAATTTTAATCTGGGGAGACAACACTTTAGTCTGGCTGGTTTTTGAAGGAGGATTGTATTGCAGCTTGGTGAGACAATTTTGGTCACCTACAACCCTTGTCCAAGTTTGTCGGTTAGGGTTTTTTTGAGTGTTTTGGTTTTGGTTTTGGTTACTATTTGTTGTTTTAGGTATTGTTTGAGCTATGCGAGATGAGTTAGATGGGTAAGAAGGAAAATCTATTGGATTCAGGTTAGACGATGATGTAGTTTTTGCAGGTTCAGATCTACTGAGCTGTTTGGGATGCGAATTCATGTAATGGGTAAAAATTGTTGTGGACAAGGGTTTATGGTGAGTTTCGCGTTTTGGACAAAGGTTCATGTAATGGGCAAATGTTCTTTCCTTAGCCCTTTTGGAATCTTTCCATTCTTTAAATTGAACTGTAGATCGTCTTGCTTTGGGTATCACGTACACAAGCATACAAATTAGGAATTCTCTATTAATGACACCAAAATGTAGTGATGTTGTTTTCTACACCCAAATCAAATCCTAAACTTATAACAAAAACAAGTGCAGTATAGGAGTAAAGTTATTCCCTTGATGAATTCTAATATGTTAACCATTATGTAATAAACCAATTAATGAAATGGAGAATTGTGATAATAAGAAATTTGTAATAAAAACTAAAAATCAATTTAGCAAATAATAAAAGTGAACTATTGAAAAAATTAATCTCGATTTATGATTACATTCACCATTAAAATTATAATTGATCATAAACATAAACGAAAATTATTTCACTAATCAAATATTAATTATAGGAATCAATATCTATCTTTCCTTATAATTAGCTTATTAGAAACAAGTAATCTAATTAATCCCTATTATCTAACAACTTTATATACAATCCAAAATTTAATTAAATAACTTTATAAAAAGAAAGACCAATGAAGCAAGATAGTGCAGGATGTGGTTACATTTAATCCAATTAAACAGTCTTCTTAGGAGCTAATAATTCCTAATGCAGTAAATTATAAAATTTCTAGCTGCTACAAAGATTAAAGGCATTGAGCGTTTACATATTCAATATTTAATCTAGAAATTAATTATTTCAATCAATAAACTAATCTCGAGCATAAAAAATAATTCAATATCTGAATAAATAAAACAATTTGCATTAATACTCAAAATATATCTCACAATTTGCAAAGTTGAGGGGCTTGAGTTCTCTTTAATCAAGAAAAATAAACCCTCTCTCTTCCTAACTCAAGGCCAAATATGTATTTTCTTTGTCTGATATTTTTGTTGTTGATTTAGTTTTCTTGTTTTAATTTTCTAGCTTAAAAACTCATAATCTTCATGTTGTTCTCTAGCTCATAATCTAGTTACGGTAGAATTTCAAAATCCTATATGTTTGACTGTAAATTTAAACTTTAGAAGTTAAAATTACTACTAAAAGTACAACATTATTGTCAATGTATATGTATTTCTCTAACTGCACTTTAATTTGTAATTTATTTATTTATTTACTTTAAGTCTACTAAAAAATCTGAATATAATAAATAAATAAATTTCTTAAATAAACTAAAAATTAGAGCACAGGAAAAAAGAATTAAGACAAAAAATAAATTAACACTCAAAATAAAACTAAGACCTCTATCATTTCCTCGAAAAATGGTGTAGCCAGTTTCAAGCACCCTATTTTCTTCGGATCGAATAAGGTTCACAGAGTTTAGAAACAAACGATTAACTGTCCCTTTAATGAAAAATAGAAGCAAATTAGTAGCATAAATTAAATGTCAAGCATGCCTGGTTACACGTACACACAAACAACGGGCCACGTTTCCAGTCCTTGCTACCAACGTGTCATTAATATGTAGAAGCGGAAGAGCTTCTTAAGTTTCACATCTATCACTGTCCTTATATATTTGTATCTGAAAATTAGAGAAGAAATTATAGAAGGGAAACTATCCTATATGCAAAATGTCAGGAGCACAGGGAGCACAGCCGCCGGGGTCAAAAACAACAACAACATATGAATCAGTAGCAGGGGGAGAGAACAAGACAAAGATAGAGCTCTGATCAAAGGAGGAAAAGGGTATGATTCAGATCGACAAAATCCAGGACAAGGTCCCTGCTGCTGCTGGAAAGGGTGGTCCAGTCTTTGGAGCTGGTAATGACCCCAGCAAGAAAGACCTGGGCGTCACCGGCACTGGCAGCTGATCTATCCATGTGAATCAGTTCTCTTATAGATCGCTAGCTCTGTTATGTATCTTCATTGCTTAATATATATATATATAGATATAAAAGTGTGTGTGTTCTGTTTACTGTATTATTGATTATAATTATGGTAATCATATTGTATTTACTCATGTTAACTTTAAATTGTTTCTAGTTCTTACTTTATTAAGATAAGACAATAAAGCATATCGACTATTGGACATTATATTTATTACTTATGAAAAAGTGGTCGATCGTATAAATTAAAGTACTGAGATACTGAAACAAACGTGTTTTTACTTGGTAGAGAACAACTTACAAAAATGATTTGAGAATTCAATATTACAATGTTAAAAGTCTAAATTGGGCATAACATTTTTTTAGTTTGATTAGTTTAGGACTTAAAGTTGTAACTTGCTCAATAAAAGTTTAAATTTTCACGAGTCTGTTTAATTTAAGACTTTTTTGAACAAAAATTAAAAAATGTCATATATGTGACGTTTCTATATATAAAAAGTCTATTTAGAGAGACTAGGTAGATTTTAAAAGTCACGTAGATTTTAGAAAAAAAAAAGAAATTTCATACTAAACTTACTAAACCCCCATTCGTCATCAAAGCTTCCCATCTCAATTCGAACTGTACAGACCCTTTCGGAAGTTGAAGCCCTTGCTTTAATGGTTGATGACCTGAAGTTTGTTGCTTACTAATTCCGACGGCTCCACAGCAAATAACTCTATCATACGTTCAGGTTTTACTCGCAACAATGGAGGACATGAGCAGTACAGAGGTCATCAATTCAAGGGATCCAAAACCTACAAAAATGTAGCAACAATTCTTATCTGAGAAGCCATCCAGCTACAATATACTTTGCGACTTTTTGAAGCAATGAAAAAAAAGCAACATAAACTACACAACTCCCAAACACCAAAAACAACAAAGAAAATCGTTTCCAAATGTTGTTTCTTCAAAACTTATAAAAGCTTTTTACATGCCCTGAGATAAGAAATATCAGAGATAGAAGAAATAGGAAAAATGATATTTCTATGTAATTTTCATGTTATATATTACATCTGTTGGTTTACAGTATAAATAGGTAAACTCCCTAGACAATCTCCTGAAAAACTGGCTGGATATCTGTAAGCATCTCCCTGTAAAGTATCATCTTTACAGCTATGGAAAGTACCTTCTTTACAGCTATGTAAAGTACCTACTTTACAGCTACTTTATTTCCTAACAAGAAATCACTCTGTACATCTCCATTATAGTTTTTGCATGCCCAAACATAACCTCCTTCACTCTTGAGAGCATAAGCCACCATATCATCAATGAGTCGGTGTTCATACCTTCCAGTTAAATCATGCAGATAAATGATAAATACATACACATTAGTAGAAGCAATCATTTTGCATCAAGTAGATAAGAGACGTACCATATCCTAGCAACCTCAAATTTTGATTTGCCATTGGCTTCATAAACTTCAGTATAAATCGAAACTTAAAAAAAAGAAATCAAAGAAAGCAATTGAAAATCTATATAATTATAATGAATGAAAATGGAGTTGGTATAAAAGTTGATTGTTCCGCTATGTGATGTACTATTGAACTGTCCACGATAACACCTCTCTTTGGCTTTTGTTTTTAGAGTCCTTTAAGAACTTCTTTTGACTTGGATGTTAGAAATAAATTCTCTAAATGTTGTTGTTGCCATTTTTTTTCGTTCCCATTTATGTTTCATTTCTAGCAATAAGTGTTATTTCTTACTATCAGTATATTTCTTCTCATGCCTTGAGCTTGTCCAAAGCTTCTAGACATTCTTTCCCAAATTTAAATAAAACATCTTTTTTTAGTAGCGTTGACAATGGTATAGCAATAATTAAAAAAAATTAATAATCCTGCGATAAAATCCTATATGTCTAAGAAATGATCAAACTTTCCTAACATTTGTAGTGTAAGGTAAGTTCACAATTAAATCCACTTTTGCTTTATCAATTTCTATGCCTCCAGATGAAATCACATTTCCTAAAACTATGCCTTGATCAACCATAAAATGACATTTTTCATAGTCCAATATCGAATTTCTTTCAATACATATTTTGAGAACCTTGGTTAAATTATTTAAGCCATCATTGAATGAACCTCTGTAAATAGGAAATCATCCATGAATACTTCAATGCAATTCTTAATATACTCATCATACACCTTTGAAATGCACTTAGAGCATTGAAAAACCCAAAGGTCATTTGCCTAAAAGAATACGTTCTAAAAAGGTATAGAAAGATAGTCTTTTCTTTATCTTCTTGAGAAATTGCTATCTGGTACTACCCCAAAAAACTATCTATAAAGTACATGATTTACCAGAAAGTCTTTCTAACATTTCATCTACAAAAGGTAATGAGAAATGGTTATTTCTAGTAGCTAAGTTAAGCGTTGTAAAAAATATGTGCATTTACCACCTATTTTGCACCCTCATTGGCACTAACTCGTCATTTTGGTTTCTTATTAATGTCACCTTAGTTTTCTTTAACACAACATAAATTAGGCCCATCTATTCACTTGAGATCAAATAGATTATACATGTATCTAAAAGTTTTATAATTTCTTTCATCACCACATATTTCAATGTGGGATTAAGACTCCTTTATGGTTCTGTTGTTAGCTTAGCATATTCTTTTAAAAGAATCATATGCATGTAAATTGCTAAATTTATTTCTTTTATATTAGTTAAGGTCCAACCAATTATGATTTTGTACTCTTTTAGAAGTTCCACGAGCCGTTCTTTTTACTCTTTAATTAACCTTTTTAAAAAGATTGTCGGTAATGAATCTCCCTCATAAGCATGGACATATTTTTGGTGATGAAGTAAGGCTTCCAATTCTATCTTTGGAGCTTACAAAACATAAGTCAACTTTTTCTTGTTAATTATAGTAATTTCAGCATTTAAGGCTTTTGAATCTATTAGCATCAGTGATAATGATTCTATAACTTCACAAGTTTCATCAACTTGCTCAATCACTTCTAATTTTACATTAAATTCGACTAATTACTAACACTTTCTTCTTTAAATATATCTTGCACAATTGAATCCATAATATCTATATGATAAATAGAGCGAAAATCGTAAAGATACTTCATTGCTTAAAAAATATCAAATTTCACTATCTTTTTTATTAAACTCAACGGAAAGTGTACCCTCATCCACATCAATTTTTGTTTTAGTCATCTTCATAAATGAACTTTCCAACAATACTAAAGTTGAATGTTCTACATTATCTCCATCCATTTTCAAGATGTAGAAATATTAAACCGTTATATTGAAACAAAACATCCTTTACGAAACTAATAGAACGCATATAAGGACAACCAGTTAGCTAAATAATGACATTAGTTTCATGTAAAGGTTTTAGATCTAAAGGTTGGTAAATTGAGTAAGGCATGACATTTAGAGATGTACCTAAGTCTAGAAAGGCATGATCAATTATTTTATAACTAATGACACAAGGAAATGTAAACATATATAGATCTTTGCATTTTTCTAATAATTTCTCATTTATAATAGTTGATACATTCTTATCCAAAAGTATTTTCTCCTTGTCCTTCAAGTTCATTTTATTTGTGCATAGTTCTTTCAAGAAATTTTCATATTTTGGGATTTTCTTGATGGCTTCTAAAATTGGTATATTAATTTTTACCTTTTGATGGTCTCTACAATCTCTCTATTATATTCCTCTTCTTTTGATAATATTTGTTCCATGTTTCTTTGGTGAATTGTCCTATCCCATATATTTCTTTCCTAATATTGGTTGCTCGCAATGCAAGAAATAACTTCTCCATAAACAACCTTTTCATTTCATTTTATGTTGTCACTAAGATAGAGGGAAGATAATAAACCCAATCCTTTGTCTTATCTTTCAATAAAAATGGCAAGGTTGTAAGATTGGTTTTCTCTTTTGTTTCTCCTTAGGGCTTCATGCCAGAGCAAAAAACATGGAATTTTTTCAAGTGTTTATGTGGATTTTCACATACAAAACTACAAACAATAGGAAGTACGTGGATCACACCAAATTTCAATTCAAAATCTACCTTAACATCTAGAAATCTTATGCATAAAGGTCACTAATTCAAATTTGGTGTAACTAACTCCCTCAATACTCTAGTGTCAGGATTTGTCACCTTTTCTTCACCTTCTTGGAAATTAGAATATTCACAAATTGTTCAGTAGATCTCAACTTTCACCTTTGAAGGTAAATAACTTTTTTCTTGCTTAGTCTAATTCCTTAAATGATGCGTTATCTTCTCAATCTTTAGATTTTATTATAACTGGTATGAGAAGAATGAGTCATACAAGACAAAAGATTAGCATTAAATTGTGAAACAAAGGAAAGAAACTAATAAACTAAAATAATTCCTCGGTAAAAGCACCAAAATTTTAAACAAGCTGTTAAAGCCCTCAAAATTAATCTCTGATTCACTAAACTTTTGTAGTAGTCGTGAAATGAGGTTGAATCTCAAGAGAACTAAAAACTAGTTTCTTAATTTCAATTGATAAAATAGAATGGGGGTTATGATTAATTAACTAAAATTAATAAATAAATCTAAATAAATCAACTAAGTATAAATATTTAACTATGATTCAAGGAAAGGATCTCGTCTAATTGTAACTTTAATCATTAGTCTAAAAAGAATAAATTTTCATAACTTAAGTAGTTAATCTTAAACATATTATGATTATCATAACAAATCTCAATTTTCCTAAATTAATTGATTGAAACCTAGCATTCAAATCAAAACTTACTATTAATTGATTAGGTATGGTAGCATTCCATCTCAATTAAATAATAACAATAATTTAGTTTTCTTATTTGTGATAAGTTAAATATACAACTACATAAAAAACCTACTTGCTACTTATACTAATCAATCATGACAATTGTGGATCACTAACCTCACAATAGTAATACAATAATCAACATCGAATTAATTTTTCAAATTAATCAATATTATTTATCCATGAAATATAAGAAAAAAACAACTAAGTATCATAAGTAAATTGCCCCCATCTCTTCAATCATTTGACAAACAAAGTCATTCCTTGATAAATGAAGAAATACATGAATTAAAATAAACTCTAGGTTTAGAACAAAACCTCTTAAGGTCACAACTAGAGTTTTGATTCCTTTTTAATCAGAAATTTCAAAATTAACCACTTATAGGTTTAGTTCCACAACAAAAAATAGAAGAAAGAAGAAGAGAAAACAAAAGAAAGACAAAAAGGAATAATTAAGAGTGTGGGTAATGTTTGTGCTTTTCCTCTCCTGCACAAAAACTAACTTCTTTCAATATTCCAGAGATAATATTTTTAACAATCAAAATCTCTACATAATAAGGCTAGAAATAAATCTCCTAATTGAACTAAACTTCTTAAAGTGAATCTAAATCTAAGTGTGATCTTGCCTTATCCGTTGCAGGAATCTGTCATCCTTGACTTTATCCTTCCAAAATTCGTGACTTTAAAAAATAATGGTCCATTTAGATATTTCAAGCCAAATTTGGTCTAATTTTCACTTATCATCTCCTAAAATAAAATAAATATTAATTTTATCAACTAAGGACCAAAAATTAACCCAAAATTAAAGTGATCAATCCAATTAATATAACATAATTACATCTTATCAAGTATACAACTAAAATCTTCTCTTGCTCACATTAATAAACAAAGGATCAATAAATGTTATGTAATTAAATATGCATCATCTAGCCTCCTAAAGCTCTTAGAAACTCTCTAGTATGCCCAACATTACTCTCACAACTTATATTTGATCTATTTATGCTTAAAATTACCTAAAATAGTTGTTAAAAAGAGATGTTAGTCACCACAATGGTACTGACAGTTGCATTAATTAGTAATTCTACATGTTAGTTAATCATTTTAGTATATTGGTCAACTAATATGATGACAAATTAACAATATATGTTTCTAAAAGGCACTAGTCTTTCATTCTATCCAAACTAATATCGTTCGCCTAAATTACCAAATTGGTATACCAAACTTCCTTAAACAAAAATTTCAAAACTTTTCAAGTGCTTTCAAAGATCAAAACACATATCTTTAACAAAAACGTAATTTAGAACTATTTTAAATTTTTCAAAAGTTCATTCCAAGGTCAACAATTTTTTTTACAAAACAAAACAAAATTTTTCTTTATCATGGAATTATTTATATATTATATCATATATTAAATGGTCATGCAATAATAAGGCTACATGGCGAATTACAATGATTTACTTAAAATCTTGATGTCCTTGATTTCTCCTTATTCTTGGTTATTCACTTAAACTACAAATGTGCTTCACTTTGCTCATTTTATCCTCTATTAATTGTTTAATATATTTAATTAACTTTTTTGCTCAGTTTTCCCTTCTATTTAACTTCATCATTCATATATTGCTTTATTTTATTATAATAGAGCTATTAATATCATGAAAAATAAATTTATTAATAAAAATATGTTATGTTATTATCAAAATAATGAGTTAAGACTTGACCTTATGTGATCAACAATAATATTTTGTAATTAGGTAATAATTGTGAAAAATGAATTTATAAATAATTTATTAATAATAATAAGTATTCAGCGCTAACATTGTGTCTAGTGGACTAATAAAATAGAAATAGGGATGGCAATGGGCCGGTCTCGCTACTTTTTTTAAAAAAATTAAAATTAAAAGTGTAAAACGTCTTTTTTTTAATTGAGTTCGGGTTTAGATTACCCAAGCTTAGGCTTATTCATGACCTAACTCTTCTGAGCAAAACAATGTCATTTTGCTTAGAAAAGTTGAACCTCAAATTGGTCTGGGCCTAATTTGGCCCATGATTGGCCCACTAAAAATACCTAAATTTAGGCCCATGGGTCAGCCAATTGTCATCCCTAAATAGAAAAAGGTTATTTAGTTCTTACACTGAGTTTAACGGATTGATATAACAAGAAAAATTAACCAACATTGATACTAAATTTAGGAAACTAATAAGACATAAAAACTTAATCAATATTACCATTTAGTCTAACAAACCATTATAATAGGAAAAGTTAATTAACATTGAATTGAGAATAACAACTGATATAATAAGAAAATCTAATCAATAATTATTATATTGATTAATAGTTAATTGTAAAACACAAAATAAAAATTCTTATATTTTATAAAATATTAATTATAATAAAATATAAAAACTATTTTGTTACATATTTAATATTATTTGCTAATAAACAACAATTTAATAAAATGTCATTTAGTATATAAAACCAATAAATAAATTGCTATCTATTAATAAAATATGATAAATAATATGCATTAATTATTAATAAAATTAATATTTTATATTAGATATTATTATAGTATTTAATATGAATAATATATGTAAATATGATAAAATAATAAAATAATATTTTTAT
This sequence comes from Erythroxylum mucronatum, assembly GCA_027563825.1. NCBI lineage: Eukaryota > Viridiplantae > Streptophyta > Magnoliopsida > Malpighiales > Erythroxylaceae > Erythroxylum > Erythroxylum mucronatum. The sequence continues at coordinate 17,274,152 of JAOSBP010000002.1, read as the reverse complement.
ATTTTTATTTTGTTAACGATAAAAATCAATAAAATTATTATTAGTCACTTATAGAAAATAAATTAGAAATTTTCTTGCTTGTTAATATTATTACATAATAAAATAAAATTTCAACGAAAGACTTAATTGCTATTATGTTAAATTGATTAATATATTATTAATTACTAATAAACTATACTTGTAATATAGTAGTAATAAATAAATAAATTTGACATTAAAATTGTGTTTATACTTGTTATATAAGTATGAGATAAAAATATTGCAAATCAATAAAATTATAAGAAGTTTTATAAATTTATTTATTACTTAAAAATTAAATTATTTATTTATAAAAATAAATAAGAAATGAAGTAATAAATCTGGTCATCTTATTTATTAATATTATTCCATAATAAATAAAAATTTTAATTAAAAACTTAATTTACTATCATATTAAATATATTATTAAAAATAATATAATCTTAATTTTTATTAAAAAGTAAATAAATATTAAATATTATTAAGTAATATATGTAAATATAATAAATTAATACATTTGGCACGTAGCACAAATGTAATTTATTGATTCTCAATTATTTCTTTGTAATGTGTTTGTCAATGTGGTGTATCACACGTTTCAATAATACAAAGCGAAAACCTTATGCCCATATGTGAGCATTCTGTTCTCCGTATGGTGCAGCTTCACAACTTATAATCAATGCCACCTAAAACCATACTTGATATAAATCATTATTCCCAATCACCGAAGGATCTACGCCAGGAGTTCACAACTTTGCTTTAACATTCATTTTTGATCTCAACTCCTCAGCTACTGCGTCGATGAACTCCTCTGTATTCAAGTATTGATCTCTGGTAACGCTACATTCAATACCAAATATAGCTAAATAAGTAACCGGATTGATTTTACAGAAATGCAAGTACAACATAACATTCAACTTAGTTTGTTGTGGCTTACTTAGGCCCATGCACAAGGAGTGCGAGATCCTTGGTCATCTTCCCAGATTCAACAGTTCCAATGCACGCCTTCTCCAAGTTCACAGTAAAATCCAATAGTCTGGAGTTGCCATCCAGCTTTGCCCTGATTAAATGTTTAAAGTCGGAGGAAGTCATTAAAAAAAATTAGCATATAAAATTTCAGATAATTTGAATAAAGTCTCTTAAGTTTTACATACAAAATTTCAGATAATTTGAATAAAGTCTCTTAAGTTTTACATTATTCGAGAACTGATACTTTCCAGTAGTCACTAATTTAACAAGTTTGAGCAGTATTTCAGAAACAAGAGTGTTTATCACATAAAACAAAATATTCGTGTGAATGTGTTCTTTAATCTTTATGTTCTTTTATGGTTCCAAAATTTACTGTGAATAATAAACTTATGCAAGTGAAGAGATAACTTGATCTTGGACATTTTTGCCATTTCTAAAGATTGAGAAACTAGTTCCTGGTTTCACTTTAATTACATAAGAGTATACATATTCTTCTGATGAAAATGGAAATTGGAGAGACGGTGAAGAAAACTGGAAAGTATTTCCTTAAATAACTGGCCCTTATTGCTCCGCAAAAGCAACAGTAAAGCATTACCTATGTGCAAGACCTCTTGACCAAGCAAAAATGGATGCTATGCTGTTTGTGCTAGTTTCACCTCCCCTCTGATGCACCCGATAATGTCGGGTAACTGTGCCATGGGCTGCTTCAGCTTCAATTGTTCTTCCATCTGGACACACCTACAGCACAATTGAAGGTCTCAGTGCCAGAGTAAAGGGGTAGAGGCAGTAAGAGAAGCAAGTGCAAACATCATGTCCGATACCAGGATAGATGTCATCAACCCAAGAGATCCAAACCCTGCACAAATGCAAGAAATGCTTTCCAATGATTAAATTCTGGGACTAGAACATTTCAAGGATGAAATACTTTACAGGAAGTATTTGTTACTCCAGATATCATCAGCATACAGACCTTGGGCTAAAAAATCACTCTGTACATCCCCATCATAATTTTTACATGCCCAGACGTATCCTCCTTCACTTTTGAGAGCATAAGCAACCATATCATCAATAAGACGATGCTCATACCTATAATTCAGAGATGAAAATCAATAGAAAGTAGGTTAATTGGCCATTAATAACCCCGTTGTGTAGAAGTTCTCACCATATGCCAGCAGTCTCAAATTTGGATTTCCATCGAGTTTCATAAACTTCCTGGAATATGTCTTTGAATCTTCAAGATAGTCAAAATTAGGGAAAGGTTAAAATAGTACATAAAATAAACATTTGTGCTTTCACATGTAACAGAAGAAATCAAATCTGAATCCAGCACCACTTCAGCCATCCCTCCCTCCCTCTCACTCTCTAAAGTACAAGAATGTAGAAGAAACAACATTGACAGAAATAAATGAGAAGAAGGGAGCTAAAAACTTGGGGGAAACAAAGCAACAGTATAAGACATATACCTTCCATCATATTTTTTAAGAATGGTATTTTTGGTGCTAAGATAAAGTGGCCACTTCTTCTGGTAAGCAGTGCTCATTGAAGCCTCAGCAAAAGCACAAATTGACTGTACTCCAGCTCAAATGAAACAGGAAATACTAATAACATTTTAGTAATCTGTGCAGTCATGAGTCAACGAATTAAAAGAAACAATTAAGAAACAACACAAAAACCAGGATCAGAACCTCGTCAGTGTTATACATTGACAAAGCTACACCTCCAGCCCCATTGAAGTTGTACACTTCAAACTCTTCTTTCTCGTTACATCCATCTGGAACTGTAGCATTGAGATAAGCTCAAACTTTGAGAAAATTACAACAGGAAACCAGGCTCAAGATTAAACTTAAATCAATGTTTGCTCTGAAGGCAGGATTTTCACCAAATATTAGCTTAAGTTTGCCAGGTCCTTGCACAACCATGTCAGTTGCTCGATACTGGTCACCAAATGCATGTCTGCCTATGCAGATTGGCTTGGTCCAACCTAAAAAAGTGGAGATTCAAGTTGATCGCATGCAATATTATTTTTATAGATTAGTTAACATAAATAATAAATCCCAACCTGGGACAAGCCGTGGGACATTTTTGCAGATGATTGGTTCTCTAAAAACAGTGCCTGCATTGTAATCACAGGAAAACTAAATGACAACTAACAGAAAGAAGAAAATGATGGGACGGAAACAGGAACAGGTTGATTGGATTCACCATTCAAGATGTTACGGATAGTGCCATTAGGACTTCTCCACATGCTTTTCAAGTTAAACTCCTTAACACGACCTTCATCTATGGGATCATTAACCGATGATGAGACACTAATGGCAACACGTTAAGCCAAAACACACTTGGTGATAAATAGTTTAAACAAATAGATAAATTAAAAAGAATCAAAGAACATGGGTAAGGACCTGGAGTGATAGTTGCACATTTAATTGCCACATTATACCTATAACGAGTGATATCAGAACATTATATTTCCAACAGAAAAGAAAACTGAAAAAGAAAATAAAGACAACGGAAACATACTTGAGAGTAGCTTCAGCGCTTTGGACAGTAACTTGATCATTGGTGGCATCTCTATTTGGGAGGCCAAGATCAAAATACTTTATATCTAATTCAAGAAATGGGAGAACCAGCTGTTGCAAAATCAAAGAGAATAGTTTGACATCAAAAGTTCTTTATTGCATAGTACAGTAAAAGAAGCAGGAAGGACCTTGTCCTTGATGGAATTCCAAATAACCCTAGTCATTTCATCTCCTGCACATTACAACTGATAATGAGCCAATCATGAAGCAGTTCAAAGTTCACAAAATTTGATGGTAAGATGATAATGATAGTAAGAACTACATCAACTAAACAAGACCATGGGACCAATATCAACTAACCGTCCATCTCGACAACGGGGTTGTCGACTTTGATCTTCTGGAATTTCAACGATCCCATCGCCGATTACTTTCTGCAGACAAAGGACAACAACGTTCGAGGCCTCCAAGAGACGATAGCTAAACAGAAAGCCCCAAAATTTCACACCTGCAATCAATCTAGAAGAGAAGTCAAAAGACTTTCTGCCGTTTGCCAGCTCAGCAGCACCTCTTTGTTCTTACCCACCATTTTTTTTAATTTCATAAATGAAAACTATTACCAGCTGGTCCTAGGGATGGCAAAAAGCGTCGCTCCGATGGGGATCCGATATTCTCCGACCCGAACGGAGCCAGTATGAGGGCACATTTTGCCTCGAATAAACGGGGTAGGGGATGAGAATTTTTCCCCATTTATATTCGGGGCGGTCTCCATCCTCAATGGGGACCCGACCCGTATATATAACCTATTTTTTTTCACGGTATTTTATTTTCATAACGTTAACCATAGTTTACCTTACCTTATTTTAACCCTTTAGTATAAATTATCTCTTTCATTTCTCCATCCAGATGAATTTCTTTTCCTCGCCGCAGCCGTACACTGTATAGCATCTACATGCAACATAGCATCAACACTCACTGCTTCATGTCTCGATTGGAGAGATCTCATCAAGGGTAGACGTAAAATCGATCTCTAATTCCAAATCCAAAGTCCTATTTTCCAACGATTTCATCGCATCCCCCCATCTACTTGGCATCCATTTTACTTCTTTCCTTATCACCTTCCTCGTCTTTTGCACGCCTTCATCAGAATCTGTCTAAATCTTGTGGGTTGAAATCAGGTGGGTAATACTTGTTTAACACTTGTAAGTCTTTTACACAGGTATGCTGGATATTTGGGCTGTCTCAAGCAGGAATTCTTGAAGAAGAGAAGGAAAGCAAGCTCGACAGTAGTTGCTTGACTGGCGTAATAGACATTTCAATTTTCACGTGGCCTTATCCATCGGTATGTATTTGATGCTACATGATGATTTGATTGCATAATGATTTTGAAGAGATACTGAATAGAAATGGAGGAGGAGAGAGTGGAAGGTGTTGATAATAATGGTAATAATGGGGATTACGATGGGTGATTTATGGATATCAAGTTTTGGTGCTCAATTGTTAATGATTTTTTTGATCGATGTTGATGGAGACTAGAGAGCAAGGTTGCCCGTGGATTAATGTTTTTGTTTTCAAGATGGGGTCAAGCAATTTTTGGCATTATTATTTGACTTTTTAGCAATGTAGAAGAATTCTTAGAAAAATAAAGAAAAAAATGGGTACCTGTCAATTTTAGTAATAAAGGGATGGGATATAATATAAATGGATGATTGGAAATATAGAAATGGTTTTCACTTTGAACATTAACTATCTTTGGATTGGCTTTTTGCTATTATAATGCGACGTGAAAGTATGAAGCAATTGATGTATTATTTTTATTATTATAAAAAATCGTAGATGTTTATTTATATATAAAAAAACCCATAGATGTTAAAATCCAACGAGAAAACGTATTGATTATGAATTAAATATTTAACAATCATATTGAATTATAGTATTTTTTTAAAAACAGATGGAATCTCAACAAAATCAAAGTGCAGCTGATTCGAATGCTACTCAAGAACTTGTAGCTAATAACACATCTTCA
>JAOSBP010000002.1:17252036-17268523 GCA_027563825.1 Erythroxylum mucronatum | reverse complement strand
TATTATTATTATTATTATTATTATTATTATTATTATTATTAATTATTTTAATTTTGTATTTATTATTATTATTAATTATTTTTATTAATATTATTAATTATTATTATAAATTTTGAGCTTATTATTATTATTATTATTAATTAGTTAATTAATTAATTACTGTTATTATTATTAATTTTATTATACGAAATTAATTATCTTATTATTATTGTTATTATTATTATTAATTGTGAGAAGGATAAAGTTGTCTTCTATTGATAGAGATGAGTTTTGTATATTCCTCAAATTTTAAGAATAGTTTTTCCTTATGCATAGCTATTCTGGGTTTGGTTTCTAACCAAACATAGGATTAGTAATATGTTAGGAATAGCTATGATATAGAATAGCTATTCCTTTAAACCAAACAGACCGTTTGTGAAATGCCTAATCCAAGTCTTACTCACACACTCAAACTCAAACTTTAAAAAAAAAAGTGAAAAATACATGATTTACTTTCCATATCTTCGAACAAGCTTTTTGACCTTGAAATCTTCAAACTTTCTTGATTACTTTCATGAAAATCGATCAACAAAACATTGTTAATGTCTTTTTGCATTTTTCTTAATACATTAATCTCTTAACGGGTCAGAGAATCTGAACATTCACGACTTGCTTAAGCAGATAATAGGAGCCCTTATCAACTATATATAGTAATTGTATTGGGTCTCCTCATTACAGACCCAATGCATGTTCAGCCCACACTGATTAGGGTCTATTTTTTTTTTCACTAAACTTCAACTCATTAAATCAGATCTTTTATTGGACTTCTTTATTATCTTTAATCGAATCAAATTCAATTCGCTCAAAAAATCAAAAAATTGTAATTAATTATTGTCCAACTAAAGAAAATTACTAACAATCTCCCCCCTAGACAAAAATTAATTACAATAGTTCTAACAATAAGAAAATCAATAAAAAAATATTAAGCCAAATCAATGTATAGATCGACCAAGTTGAAAAAACTATTTGATCCAAAGATAATAAAAGTTCATCATTTTGTCCTGTAAGGATTTCGATACCGAAAAATATCAAATGCATGCGTCATATGCGACACAGATCCATTACAATCACGCATATCTAATATCTTACTAACATAAATGAGAAAATGGAGTGTGACAAACTACGATGATACCTGTATGATCTGAAATATATCATCTTTCCGTTTGTAGGTGTCAATTTCTTTGAACTTTATGCTAAACTAAACCAGAGAAATTTGTTTTCTCTTACTAAATGCTAGACAACATTAGAGAAAACTTTTATGCGATTAAATGCTTATATCCCCTTATGTAATATCATAACCATAGATTTACATGTATATCTGTATGTGTCCTGATGATATAGGCTCAAAGTCAATGTGTATATATATACCCAATGATCATTTACAATGCTTAAAATCGACACAGATCTCAAGACTTTCACTTGTATCATGACAATGTATAACAATTTGTATGACTGAGAACAAAATGATGATCATTTGTATTGATTAAACATACCGTCATAATACATGCAACACATAAATGTATCAGGAGCAAATACAGTGATCTCTAACTAATAGTGTCTAAGGACTTTAATACACCCATGCTATATACATGTCTCTAAAAAATAAAGTGGGTTAAAAATCCTTTAGTCAAAGGATCAACAAACATATCCTTAGTCCTCATGTGCTCCACCTCAATTCCACCTTTTTGTATCAATTCCCTTATGGTTAAATATTTGACCTCCAAATGCTTAGATCCTATGATGTTTTTATTGTTGTTACTGAACAATACATCAGAAAGATTATCATAATATAATCAAACAGGTCTAACCACTAACAACTTAGAAATTAAATTCCTAAGCCAAACCACATGTGAAGCAGCCCCATAGCATGCCATAAACTCTAACTGCATAATCGAGGTGTCAGTTTTGGGAGTGCTGAAATGGGTTAAACAAAAAAATTTTAAACCAAAAAGAACCTAAGGATTTTGTCTTATAACCAATTCATAATCCAAAATAGCACAAATCAAAGCATGTGAACCATTATACCTTGAACTTGGTCTCCAAACCTAGTAGAAGATCTCACGGTTTCACCTCCTTGCTCATGACTTCAGCTTTTTGCTCACGGCTTCACCTCCTTTGCACCAAATGAGATGCACTCCACCACCAGAGATCGATTAGAAAGCCCAATGTTTCCCTATGCTAGATGGTACTTCAATGGCTTATCTTTGATCCTAGAAAATCCCCAAAATAAACAAAAGGATGGGTGATTGATTGCTCAAGACATGAGCTAAGTGGCAAAGCTTTTTAGGTCTTGTAAGAAGGATGAAGAAAATTGGCAGCTTGGAGGAAGACAAGAGAAAAGAAAAGGCTGAAAACCTTGGGAGAGAAGAAGATGAAAAATGACAATAGCTAGAAAACCACACCAAAAATGCCCAAAGTCCTCTCCCTTTTGGACAAATTGGGGTTAATTAAAAGCCTGTTTAATTGTCTACAATGCCCTTGTGCAAACAAAGCTAAGAAACAAAGTGAAATGATAACTTAGTCATAAGGCTTTAAACACATCTTTATGTTAATTTTACGGATGCCTCATGTTTTTACAAGGTTGGCCATACAAATATTCATTTAAATAGTCACTTTGCCATTTTTCTAATGTTTCAAAATAATTAAACATTTAACCCAATTGCCATATAATTATATGCAATATTTTGTTGAGCATTAAATTTATATAACATGTCATACATATCAAATAAATTTATCTAGGATTAAATTTGTTATGTAATAACATTTATTCTAATACTATATGACGACCAAAATAATTATAACACTTATAATTAATTTTATCATCATACTCATATCTCTATATGATATACTAGAATAATTTTCCTTTTCTAATCAAATCTTTTTCTGGTGTGAACCCATTGGGATCTATGCCATGTTGACAATAGAATTAAAACCCCTTTTAATTCTATACATCATAAGCGGTATCTAGCAAAATACCTTATAATTACTCAAATGATACAGATGATAAGTATAGTACACAAATCACAATCCCGAAGCAATAATTACCCGTGTCAATTCTCTTGTCTCATAATATCCTGAATAAATGAAAGATTGGAATATATCATTCTTGCCAATTTATTCTTTCTTGATTTCCAAAGTAAATCGTAAATATGATTAACTCCTTAATCATATTGCATGCATACAACATTACTTTATCAAGGGCCCATAGACGTTATCGCTCATATCATATACGAGGGATAACAATATTCTTGATGAACATTTATCCTCTACACAAGTCACGCATACTGTGGCATTATCGATATAGCTACCTGTTACGGTTAGCGTTGGACAATGTCAACAAATACACATTTCTCATGTAAGAAAATGAATATCTCATACCATAGAATTCAAGACACGTATGAAACATTAATGACATAAACACAATCCTAATAATGTTTCATTTAGGGCTTGTCAAATATCATAATCTCCATTATGTATCTGTGTGATTAAACCGATAACTCCCTATAAAATGGTTTGTAAAACGTCCCATCATTTAATTCACATACTAATCTTTTAGTGGTTAATTAATATTCCATGTTAATTAGCAAAATTAGCGACATTTTAGAGTAATCATTATTTTCCATTACAGAGTTCTACAATCTGAGTCCTCAACTCGAATAATCCATAAATAATGAAAACTTATGGAACAAAATGATATAAACCACCCAATTCATGAACATAACTGTTAGAATACAACCATCTAATAATTGGCTTCTAGATCATAACACTAACACGAGGAAGTCACCAATGTTTGCTTGACACTCTTCCACATTACTGTACCATCTACTAACACAAAGATGTACCTTGATGTAGACTTTCTATCATCTGGACACATAGTAAAATCTGAATCCGTATAGCCTATAAGGTCTAGATTGTTTACTTTTCTAAACGTTAACATATAATCCTTAGTTCTCTTTAACTATCTCAACACTCATTTGATGCATTCCAGTGGTTTATTCCTAGATTAGCTAGATGTCTTCCCCACGGTCCAACACCAAATGCAACGTTCGGTCTAATGCACACCTGGCATACATTAGGCTACCAATAGCACTAAAATAAGGCACATTCTTCATAGGCTCTCTCTCTGTATCATTCTTTGGACAATGTACGAAAGATATTCTCTTACCGTGAGAGATAGGTATTACAACCGATTTACAATCAAGCATATTAAATCTTTGCAGCACTCGCTCAATATATGTTCTCTATGAGAAACCTAACAATTATAAAGACCTATCCTGGTGAATTTGAATACCTAGGACAAAAGATGCTTTAACAAGGCCCTTCATGTCAAAATGTTTGGCCAAAAGTTTTTTAACCTCATACAACAAAGTCAAGTCATTTGATGCAAGCAAGATATCATCCACTTATAAAAGTAGAAAGATAACCTTGGTCCCCCTTGTCTCGTAATATAAACATCTTTCAACTTTAATTTCCATAAATCCAAAAGAGGTAACATTCTCTTCAAACTTAAGTTACCACTATATGGAAGTTTGTTTTAAATCATATATTGATTTTCTCAGTTTATAAACCTTGTCAGCTTTTTTTATCCTAGGATTCTTCACATTGTTCCATATAGACCTCTCTACAAAAGTCTCCTTTCAAGAAAGTAGTTTTATTATTCATTTGATATAGCTTTATATCATAATGAGCTACTGTTTTCCTAATCACTCTAAATGCATCCTTGGGGGATACAGGAGAAAATTAACATTAAAGTCAATACCTTCTCTCTAAGTGAACCCACTAGTAACCAACCGAGCTTTAAACTGCTCAACTTTACCCTAACAGTCCTTTTTGATCTTGTAAATCCATTTACAACTAATATATTTGTAGTTTTAAGGCAAATTAATAAGCTTTCATATCTTATTATACTTCATGGATTGCATCTTATCATTCATTGTATCCTACTACAAATCTACATAAGGTCCAGAAACAACTTCTGTAAAAGTAATTGGATCTACAACATGTCCAACATCATAGTCTTGTTCACCTAAATAGACTATGTAGTCAGATGAGATAATAGCTTTTCTCACTCTAGTGGATCTTCTTAATTGAATCGGTTCTTGTACCTCAAGAACCTTAGATTGTACAAGTATGGGTTCCTGTCCTTGTATTGGCATGGTACTAGGACCTTGATCCACCAATTATGACTGTATGAGTGATGGATATGAAATAACTGTAGTATCTACCCAGCTATCATTTGAAGGGTGAGAAGGATCACCCTCTTCATGGACATCATACTTTAGAAACTTAGCTATTTGTGATTCTATTATTCTAGACCCTCTTTCTCTATAGTAAAATATGTATATTTTTTAGTGGTCAGGCTATCCAATAAAATAGCAACCAGTGGAATAAGAATGCAACTTATCTTCATAAGGATTATATAAATGTACCTTAGTAGGGTAGCCCCATACACAAATATGGGCAAGGCTAAGCTTCCACCCTTTCCAGATTTCAAAAGGCATTTTCAAAACTGATTTACTTGAGACTTTGTAAAGTATGTATACAACAGTCTTTATGGCTTCACCCTAAAGGTAATCTAGTAAATTAGTTCTGCTCTATATTGACCTTATTATGTCCTTTAGGGGGTGATTACACCTTTCGATCATACCATTTTGCTCAGGACTACTTGGCATAGTGAACTAAGCCATTATTCCACATGATTCTACATATTTGGCAAACAGATCCTTTTCTTGTCCTAAAACTCCATGTCTGCCATAATATTCACCTCCAAGTTCAGATTTGACAATCTTAATGGACCTTCTCAATTGGTTCTCAACTTTAGCCTTAAAGATCTTGAATTTCTTAAGAACTTCATACTTTTCTTTAAGTAAGAACACATAATCATAACAGGAATAGTCATTAATAAATTTAAAAAAATATTTTGAATTGCACAGGGTAGCTTTATAAGGTCCAGATATATCTGTATCTATGATGTATAATAAGCTAAAAGCAAGAGTTGACTGCTTTTTCTTTATTTTGGTCCACTTACTCCTGTAACAGTCAACGCACATTTCTAAATCATTAAAATCTAAAATTAGGATAATATTTATGCCACACATATATCACTTATCCTTTATCAAGGGTCTCCTTCTAGTAACTTATTCAGTAATATATGAAGAAGCATACATCTCATAAAGGGCAAGACATATTTTATATAAACTATATGACAAAAAGGCATTACCAATATGTTGTGCCTTGAAAGATAATAGTAAAACGGAAGCATCAATGAGAAAACTATAACCTTCTTTGTCCAAAAGTGATATAGAGATCAAATTCTGCCTAAAAGATGGTATATAAAATATGTTATGTAAAATAAGAACAAACCCTATATCAAGGTTCAAATATAAATCCCCTACAGAAATTACATTGATTTCTTCATTATTGCCCACCATCAGTTTTTTCTCCCTACTATTTGGTTTTCTCTTCTGTATGAATTCCTGCATTATGGAGGCAACATGATTGGAAGCTCTACTATCTAGCCACTAAGAACTTGATGTGGCTGTAGCAAGATTAGACTCGCGGATCATACAAGCCAAGGAGTTACCTGATAGTTCTTACACTGCTTTCCAAATTTTATATTTATGGCAATCCAACTTTTTGTGTCCCTTCTTCTTACAAAAGGAGCACCTCGTATTCTTTACATCTAAAGGACCTTTATTAATACAGGACTAACTAAAAATCATTTATGAAAAGAATTTGTATTTTTTACCTTTAAATCTCAGAGGTTTTACCTTTACCTTTCGCTTGGTTGCTAGCAATGTTGTATGGGCAATATTCTTCAGCTTCTCCTCTTCAACAACACTTCAAGTAATCAAAGCATTGATGTCCCAAACCTCATCTTGAGAGATGTACGTTGTAACCAAAATTCCAAACTCTATAGAAAGTGTATTCAGAGCTTGGCGAACAATATAAGCATAAGGAATGTGAATATTTAATGCCTTTAACTTACTCTGGAGGTGGACCGTCCTGATGATGTACTCCCTTACTCCTCTGTCTCTTGTATACCTCATGGAGAACAATTCCTTCGTTAAGGCAACTATCTCAGCATTAGAAGATACCTTGTATCTTTGCGAGGCATTGTTGAGGAACTGAACATATGGTTTGGAATTGATCTCTTTATGGTCAAATAACATATCCTATTTGACCTTTCCCAGTCTTTCTTAGGCTCTAAGCTGAGAGATGTAAGGGGAGATGGCCTATCTCTAATGATGGCTATGTTAATGTCTACCATCTCTAAAGTCAGGGTTTTAATAGTGACGTTGTTGTTTACAGAAAAGATGACTAAAAATTGACAATGTAATGATCAATACAAATGTAGGATAACAACGATACTCAAAGCTAGAAAATAGTATATATACCAAGAATCTTATCACACATATCATGAAACACCTGTTGGCTAAATATATAATACATACAGATAAGAACTCCACACAAAAATGATTAAGATACACACCATTAACTCTTATGATTCTACCACCAGTAGGTGAATAGATCACTCAAGCTACAATTTTTCTCCATCATATGCCTTCATGCACATCTCAAAATCTCATATTAGGTCAACACTTGTGGGGCAAAATAACCAAATACAAGACTAGATACATCCCTAAACATGCATACAGAACAATTCAAATACTAACTTGAAAGGTCACTGTGGTGACTACATTCTTATTAGTACCTAAACGGATCCACAAGCACAAGGAATACACTTGTATATTATCCTCACATTTTATATGGGCATATAACATGTGAAAATGTACCATCAATTAATGTAAAATCCTTATGCACATTCACATTATCACATATTAGTGCTGAAAACATTATCAATTAATTTCTTTTGAGAATTCATCACAAGGAAAATCTCAATCAAATTGATAGTCATGCAATACCAAACAACGAACATACCTTATGAGATACCAAAGCCACATCTACCTCCTTTATTTCAAGTCCAAAGCATGAAATTACACTCAAAATTGCCTTCAATAACCTTAATTGGTTTTTCTAAAGTTAAACTTTATTTATCACCAATGTAATAAATCTAGAAAAAAAGCCCTCACCTTATAAATTCACAAAACCCCAAAACTAATCCAAGATAACTTGAGGGACCGTTTTGTGAATTATGAAAATTTTAATTTTTTTTCCTGTAATGTACTGACGTCTGCATGATATCAGCATTGGACATGGCCAGAGGGTGCATGTATTACATGCGTCACTCCTGACATGCCTCTGGATGTCTAAGGCATATGCATGACACGCACCATATGCACACAAATTTGCCCAAAACCTTTAGGCTGCATATAATGCACACATCGTACGCCCAGTATGTGTCGAACATGCGTCTCTTCCTGTTGGTGTTAAGATGCTGGTGCCAGGATGTGCAAGCCGTCAAATGCATGTGTAGTACATACATCTAACGTTCTCTCATCTCTCCCTCCACAGTCATAAAAAAAGGTAAAATTTTGGTGAATTTTAGGCAGTGTTTTTGCTCTTAAAGCTTGTTTTAACCATTTTTCAATGCCAAACTCGTTCAACATTAATTCAAGCAACAATACGCAATTTAAAAAGAGAAGGCAGATTGATTTCTCCGATGTCTTTATGGAGAAATTAAAAAAATACTCCGTTCCAATTCACACAACCATGCAATCGCTATGATACCATATGTAATACGTAACACGAGCCTTAGTCACTCCCTCAGGATCAAACGTGAAAGCGAATAAATGAAGAAATTGCAAAAAATACTTGATTTACATTATATATCTTCGAACAAGCTTTTTGATGCCGAAACCTTCAAACTTTCTCGACGACTTTTATGAAAGTTAATCATCTGAACATTGTTAACGTCTTTTTGCATCTTTCTTAATGTGTGAACCTCTTAATAAGTTAGAAAATCCAAACGTTCACAACTTACTTAATTCGACAATAGCAATGGGCTTCCACTTCAAAGCCCAATGCATGTCACACTAATTAAGGTCCATTTTCTTCCCTTATTGGGTTTATTTATTATCTTTAACTGGACCAAATTCAATTCACTCATCCGTAAGATCATTAAAAAATTAAATACTGTCCAACTTAGAAAATTACTAAATATTTAATTTTAGTACGTTATAGTATTGGTATTGATTAGAATACTATTTTGAGTAATTTTTAAAAATATAAAATAGTCTCTCAATATATTGCGTTATATAATTTTTAATTTTATATCAAATATATCTCAAAAATTATAATAATATTAATTTAAAATAACAATTATTTCTTTATTTTTTATCATTATTACTTTTCACTTATTTCACATATAAACAATAACCATAATTAATATAAGGAAAAGATTGTTTAATTATCACACATATATAAAACTAAGAATACTACAAAAGTACTCAAAATGTACATCATATAGTAAATCATTACAACAAAACATCATATATTAAGAATAATATAGGTCAATAACTCCATAAACATTACAACAAGAGTTTGTGTCGAATAGCATAATAAAGTAAAAGTGAAACTTGAGATAAAAACACTTATAGGTAAAATTTTTATATTAATATTGCATATATAGAGTTTGAAATATACATCAAATATAAATGCAACTAAAAGAAAAAAGCAAAAATGAAAAACTTAGAACTTCATTTAATAGAATATTCGCTCAAATTGCACTAACCTCAATTTTCATTTGGGATAAAGTAATCATCATTTAAAGGAGTCTTATTATCACTATCATTCAAATTAATTGTATCAAATAATATGTCAATACTTTATTATTTAAGATTTTGTTTCAGGTGACTCTCATTTATGAAACTTGGTTCCTCAAAAATCCAATCCACTAAAAGATCGATATGATAATAACATACATTTCTCAATGCTTTAAGTTGTTTTGAACAAAGACCAAATCGTTAATCTTTTGTGTTTCAATCTATTTCTTTTTTAGGAATGGATGAATTCAAATGTTTTCTAATTACTTTCACACCCAATTGTACTCACATATTGATTCAGAATTCGGATTGTAAACATTTGTAATTCTTGAACACTACTTCCATATTGGTCCTACTAAGTAACTATAAGATAACAAAAGCAACCTTATAAACAAAAAAAGTAATAAAAAATTCAAACGAGTAATAAAAAAGAAGAAATATTTACTTGGATTAAGTTATCTTTTTGACGAATTACAATGGGCATCTCAAAATTACGCCATGCATCCTTGTACGCATCTATTTTTAAGCTAAAGAGATCTTACATCATCTCACGTGCAATAATTATTGTGATACTTAAAAACATTCCCTTATTAGCTTTAGCTTTATTTGTAAATTTTGGCCTATAATAGATATTATGATTCAAAAATGCCCCAGTATTAAACAATAAAAAGTAAAATTGCCTTTTTCATCTTTTATTGATGGTTGCAAGATGAGCTATATACAAAGAAGATCTATTTTAATATTAACCTTTATTGTTTCTTTCTCCCTCCCTATAGCATTACGATAATAACATATTGTTGTCTTCTCATCATTATTATCCAAAAAATGTACTCTTACAAAAGGCTCACAAACACGGATGATAAATTGACACTAGGACCAAAATTCATGATCGTCAATTATAATGTTGGAAACTTCCATTCTAGCATTAGACCTAGCATACTGAGATATAACATACTTATTACTTATTTCTTCTTCATTAGAACAAAACAATAAAGTGATAAAAAAAATTAGTTGCAAATCTTGTAATGATAGGTAGACACAAATTCTTACTATTGCTAAAACCTTTTCTCATCAAATTTAGGATCTATGCAAGATTATAAATGAACTTGGTGAAATTTTTGTTTTTTGTGTAGTTTCATCATTGATATGGAATTATCTAATATCTCTTATATTTTTTAACATTAGGTCAATACAATATGCAATATAAGGAGTCTAGTAAAAAGAACAATACTTACTTTGTAACCTTATTTCAGATGCTTTATAAGTTGAGTCATTGTCAATGATAAATTATACAATATTTTGAAGCCCCAATTTTTTCCACATCTTTATCAAATATCTCAAATAGAGTATCTACTTTTTTAACAAGGCCATATGTATCAATAGACTTCAAAGACATCGTCACCTTAGCAAAATAAACCAAAAAAAATATTACTAGGCTCATGTCTTCTATTTGTACAACCACCACACATGATTGAATACCCATAAAGTTATCCAAGTCATTCTTCTTCATTTAAATAACTTTTTATTTCACAAATAAAGTTGGTTAGAAGAGTACCTTTGTAGTCATCAATTAAAGGAACTTTATATTCTATACCATAAGAGGCAATTGTATCCACTACAGGTTGGAAATAATAAGATTGAGTAACTTTGAATGATACACCTATATCATGCCACTATCTAACCATTGCCATGTCCACATTATGAACTATTTCTTTAGATTATAAGGCACTCAGAATTGAAGGGTGAGCTCTAGGAGCTATTTGTGGTGCAAAAAAGTTAAGACATATATCTTCTTATCTTCCTGATATTAGGTGTAACAATCCCTTCTTGTTAGGTAGGAATACCAACTTCAACATTCCTAATATCATCTTGACCATTGCAAAAAGAACTTCCGCCACCAATTTCGTAGTTTAGTCTTTGTCTTACGTTTTTTCATATTCTGATATTCTTCAAGCAAAGTTTTCATTTATCATTTCACATCATAACTAACTTTTTTCAAGGCCCCACATCACTTATGATCCCAACTAAATGCTTTTTTTATCTGGTGATTCCCCCACCTTCCAAATGTTAGTTGCAATACAAACAAATAATATAGTTCTGCATAGTATGAGCCGATCCAACATGAACCTAAGTTATATCTTTGAATCTTCTTAAATTTGAAAAGGTTAAATTATTATGAGTATTTGAACTTCCTTCTATTTATCTGTAAAAATAAATTCAATTAAATAAGTACAATATACTAAAAAAGATATCACATGCAATTCTTAGTTATAATAATTTTTGCAATGAAAATAACTGCTTTCTCAAATTCTAGGTAAATCTAAATTTTCTTTTCTTTTTTCTTTGGAAGATTGTCATCACTTCATTGTTTACATTAAGGATAATAGAGATATAATAATATTACATACCATTTTTTAGTCAGTACTAACAAAAATGGTATGAAATTCGGAACGAGATTCTCTGTTTCTGTTAAGGTGTTCTAACCCTGTGCTATTTAATTTTGTCCACACATTTGTGTAAATCTCACATAAATGTGTGGATAAGATTTAATAGAACATAGTAGGAATTGGTTAACCAGAATAGAGAATCTATTCCCATAAAATCCATAAGTTTGCTCGTAACTCTTCATGATAAAAACTAGTCTTTGAAACAATCCAACTTGGATTGGCCATTTCTTCAATCACTCCCAAGTCCACAAATTTGACAATGTGTTGGACCCTGAAATTTTCTTTCAATTATTATCCATTTATTTGTTTGATTATTTATTTTTGGAATTGAGTCGTTAATTTAGTAGGCATGATTAGAGATTGAAAATTTGATGGAAAGATAGGAACTTAGTTAGAATTAATGTGGTGTTAAGTAGATTAAAGGAGTTAGAGACATAAAAGACAAAAGAAAGGGCAAAATTGGAAAGGCTAAGTAAGTAAGGGGCAATTTTGGAAAAATAAGCTAAAAGTTGTCTTAAAATTTGAAGAAGAGAGGAAGGTGTCGTGAGAAGCAAAAGAGAAGAGAGAAAAATGTGAAAAGAGAGAAGAGAAGAGAAAAATCGTGGAAGAAGAGAGAAAGGGAAGAAAGAAGAAGAAAAGAAGAGGAATAATCTTAATAAGGTAAGCTCCATGCTATTTTCTTCTTGTTTGTTTGAAAAAGGAAGTACGAAAAAAATGGGTTTTTATGTTGGGAAAGATTGGAGGAAGAAGATGATTGAGAGACCCATTTTATTTTTAGGGTTTCTAAACTAGGTTTTGGCTTTTCTAACCTAGATAGACCATGGGTAAGTTAATGCTAAACCTAATTTAGCAATTATTTCATTTGCTGTGATTTTGAAGTTTTGGGGGGCTTTATTGAATTAGAATTAATGGGAAATTGGTTTGTTTTAGGAAATCAAGAAAATCCTACCCAAGAACAAGGGGAAAGGCCAAATTGAGTTTGGATTTTCAAAAGTTATAAGGTGGGTAAATATTTATGGTTATTATATAAATGGGCAATATGCCTATGTGTGTGTATATGTGCTTAAATTTCTAAATTGTGAATTGTTGTAAGGTGTTTTATGTTATGTTATGTATTGAAAGATGTATGACGTTTTGATATGGTTAAATTGTGAGTATGATCATGTTATGCCATTGAATTATGTCATGGCATTTTGTATAAAGAAAAGCGCATGAAAATATAAAATTGTGATTGATTGAATTGAGTATGAGAGTTGATTGTGTTTGGGCAAGTGTGGAACCGTTTCGTAGTCACATGCACCTCGACATAAAGCCTTCTCCCGGCTGTTCGTTTGTGGTATACGAGATCCAAAAAGTGGACTCGTTTTGTTCACGGAGTACACTTTGGTTTCTTTGTTTCGTTCCACGAAACCCTCGAGCCATTTGTTTGTGCATTTGTATTTTGATATGTTAAGTTATGATGCAAATTGAGTGTTATGCTTTGATGTTAAATTACATTCAATATGTTCTATGTGATGATGTATTGAATTATGAAATGTGAATTGGGATTGTGAATGCTGAAATTTCATTGTTGGATTAGGACAAGGCATGTATGCCTATATGGATATTTATATATGTTTGATTGTGTAGCTCGTTGCCAACGGTTATAAATATATTAACCACTGAGTTGTGTAGCTCAACCCACTATTTTCCCTCCTCAGGTGCAGAACGGGAAGATTAGAGATCCTTGCAAGGCTTTCGGAAACTCCAAGATAGCTAAGAATCTTTTATACTTAGTTAGTGCCGAATTTGGATAGCTTTATAGGCATATCAAACATGAGCATCCTTTTGTATTTTGTATTAAGTTTGACATGTATGTTGATATGTAAGTAAAGCTTGTTCAAACATTGACTTTGTTTAGAAATAAGAATGAGAATTTGAGAAGTTCCTTTTGTGTATGATTATGTTATATTCTTCTTTGTTGAGAATGCCAATTGTTGCTAGATTTAGAATAGCACGTTAGAGTTGGAAAGATTGTATGTGATGAATCTTTTGAGTTGAGATTCAAGAGTTAATGAGATGTATTTAGTTATTGAGTGGATATGAAGTGGTTTTGCACTAGAAGGGTTAAATTTAGGAAGATTATAAGTGAACATGGTGTTAGAATGGATGTTGGAAGCATAGGAGAAGCTTTGGAGGGGATTGGGAATCCCCTATGTCCGTTAGACGAATATTAGGTCCATTAAATGTACTTGCTCGGGCCTTAAAAGGCCCCTAGCCCAGTCCATGTTCGTTAAACAGACATTAGGTTCGTTAAACAGACCTTCTTGGGTCTGGAAAGCACCCCAGGCCCCCTATGTTTGTTTAACGGACACTCATGGGATAGCTACAGTAAATTACAATTTTGACCCTTTTTAAGGCAGAATCTCACTTTGAATTCTCATGAAAGTTGTAGATCTTGAAGTATTCTTTTAAATCGTCAAAAAATAACCTCAATTTGACATCTTTAATGAAAGTTATGGCAATTGTGCCAAGGCAGGTACAATACGATTGAGGACATAAACATGGTTGATTCTTTTAGCCATAACATCATCGTCTGACCTCCAAATGAAGTGATTCTTAAAGCATTAGATTCCTATCACATTTTCCTACCTTTCCACAAAAATTGATAGCCTTTGGTGTTGAATTCAAAAAGATGGATTCAAAGAAAGTGAGGGTTCATTGAAATAACCCTACAAGGAAACCCGCTCATGCTTTTTGACTCCGGATAGTTGGGCTCCGAAAATAGGGTCCAACACAATGCCTCCATGAATTAGAGAAAATAGGCTAGTTTGTAGGTGTTGATAATGAAATAAATTAATTATTTTAAATATGAGCATTCAATTATCTGTTTATGATTTTACCAATTTTTTTAAAAATAACTGGAAGTGTTAAGTTATTTAAAACTCAAAAAATTTGCAAATGTCTTAAATTGTCTTTGTTTCAAATGAAATTTGTGTTATTTTTAGTTTTTCTTTGGATGATTTTTATATATTTCTTTTATAAAATTTTAAATTGGTGATACAATTAATAAAATAAATATTATTAAACAATTATCCCTTAAAAGTGTAAATTGTATGCACCAATATTGTAATGACACATTAAAAATTAAAAATTTATAAATTCATAACTATGTTTTCTTTTTTTATTTATTCTTCACTCTATAGAGTTAACAAAATTACTCTTCTTTGAAATTATAAACTTGTTGAAATTGGAGTTTGATAATAAATAATTTTTGCAAGTTAAAATATGAAATATAAGTATCTTAATACGGGCAGGTATTGGCCTTGTTTGATAAGCGGATTGCATTAGTTGTTAATTGATTCTATCAGCTGTTAGTTAACAGCTAATTATATTAGTTGATTTGACCAGCGAATAACATTAATTGTTTATTAAAGATGTTTGGTAAAATTAGTTGTTTAGTATTAACTATTTAAGTGTAAAATGACTTATGTTGGTATGACATAAAAAAAAGAATTTATAAGGCCATGATTAGATATTTAATTTTACAAAAATGTAACTTTTTAACTCTAATAAAAATAGAACATTATTAAAAATTTTGTCACCATAATATATTTTTTATTTTGTAACCAAAAAACTTATTTCATTAGTAAAAAAGAACTCTCAAGTTTTGTAACTAAAAAACTTACTTCATTGTAAAATTTTATCACTGTAAAATACATGCATGATTTTTAGTTTGAATTATCCATAATGTCACTATAGCGTAATTAGCATAATTCAAAAATTATGAAAGGAGAGTATAATTGATTTTTTACCTATTAATTTTTGGCTAATCATTAAAAAAGCTCCTTTTATAAAGTTTTTAGAAATAAACTTATTGGGGTTAAATAAGCTAACCAATAAATTATTCACTAAACACATCGATAATTTTTTAAGATGGTCAAAAAGTTAACTTTTAGTTGATCATTTATTTTTTAAACAACTCGGTAGACGAAAATTCAGGCTCCCAAGTAATCACCGCCGACAAAATAATGATTGGAGAAATATAGTGCCATGGAATTTGCAGCCACACTAATTGAGTAAAAGTGATCACAGACAATTTAAAATTGCATATAGTTGTAGTGTGTATGGAATATGAAGAAAAATGAGAGTTAAATTCTTCAAGAGCTCAAACCTTAATCTGCAGACCATTTGCCAAATTAAGGCAATGCTTACCCAGTGTATGGTTACTGTCCCCGAGACTGGGGACAGTTGACAGGACACAATAATCCTGTCCATTAGACCCGTTTGGTTAATG
>JAOSBP010000002.1:17217320-17244238 GCA_027563825.1 Erythroxylum mucronatum | reverse complement strand
AATCTGTTATTGAGCGTTGTTCATACACTTTTATTCTACAATTGTGTTGTGATTTTGAGTGATTAGAGTTAGTCACTTGTGAGGTAGGGTTTGTGCCGGAAATCAAACCATTTGTAAGGTAGCTTGTGCCGGAATTCAAGCGGGATTGTTAAAAAGTTCGCACTGAACTCAAAAGTGCTCAATATAGTGATTTGCCGAAATCCTAAGCAGGAGCTTAGGTAGAGGACGTAGGTCTTAGCACCGAACCTCTATAAATCAGTGTTTGCCCTTCTTCTCTATCCTCTTTACTTGTTTTTGATTGAATTAGTTTTTGTGTGATTAACTTCTGATTTTATTGTAGTATTATTCGAAAAAGAATTTGAGAGATCTATTCAACCCCCCTTCTAGATCTTTACATAATGGGTGTAAACCTAACACATGGTTAACATGGTATAATGTTGTTGACTCGTATTGGCATTAAAATTTATAAAAATTATGGTTTCTAGACTAGTAAAGCAATATAGGACTAAAAAAGACTTGTGTTGATCTAAAGTTAGTTAAATTTTCTAAGGCTTTATGATAAAAAGTGTTAGTGTATGCCCCACGAGCCAATTATAAAATGTACTGTAATTTATCAGTTGTGATTTAGGTAATGTCGGACTTTAACCTTATTTAATATTAGGTAGTTATAATGTCTTACTAGAGACCACTTATAAGTTGTGGGATTAAAAGAAGCTTGGGCCTATTACTAATATTAAATAAGCCTACAGGGTCGCATACTAAGAGACTGAACATTCGTTGGGCTTTAAGAGGTTTTGGGTTTTTGGGCCTTAGGGTTTTATTATATATATAGATGTATAGTATAACTTGAGATAAGTAAGACTCATTTGCCTAAAAGAAACCCTAGTGTTGTCGTCCTCCTCAAGTGATTGAGAGAGAGGGAGAGAGAGAGAGAGATCTCAAGAGTGGTGCTAGCACACTAGAAGTGTTTGTTCGGTCTTGAGAGGGTGTGGAAACTGGTAGAGGTGCGACATTTGATGTCCTCTTCCGACACTTCGAGCTTCTTTGTTATTTCCACTGCAAAAGGTATAATTTAATATGAATTTGATTTTGATGTTCACATGGGTCTTGGTGTTTCGGAGTTGCAAAATGTTGGTAAATATTATTACATGCTGATAGTCCAAATTGCTAATAAAAAGGACATAATTATAATGAAGAAGGGGAAAGTCATTTAAGATAAGAAGTCATTTATAAGGTTAGGAAACTCAATCGTACATCAAGGCGAAACAATTTTAGAGAAAAGTAAGATACCATTATGATCAATCAAGAACATCAAGATTCAAAAGCCAAGATAATTCATCCCTTTATCTTATTTTTTATATTATGCTTGATTGAATAGTTTGATTATGAACTAAATTGGAATGTAGATTTAGATGGAATAAACCCCATGATGACATTTTGAATTGATTTCTTTAATTTCAATAGAAGATTTTATTTTCTTGTCATGTTTATATTGTGTTGAATTGAAATATGCTAATATTTTGATTCAATGTTATATTTCATACATTGAGATCGAGAGGTGATATGTGTATGAATATATCACAACATGAATAATCAGGGTTGTATAGGTTGCTACAGATATAATTTTATAAATTTTTTTCTAACATAGGGCAAAACCTATCTTGATAATTCTCAAAACAGGTCAAAATGGTTTTAGATTGCTCTGATTAGAAAGTGATTTTGGTCAATTAACTTGAGGATATAAACTAGATTGATTAAGAAAGAATATAGTTATAACCTAGGAATTTATATTGGTTTGAGTAACTAGAGTTAATCGTTAAATTAGGATAAACTCAAGTATAGTAAAGTTATAGGGGGATTCTTCGTCTATGTCTTATCTATCTACTAATTATTTATTCTTGTCTAATTTCTTAACTAATTTTATCTTATTTGTTATTCGTTGTTTCAATTTGTTTATTTTCTTTAATCCTAATCACTCATTATAGTAGATTAGATAATAGAAAGATTGTTAGAACTAATAATTATATTTTTTTATGGGATAGACACTTGATTAACCTAAACTATATTATAGGAGACAATATGTGCATTTACCTTAGTGAGTCTTTAGTTTTTTTTGTATTTTGTTTCATTTATATCACATCAATCAGCTTTTAATGTTTGTTTACAAAAATATATACTCTTTTAATCTTTCCATGTATTCTTAAATAATCTCAACCCAATATTTCTATCAAATGTCATATTTAAAGCATAAACTAGTATTCGATTTCGATAACATATAGACTAAAATGTCTCTTCATTACACTCTCCTATTTGAGTTTAACTTAATCACATTTTACACCATCCTAAAAATTATACAAACTTTATAATTTAATAAAACCACAAAAATACAACACTCAACCATAGATTTATAAATAAAATAAATAATAAAAAAATTAAGAGATAATGAGAAAAAAAAGAAAAATTCAAGATCTCACATCCTTTCCCTCTTAAAATAATTTTTCCTCATAAAACTCAACTTAGCTCTATTAGTAAATAGTTAAGGGTGTTTCCTTCTAATCTCCTCCTTTAACTCCTAAGTAACCTCTTCCTTATAATGTTTTCCTCACATCACTTTCATATATGGAACCACTCTATTCCTCAACATATGTTGTTCTTTTATTATTTACTCGTAGGCTTTATAAAACTATAGTTATATATGATTTTTCACATAGTGTAGTCTATAATGTAAGATGAATAATTCACATAACTTTTAAGAATCAATAGGTGAAGAACATCATGTACATATGATAATGCCAATGGCAACACCAAATAATACATTATTGTACCTACCCTCTTTAAACTCTTAAAAGGACTAGTGGACCAAGGGAAGTTCTAAATCGATGTTTTGATGATAATAAAATATAATTACCATTAATGAGTTTTTTTATTTATGAAAACCAATATAAGAACAAAATTAAGCCATAAATTGAAAAAGATAACAAATAAAGAGAAGTTGAGGTTTATAACTGTTGAAAAGAAGATAAAACCAAAAACAAAAGAAGATCAAGGCTCATAAACTTTATTTTATATTTTGTATTATTAATTGTAATCTTACCTTTTAATTTGATAATCTAAAAGGCTCACCGTGCATAAACATTTCATTCACTTCATTGCACGAGCCTTTACATTTATTAAAAGGCATTAAAGCTTTTGATTTTAATAGAAACACCTATTGATCTTTTAAATACTCTTTAGGGAATATTTTAGGAATTGTTTAAATCATAATTGCATTAAACAAATTAGTTTAAGCATTTGAAGTTATTAAAATCATATTTTTTGGGTGATTGGTTGACCTACATGGGTAAGTGGTCAACCAATATAGTTAGTTTCTAAATTTGATGTACCAAGAGTTTGTTATAACATTGGTTGATTTATTATTCAACAATAAATGTGCCTATTGGTCAATTAGTTTCTTAATGACTAGTGAATTTGGTGCTTTTAATGTATTTTAGTCGACCAATATAACTAGTACTCCACAACTAGCCATTGTAACAACTAGTTCTTGGCTCCAACAATTAGTAAGGATCTCTAAACAATATAAACATATGTTTTCTTATTGATTTCAACACCAAGAAATATTTGGGTGAATTTTATATAAATTTCTAAGTGTTTTTCAATCTTTTGAATATAATTGTCTCATATTTGTATGAGTGAGCCTCTTTGGAGTTATCAAGTGATAAAGTGAGATATTTGAGTTATAATATTTGGATGGGGCATTATATTATTGTACTTGGGGGTGAGCTAAGTGAAATTGAGGTTCCACTTTATCTTAGAAGAAGATTGCCTCTTTCCTGGGAAAAGATTGTATAGGTTATTCTTCGCTTTAAAAGAAGAATTAAAATGAAATTCTAAGAAGAGTTTTGGGAGTGGATGTAAGTAAGGGTTGTTTGTCGAACTACTGTAAATCCGTTTGTAGTCTCTCTTCCCTATCTTATTTAAATTGTTATTTAGTTGTTTCATTAGTTTATGTTAAGCTATATATATATATATATATATTGAGTTCATTGGTAAGAAAACTTATTGAAATTTATAGACACCCATACACCATCCTCTGGGTGCCATTAGGGACTAACAAAGACCTAAACATCTGAGGACTCAACTTTCCTCTAATTCTAAACCTTGAAATCCCTTTAGTTATGGATAAGTGTACAAATTGTTACCTAGCATTTTATAAAGGTTAAATTAGCCACTCTCATTATTTTTTGTACCATTTGCACTTTAATGTTTATAAAATGTTAGTATTTGTACTAAAAAAACTCAATTTCATTAGATTTATGTTAGATCATTGTTATTGGACTGTTAATTTGTCTTACATGGCTTCCCAGTTTAGCAACTTGAGCCATAAGGACGATGGTATGGCTTTTCTGAACATTAAAATTTAATTTTTAAATAATTTCTCAACTTTACAATTATTTTAATTATTAAAATATCATATTATTACTTTATAATTATTAAAAATAATAAAATATTTTATTTAAGTTCTTCACACTCAAAACCAAGAATCCCACTAACAATATTTTCTTTTGACCAATAAAGCCAAGCCCAAAACAAAGTATGAAAATCCTATTATCTCCCATTCTTTTAAGCTTCAAGATTGGTGACTATAAATATATGGAATGCATCCTTGAGGAGTTGGAAAGTTCATAATATATATGCTTATGATTTTTTTTGTTTTACAAATCTATCACTCGCTAACTAGGCAAGTGCACATATTATTGATAAGCAATATAATGGTAAGTAAAGGTCACATCCTACGAAGTAGCAATTTGGATTACAAAATCTAACACTTACCTTACCTAAGGACAATTAATAAAAATAATATTTTTATGGTTTTGAATAATAAAATATAAAATAAAACCAAAACCTAGACAATAACCATGGAAATCAATAATAAGACAATTTATCTAAAGAGAATTCAATTAGATATTAATGTTTAGATCAACACTTACCCTAGTAGTACTTTTGACTGTATGATCCAGTTAATCAAGATTGACAAGATCTTCTAGACATTGAAACTACAGTCTTTTAGAGTTATAATAACTAATCTTTGATTGGTTAACTCATATCTACGCTAAGATTAAGACCCCTTTAAATGTTTAAAATTCATAAATTTTTTTGAAAGGTTTCACCTTAACACCAGGAAGATCATGCGTACCCTCTCTACCTAAGTCATGGTCACTCACATGCAGGCTCTCTTAAGTCATCATTAAGCAAATTTAAATTAGATTTAAACTTCAACATAAATAAATAAATATTAAGATTAATTAAATGTAATTCATAGAAATATATCCCTTATCATAAATAAATATGAATAAATTTATACAAAAATAACCACTAGATTTTTCTGTATTTAAACATATGATGTATTTAGCCATAACGCATATTCAAAGAAATAGAATCAAAAGAAAATAAAATCATGATAGAAATAAATTTAGATGAATTTTTTATTCATCAGTTGCTTGATATATTGAGATGACGTTTGGATCTAGATTTTATAATGAAAATATTTTATAATTGACTTTTTGAAGGTTTTAGCAGTCTTCTAACAACTAACTCTAGCTTTTAGAGAGAAAAAGATATTTCAAGTGCGTGTGTTCTCCAAATTTTGGCTAAAGTCCTTAAAAAATAAGGGGTTTTTTTCACTTACATTTCATTTTTACCTAAAATATGATCACGAGTATAGTTGTGGACCTCGTTTTTTCTTTCGAGTGATGGACGCAACCCTTAGCATGACCATGTCACTAAACCATAAATCTCACTGTTTTCTTTAAAATTAGTCCATGGCCACCTATATGACTTTGTCATAAAACCCTATGTCTTGTTCTCCTCTAGCTTACATATTATCTCATATACTGTTGCGACTTAAGCTATGCCACTTGCTACAATTGATTCATCTAGTGAATAGGCTAACACATAAGCAAGAGTCAAACTATATTTCTTTAAGATTTGTAATTTTCTTAATGATTTTGTTTTAGATGTCCTTTCGTTATTAAATAATATAATCTCAAAGTCCAATATGCATAATTACTCAAAAAAATAAAAAAAAACAAGGAATTAATCATCAAAATCGAGAAACATACTTAAGAAATATGTGAATTTTTCATCCACATCAGGAGTGATTGTTTCCATCCATACTTACCTCTTTTAATGTCTATGGTTTTCAAATTTTAAAATTTCCCGAATACATGGGGTATCAACACCTTATTTCTTATATTAGTTTGTGTATTTGTAGATGCCCAAAGCTCTAATTCTTACTAAAAGTCAAGCTCCCTATATCCTTTATCTCACTTTTCTTATGGGACTTACAAAACTTGAAATTTGTGATCAAAAACATGATTTAACAACTCATAAACCTTAAGAGGGGTTACTTTCCACTATTACCTCCCTTACAATCTAGGATTTAGATGATTTAAAATCTCTAATTTTCGAAAGACTTCAAAATATCACTTCTTTTAAATAATATAAGATTCATATGTATTACAAGTAGGCCTATTTAGAGTAGCCTGGATTTAACCCGATCCAGCCTGAAGTCAACAGGTTTAGTTAAGTAAATTAGGTTTTGGGAATTTTTTAAAAAAATTTTAGGCTTCAAACCTAAGTCAAACTCATACTCCAAAACTTGACATAACTCGAAGCTTGACCATATATATGAAAAAATAGACCCTATATTTGTTTGCTCTATTACACCACTTCTTCACTCTTTAATTCTTTTCTTCTTTGGAATTTCTTTAATGTGTTGCTTCCATCATCTTTCTTCCATTTATATGATTTTTTTATTTTATCTATTGTCGTGTCTCCCTCTTCCACTTTCTCTTTCTTCTCTATTTCTTCTTTTTTGTCCTATTATGTTGTTTGCAACAAAAGATGGTATTGAGTCTATCGATAGAGTTGTTGTTATGGTCATTTTTAATAATGTTGTGGTTAGTGAGGATGCTGATAAGCAATTAAGAATCAATTGAAGGTGTGAGGTGGTAAGGTTAAGGTTGAGGAATTGATCATCTAGGTCAAGTCAAGTCCAACAGGAGTTAGTGAGTTCAGGTTTTAGGTCGCCCAAAATTTGATCAAACTCAAATTCAAGTGATATGAGCCTCGCTCGATCAAGCTTTAGGTTAGGTTTCGGCTATAACCATGGTGGATTAATTTGGGCTAGGCTACTGATGGGCATGATTCAACCCGATTTATTTCCATCCATAGCTATAAGCTCCAATCTTTGCCAGCAAAGGGTTGCCTTACTCCTTTTCTTATGTGTCTATCTAGTATATTTTTTCATTTGATAAAAGGTGGCAACAAGAGGAGGGAGAAGATTAGGCCAAGATTTCTCATATCTCCAAGATAGATATTTAATTTTGGGAGGTAATTTTGCAAGTTAAGCTTTAAATCAAATATTACCATTGGGATTTTCTTGTAAGATTTCAGATGTTGATTCATATGGTTTTCTCTATGAGAAGAAAAGATTTAGATCTTGCTAGTAGGGTTTCTTGGTTTCGGGTATGAATAACTTGATCAAAGTAGTTTATTTTTATTAATTATAAAAATATAAATTAATAATTTAAATAATTATATAATTAAGAAATCATTTTTATATTAAATTTTACATTTAAGAAAAGCCACGTCATCATCCAGATGACTCAAGTTGCCAAGCTAACATACCATATAGTAAAAGTTAACAACCTAATAACAAAGATTTAACATAAATTTAACAAAGTTATATTTTGAGATATAAATAATACCATTTTGTAAATGTTAAGGTGCCCAGTGGTACCAAAGATAACAATAAGAGCTAACTTAAATCTTTTATGAAATGTTAGGGATGGTTTACACATTTGACCTTTTAGTAGGTGATAACTTTAGGAAGATTGTGATCTCTCGCATAAAAGTCTAAGATCATGTCCTCTAATTTGTATAACTCTTTTGTTTACTATAAGCAATATAGTCCTCCCCTATATCAAATTAGCCTTCTCCTTTGTCTTTTGAACTATCTCAAGTCCCAAAAGTATCCTCTTACCCACATCATCCTAATAAATACGGGATATGTACTATATGAAAACTCTACTAATGCCAAATGTTCATCCCACGCTCCTCTTAAGTTTATAATATAGGCTCTTAATATATCCTCCAAGATCTATATTGTCCTTCCTAATGCCTATCTATTGGAGAATGAAACGTTGTACTAAAACTCAACCTAATTCCCACGACATCATGCAAACTCTTCCAAAAAGTTCCCACAAAGTTAATGTCTTGATTAACTATGACGAAAATAGGAAATCTATGAAATCTCACTATATCTTGTTTGTATAATCTTGCCAACCAATCTAGCGATTAACTTATCTTAACAAATATAAAATGTGTTAACTTAGTCAATCTAACTATAATCACCATAATGACTTATACCTCTTAATGTACACGAGAATCCTAAAACAAAATTCATGGTATTATGCTCCTACTTTTACTCAAGAATGAGTAAAGATTGTAATTCACCTGTTTATCTTTGATGAACTGCCTTGACTTACTGATAGCTTATATATTATATTACAAGTTCCATTATCTCTTTCTTCATATTATTTCACTAAAAATATCTTTTTAAGTCCTTACACATTTTTGGATCTTTTAGGGGTATAAAATACCTAAGAGATTGAGCCTCATCTATAAATTTCCTTCTCATTTTTATGTCATCTAAAACACATAATCTATACCTAAACCTTTATGTCACGCCATATTAACTTGAAAATATGAGTCTATCTCCATCTCTGCTCTCTCATCAATTCTCTTAATTTTATTCATTACTCTGCTAAGCCTCCTTGATCATAGTGATCAAAGTTAATTATAATAGCATACTATTTAACCATGCTTCTAACCCCTAGATCACCACCTTTAACTCTAATTTTCTCAACTTCTAGTGCAACTCTCATTATAAGAACAATAAGGAAAGCTTATTATGACCTTTCTGACTCAAAACATTTGCCACTATGATGGCTTTATTGAGGTGGTGGTGAATCATCATATCATAATCTTTCAATAACTCTAACCATTTTCTCTACGTTATACTCATCTTTTATTGTATAAAGATGTACTTTATACTTTTATGATTTGTTTACACCTCATATCTCCCACATACAGATAATGCCTCAAAATCTTTAAGGCAATAATGATCATTGTAAGTTCTAAATTATGTGCAATATTATTTTTCTTCATATGGTTTTAGATGTCTAGAACCATAAGCCACCAACTTTCCATGTTCCATCAAAATACGCCCTGACATTTTATTAAGGAATCACAAAATATAGTGAAATTACCAGTATCATTAGGGAATAATAATCATATTAATCTCTTTTTTAACTCTTGGAAGCTCTCATCTCATACTCAATTGTTTATAAAAAATTCAACCCCCTCTAAATCAATTGTCCAACTATCTTGGAGAAACCTTCCACAAATTTCATATAATAACCTATTATACTTAGGAAACAACATACTTAATCAATTTCGTAGGTTAACTCCACTCTCTCACTAACTTGATTTTTTTAAAATCTAATGAAATCCCTTTTCATTTCATCAAATTGTATAAAAAAAGAAATCTACTTCAACTAGAACTAACATTTCTTCAACTTGGCATACACCTGATGCTCTCTCAATGTTTATAGTATGATCCTTAAATTCTTTGTTTAGCTCATTTTCACTGATGAAATCCAAGATATCATTTATGAATACTATTATAAACTAGTCTAGAAAAGGTTTGAATGTTTAGTTCATCAAATCCAAAAAAAAGTAGGAACATTAGTTAACTAACATGGTCTGGTAAAGAAATTGTAGTGTCCATACCAAGTCTTAAAGGATGTCTTTGTAATATCCTTTGTCTTGAACTTCACTTAATAGTAACTTGTCTCAAATCAATCTTTAAACATATCTTAGCCCTATGTAGTTAGTAAAAAAAATCTATTATAAGTATCTTCACGACT
The DNA here is from genome assembly GCA_027563825.1 of Erythroxylum mucronatum. Lineage (NCBI taxonomy): Eukaryota > Viridiplantae > Streptophyta > Magnoliopsida > Malpighiales > Erythroxylaceae > Erythroxylum > Erythroxylum mucronatum. The sequence continues at coordinate 17,234,246 of JAOSBP010000002.1, read as the reverse complement.
CTATCTTAACTCCTTGTGGGTAATGCATATCTTTATAGATCCATTCCTTATTTTTTCACAAAAAAGTATTGTGACGTCCGAGGAGGATATACTTATCTAATGTAACCCTTATCTAATAATTCTGGAAGTTACTTCTTCAACTCCTTCAAATTCATAGGTGCCATCTGATAAGGAGCCTAAGAAATTACACTAATGTCTAAAGCAATCTTAATCTCAACTTAGACCTCCCTCTAAAGTAGCAAATCTAACAAATCTTCAAAAAACACATAGGAAAATTTCCTGAAATATTCCTCAACTCTAGTCCTCATTCACTCACACCTACTAATGCTACTAAAAATCTAGTGCTATCATATTCTATTCCATACTCATCATATCTAGTATCCCTAACAAAAATAAACCTTTTTATTCCTATGATCTTGAAGTCTAAATGTTTCCATCGACAATTCAAGAAATTAAAATGTTCTCCTAACTTTTCCATATTTAGAATAATATAAAATTCTCGTATCTAAAAACATACATAATGCAAATGAATATAATGCTTCATTATCAAACAAACAATATACCAATGCTGAGGAAATGAGTATGATATATATGACCACTAATGTATGTATAATATACTTATATTTTAAAATGTTTTTTGGTATGTTTTTGTATCTAAGGTACCTTATTTTGATCATCATTTGTTTTCTTTTAGTCAATTGAAAAAATGTTGCTTGGTAATGAATTTGGTCAAAAATTGAAGAGTTTGACAAGGAAAAAAATTAAAATATTGGCTAAACACAGTCTTAAATATAGGCATGCATTTGCCTATGTTCTTCTTAGGATATAGAAGAGGTTAAACACAACCTAGAGCACAGTTGTGTGCCTGTCCATGTTGTTATTTACAATTTAGTTTTAAATACATAACTATATACATGGATGGATAAGAGATCATCTGACATGGCATCGAAGAAGAGTGGAATACATTATTTAAGACACAGGCATGTCAGTACCCATGTCTTTCTCTAGGAATCCAATTGAAGAATTACTAAAGAATATGAATTAAAATATGAGTGTATTGCAAATTGTGCTCCATTTAAAAAGGAATAGTGAAATTTATAGTCCTGTAAACAGTCATGTCTTAAACCATATTCACGATAGAATGGCCTATTTAAAGAGAGCAAAATGCTAAGGTTTAGGGGCTTTTGTTTAATTCAAAAGTTTCAAGGTTAGTTTTAGGTTATAAGAGGAGAGAAAAATCTTAAGACAAGACCTAGTAACCATTTTCAAGGAAGAAAGAGACCGAGAATATTCCCAACTAATAAAAGCATATTGAAATAACGAGATAACATATGAAGTTCTCTCTCTTTTAATTTTTTCTAAGTTGTTTATATTTGTTGGTTTAAGTATGATGAATGGATAACCTTTACTATGTCTAAATAAGGGGGAATCCCCTGTTAGGATTTTTTTATATTATTTATTTATTTCTGAAAATATCTTCAATGATCTTAAAATTGATTTAATTAAAGCTAGTGATTAAATTGATTATATTCACATTTGGATAATTCAGCAATTCCTATATACAATTGGATAATAACATTGATATTAAAAGGCACAGGGTACTAAAGACATACCTATAAAAATCTTTTGATATTAGAGTGAAACCTTTTACAAAATTTTATAGACCTTAATACATTATTAGGGTTTTAATTAGATAGTTATAAGGTGGTTACAACTCAATAAAAAGCAATTCATCAAGTTAAGAAATTTCATTAGTCCAATTTATAAAACCTTATGAATTTATTGAATCATGAATGCATAGAAAATGCTAGAATGAGTTTTTATTTATATGGTCATTTATATCTACTTTCTATTTTGGATTGCTTACTTTGTTATGTTTTAGTAGATTTTACTATACTTTGGTATATTTTTATAATTAAACCAATCTTTTTATTAGTTAATTAGGTAATAGTAAAATGGTGTACTTAACATCTCTATTTCTTCCTCATAAGATCGACACCCTATTCAACATTATATTACTACAAAATAATATATGCAATTGTTTATAGTTATGGTAATGATATTATGTTAGAGAAAATTTAATTGAACTTTTAATAGCAAAAAACATGTAGTAACCATTGTATCAAAAGTTTTTGTCTTCCTCCATGTTCAAAGAAAACACCCTGGCTTGAATCCTAAGTCTCTGACTCTTTCTTAGATTGTTAGATGGCTTAATAGTGCAATGTGTAATTGCCAATGGTATAATGGTAGGGGATAGCCTATACTTGCCTAAGGGATTCTAGGCATAAAACATGATCTAACCTAGACTTATTACTGAGTATGCTTAGGTTCTCTAGGTCCTTTCCCTCTATAATCAAATGGTTCTTAAATTCCACCTTCACCTGTTTCTACTTTGGGTGGTGTCACTTGTTGTCTTTTATTAATAAAGAGAACCTTAACATTCCTCCTTACTAGTCCATTGCTATTAAAGCCAAAATTGCCCCCCCCCTTTCCAATACCTCTCTCTCAAATCTCAAAATTCTTTTCTCATTCTCAAAAGGTCAGCCTTGCTCAATGTTGTAGCATATGCAATCATCTCGAATGCTCTTAGCTTATGAACCAATCTAAAATTCAACCTTTGAATGAACCTTTACCTTTTGGTATCCTTATCCTTCCTGCAAATAGTTGGTACATTTTTATAAGTCTATCAAACTCCCATTTATAACATTCTATAGTTTAACTACTTACTCTAATTGGTCGAAATTTATCACCACCTTTGCCTTACATCGGCATAAACGTATGATGTGTATAAAATATATATATTGATTAGTCTACTTTTTTTGTAAATTACCTTGTCTAATTATTTTTTAAATATTTTATGTAATTATGGAGAAATTTTTTAGGGAATAATGTTGGCTAAGGATTGGAAGAATTTGTAAGGAAAAATAAAGAAAAAAGCTTAATTTTAGTTAAACAAGACTGATCATATTCTATGATGTGTCCCTGTTAGAAATTTGGTGTTAAGGACATGACGTACTATATGGGCAAAGAGAGATTGTATCAAGTGATAGAGAAGAATAAAAAAGATACATATCCTAAAACAGGGACATACTAAAGCCTATATTCCTTTTTTAAAAGACTTGTAAAGAAAAAGTAGTGTTTTCAATATTGTGTTTATGACAAAAAGGCTATTTAAAATAAACACATAAACCATAAAAGACATGTATAGTTTAGTCTATTTTAGTTTTACTTCCTTTCAGTTTGTTATTAGGGTTAAATTCGTTTAGAGAGTAAAAGCCTTAAAAGACACATATGGTAGTCGTTTTCATTAAGTGGAAGGTCAAAAACTATTTTAAGAAAGAAAATCACATAAAGAAATCGAAAGTATTATTAGAGGATACCTTTGTAATGAGTTATTTTCTTTTGATTGTTATTTTTGTTGTTTGAAGAATGATCAATGGCTAAAAGTTTTTATATCTATATTAGATGACACCCTAGATTATTCTAATATAAATTGATTTTACTTTTATAATAAAAGAGTTTTATGTTTGGAAATATTGGTGCTGTTCTTAATGATGTTTAGGTACAAACGACTTAATATGAATCTACTTTTAATGTTATCAAAACAACCTATATTTAGATTAAATTAGGCACCAATATTAATAATTAAACGGGGTGCTAGGAATAGATATGTGTGATGCTTTTGGTTTAAGGTTACCATATATGAGATTTCACAAATTTTAAAGTGTACTAGATATGTTAATCAAATAGGGATATCAGTTAATCATTTTGAGGATAGGTGGATGTGCAATGGGATGTGACAATTCATTATATTAAGGATTTCCCTGGTCCAATCATAAAATCTCTAACTAACTAAAATCAAGGATACAAGATGATGCTAGGGAGAAGTCTAGTCTATATGTTATCACTATTTGACTTTTCTTATTGATTATTTATTTGAGTATGCCTAGCGACAATTCAATCTTTTAATCATCCAATAATAACTTTATTTTTGACTAAATAATAGTAGGAAGTTTAGACTTAGTAGTTGAACTTTTCCCCATATAAAGATAGATTTATGTGTGTACAAATTTGTTGGTTAGGAAAAAGTAACTAAGGCATACCTTAAGCATGTATATGAAAATATTTAGTTAGTTGGCACAATTATATATTGTATTTGTTATTGATTACTCTATTGTGATGCATTATTAATACTTATTTCCATATAAGGGAGTTTAAAGAGGTTGATAGTGCCATTTAGGCATGTCAATTTAGTTTTTTTATATATAGTGATGATTAATAAGAATTTTTTTATACTCACATTATTTTGTTAAGCTATGATAATAGGTATTTAACCTTCTTTCAATTTTATACCTAAGAATCTGGGTTTTACTACTAGTTAGCAACATGTCACAAGCCTAATATTTGAACTTAGGCTCGAGGTGTGATATAACTTTTAGTATCAAAGCTTTAGATTTAAAATTAGGAGTAAAATCCTAGGAAATGGTAACATGAGTGGAGGTAAACTGAGTTTGTTTATTTATAACTTTATGAAAAATTATTTTATTCTCTTTGGAGTTAAACAATTTTTTTGTTGAATTATCTAGGCACTTTAAGGCGGTTATATAATGAAGGGATAGAAAGGGGAGCATTAGGGATAGCCATTAACCATTTGTGTCCAATATTTGTAGGCCATTCTAGGAGCTTTAGAAGAGCAACCATAAGGATGCAAAAAAGGATTGTCAGAGTTTGTGACTTTAGTTGACTTTTTTCAATTAGAGCTCTACAAATCAATTGAGGCAAACATGTGGCTAAAGGAGGTCAAGAAGGGTTGTAAGGCTCAATCAACAAGAGAGGACAACAAAGTGTTTGAGGGGAAACAAATGACTGGTGGGAGATAAAGAACTAGATGATTCCAACTCTAATTATTTGGGAGAGGTTAAGACATACTTTTTAATGAAGTACTTCAACTGATATTTTTTCTACTATCCTAGGATAACACTACAGATAAGTGAATCTATCATATTGTACTAGTTTATTAGTTAGTAGAGATTGATCCTTCAAGGAACACCTCAAGCAACAAAATAATATATGTTTCATTTTAGCATTGTAAATTTGAATTAGCTAATGAACCCATATATGTCTAGATTTGGCCCTTAATAATGCACCTCGAGTAATGGAATAAGTAAACACGTAATTATACCATCAACTAAGGCTCTAACCAACCATACTCATCATTATGTTAAACTTATTTTTATAACTTCATAGGATCTCAAAAATCACACAACAAGATTCAATCATATAATATGCTAAATATGCATATAAAGCACCGAACTATATAAATGAATCCATAATTTAATTTTGAATTAACTATAGGTGTTATATAACACCCAAAATTGTAAGCCATATGCCTATTAATCTTTATATTTATAAATATCATGCAAACACACACAATTAACATAAATCAATTTCTTAAAATTAAAAGTTTCATGAAAACCTAATTATACTAAATGCCCTTATTAAAGTCTCTACTTAAATTTACTTGAAAAGAAAGATTAAAATATGCAAATAGTTAAGAACACCTAATAAAATATTTAATATGGACAAATAACAAAACAAGAAACCTAAAAACCCTCATTTGGCATATGCTACCAACTTCTGTATGAGAAGTACCTTAAATCTCCTTCCAAAGTACAAATGTCTTCTTAGACACTTCTCTAAATGTGTAAAGTTTAAGAAAAATCCTTTTATTGTTGTCTTCTTCTTCAAAATAGCTTCTCTTATTGCCTTTCCTCTCTCCTTTGAGATTTTTTTGTTATATTTCTCTTTAAAAATTGTCAATTTTTTAAAGGTTTAGATGCTTTTAAATATTAAAATTTGGATGGTCCAACTGATGTTAGAGGTCCAAATAGCCAATATTTACTCTAGGTTTCTTTATTAAAATATTTATACAATCTCTTAACTTTCTATAACTTATTGATTCACCTTAATTTGACATTTCCATTAAAAGTTATATCAAAATATTGAATAGTGTATGATGGTGACAACATAATGAACTTACACTCGTTTTTTAAAATCAAATTGTCTTACTTAGTTTCAATCTCTACTCCTAATATCTTCTTATAAAATGCAGTTATTTCTTTTAACTTTCTATATCTTTTTGAATGACTTTAACCCGACGTTTCTATCAAATGATAATTTTAAAATACTAAATAATGTTCAATTTCGAAAACATTTATGACTAATATATCTCTTTATCACATTAAATTATTTATGTTTACATTATCGACTATTATACAAACTCAACAATTCAATCAATCACCTAAAACATCACATTATCATATCATAACTAAAATAAATTATAATATAAATAAAAAGGAAAATTTTTTTAATTTTATAGTACAATATTAATTTTAATTTAATAAAAATTTTAAAATTATTGAACTTGATGTTATGAATTATACTAATTCAAATTTAATAATATAACTCAAAATTATATCAGAAAATTTTATTATAAAAATAAGGAAACTCATGTTTACTTAGCTTGCTAACCTTTATAAAGCATGTAATAATTCCTTTGGAGAAATAGAAATCTTGATTCATAAATTCTTTAAATATATTTAAACTTTAGATAATTATTCTTTATAATAGCTCAATTCACAAAAACAATATGAACTTTGATCCTTTTGTTTATAGCGCTAGAATGCAAAAGCACATTAACTTACATTGCATAAAATGATAAAATTGGAATCCTACTTATAGCCCTCTCTTTCCATTTTTGTCATTTTCAAACTCTTTACGTAACATCTCAGATCACCCGCTTATAAATATTATCCGCTTTGGGCCTTGGTTTAGCCAAGCCCTCACGGTTTTGCTTTTCCCAAGGCCTTCCTAGGAGGTCACCCATCCTAAAACTACTCCCATCTAAGCATATTTGACCTCGGAGTTCCGATGGGATCTGGTCCATTAGGCCATGAAAAATGTGTCTGTAAGGGAGAGGTATTCGTACCCTTATAAGGCGTACTTCGTTTCCCTCTCCAACTGATGTGGGATCTCACACTCTCCACCCCCTTAGGGCCCAGCCCTCTTTGGGGTCCAGCCTAGCTGACATAACGGATTGGGTACTAGCTCTGATACCACCTGTAACATCCCAGATCACCCGCTTACAGATATTGTCCGCTTTAGGCCTTAGCCCAGCCAAGCCCTCACGGTTTTGCTTTTCTTGAGACCTTCCCAGGAGGTCACCCATTAGAGACGTAGCTATATGGAGCTACATGGGGGCATTGGGCCCCCCAAAGTTTTTTAAAAATTTATTTTAAATATATATATATATAATAGAGTTATTTAAAGGTCAGTGGGGTACTGAGACCCCTAAAATTTTAAAAAATAAATATTTGGGCCCCCTATATTAAATTTCTGGCTCCGTCACTGTCGCCCATCTTAGAACTACTCTCACCCAAGCACATTTAACCTCGGAGTTCTGATGGGATCCGATGCATTAGGCCATGGAAAACACATCTGTAAGGGAGAGGTATCTGTACCCTTATAAGGCATACTTCGTTCCCTTCTCCAACCAATGTGGGATCTCACACTCAAAACACGTCTGTAAGGGAGAGGTATCCGTACCCTTATAAAGCGTATGCATTTTTCATGGCCTACCGGATCCCATCGAAACTCCGAGATTAAATGTGCTTGGGTGAGAGTAGTTCTAAGATAGGTGACCTCATGGAAAGGCCTCGGGAAAAGCAAAACTGTGAGAGTTTGGCTGGGCCGAGGCCCAAAGTGGACAATGCCTGTAAGCGGGTGATCTGGGTTGTTACAAGTGGTATTAGAGCTGATACCCGAACCGTTGTGCCAGCTAGGCTGGACCCCAAAGAGGGCTGAGCTCTAAGGGAGGTGGAGAGTGTGAGCTCCCACATCGGTTGGAGAGGGGAACGAAGTATGCCTTATAAGGGTACGAATACCTCTCCCTTAAAGACGCATTTTTCATGGCCTAATGCATCAGATCCTATCGAAACTCCGAGATTAAATGTACTTGGATGAGAGTAGTTTTAGAATGGGTGACCTCATGGGAAGACCTCGGGAAAAGCAAAACCGTGAAGTAGACAATATCTGTAAGCGGGTGATCTAAGATATTACAAGTGGTATTAAGATCCCACATCGGTTAGAGAGGGGAATGAAGTACGCTTTATAAGGGTATGGATACCTTTCTCTTACAGACGCGTTTTTCATGGCCTAATACACCGGATCCTATCGGAACTCTGAGGTTAAATATACTTGGGTGAGAGTAGTTCTAGAATGGGTGACCTCCTGGGAAGTTCTCGAAAAAAGCAAAACTGTGAGGGTTTGGCTGGGCCAAGGCTCAAAGCGGACAATATCTGTAAACGGGTAATCTAGGATGTTACACTTTATTGGGTAAGACTACTCCTGCCTAAGCAAGTCTATGGTTTCCTTCACAAATGGGAAAGGAACTAGCCTCTACCTAGCTCCCCAATAACTCGACTTTGGTGTATAACATCTTCTCTTCCTTTATCCTCATCTTTTCACCTTTCTGATCCTTACCTTAAATTCCTCTGCACCTTACTCTTCTAAATTTAGAGACTTCTCACTTTCTCCAACCTTACCCTTCTCTATTTGTTGTCCCTACTTCAACCACCAAGTTCCAATTTTCACCTTTTATTACTTCCCTTTGCTTCCTGTTGTTAATGATTCTTTCTCATACCACTTCCCTCCTCTCTCCCCTACTCTTCCAACTTCCCCTAAACTCCAAGCTAGCTTTTTGACCCCAAATCCCTGTTCCCTTAAACAAAATATAACTTAGTGCAAAATTGTGAATAAGAATGGTATTCATAGTAAGCTCTCTTACTTTCCCTTCCCTTATAAGAATGAGGTAGTTTTTCCCCCTCTTGAGATTTTACAAGTTAAATTTGCATGCCAGAACTCTTCCCTATTTGGTTACTTTCTTGATAAGATGAAATCTTTTCCCCAAATGAAACACTAAACTGTGTCAAAGTAGGGTAATCAAGGCCTGGAGAAAACCTTGTTAACTGAAGATGGTGTTTTCATATTTAATTCAATAGTGAGGATAACTTATTAAGTAATTTGGAGAAAGGGTCATGGAATTTTATTAACAAACTCATAGTGCTTTAAAAATAAATACATGGGTTGGGATTAGACATGAGAAAAAGGATTTTAGTCCCAATTTGAGTTAACTTTTACAATATTCCATTAGAATATTGGATAACTTCATGTTTAGTTTATTTGGCTAGTGCCTTGGGTAAACCTCCATGCCTTGATTCCTAGATGGCCAAACTTGACAAAAGTAGTTGTGCAATAATATGCTTAGAAGTTGGAACAAACAATGAACTCCTAAATTATTCAACGATTAGCAAACTAATAGAGTTTGGTGAGATGTTAACCATTGAAATCTTTGTTTCTTACAAATGGAAACCTACTATAGTCCAAAAGAAACATTGGAGAGCTAGGACATGGTTTTCAAAATTGTTACTTATAAGGAATGGATGGACCTAAAGGATACTTTATCTATTGAGCAAGCTTACGTTAGAAATGTTATTGAAGTTACAAAACAAGTTCAAGCTAATGAAAATGTTGAAAGTTCTAAAATAAATATTTTGGAATCGAATCTGATGCCCAACTCTTTATCCCTGCCCAACACAACTAATGTTTTACCTCATCAAGTGTGTAACCCATAACTAGTTCTTATCTTATCATTTAACTTTAAGATGCAATCTATCTTTTGCTTGAAGCTACTTCTCAACTAGAGAATTCCCCTAAATTCATTCAAAATATAACTTATCTCAAGTGATTCAGTTTATCCTCAGAGCTAATCTTTTAGAGACATCTAAAGGCATTTCAAAAGGATTCATTCCATATATTACTCTAGGGGATTGCATTAAAGAAGACTCTTTTCTTACTATCGAAAAAAGGCTAGGTCGAAAACCTAAAAAGAAAACCATTTTTAGAGTCTACGCATCTAATCATCTTTAAATGTCATTGGTTCCTAGAAAATTAGAGGACTTAATGCTCCTCATAAACAATAGTTTATTAGGGATCTTATTTTAGATAAAAGCCTATTTCTTTATGCCTTTTGAAAACCAAAATAAAAGAAACTACCTTAGGTGACAATCTTTAGTTTTTGGGAAAAGTTGTTGTTACCTTTCCAATCACTAATTCCATTACAATGACGGGATCATTGTTATATAACTTAGATCTTATCCAAGTCATTAAGTTATTCATCTCAGATTAAGTAATTCACCTTACTTGGTCTCTTTCTTTCCCCTTTCACTAATCACTATTTCTTTTATCTATGCAGTAAACTTGGCTTTTTAGAGAGAACAACTATGGAATGACTTAAAGAAGCTTCAAGCTAGGATCCAGACTCCTTAGCTACTATTAAGGGACCTTAATGGTATTTTAAACTCACAAAAGGCTAAAGGAAGAAGTCTAAAATTGAGAAATGTGAATGACGAACTTTGTTCTTTAATTACACCTATTGGGGTTCTTATTTTGAATTTTGGAGTGCAATTCTTCATTTGAAATAATAGACAACATGGTGACTGGCTTGTTAGGAGGAAGCTTGATAGGGTTTTGGTTAATTCACCCTGGTTGAACAAATTCCCCTCTATTCATACCCATTATAGTCCTTCACTATGCTCTATTCACTCTTTTAGAAAGGTTTTGGATTTTTCCACTAGAAGCCGTACCAATCCCTGTTCAAGTTTGACAACTATTTAACCAATGTAGTAGATTTTTGAAAGGGATGTTAAGAATGGTCTACAAGAATAATTTTTTAGATGCAAAGCTTACTAGATAATGAGGAAGTTTAGAGAAATAAAAATGAGCCCAAGAAACTTACTAAGAGATTGTTTCTATACATAGGGGCAAATGTTAGAGAAACCAAAGAATTGCTTATTTCTATTTAGAAATGCTACATGCATCCATTAGATACTTTGCTTAAAAACCAAGAGCACCAATATTAGGGAACTACATCCAAGATCATGTTATAAATAATTCTTTATTAAGGCTTAAGTCAAGAATACAATGGATTAAAAAGGATTATTAGAACATAAAAGACTTCCATAACTTGATTTTAGCCTGAAGGAATCAAAATAAGATCATCTCTCCACTTGATGCTTTAGGGATTTTATGTATTGAGTAAGGAATGCTTAAAACCATATCCTTTAATTACCTTAAATTCTTCTTAGGGAATAATTAAACTGTAAATTTTCTATATAAGAGCTTAACTGCTCAGTGAACTTAAGGTTAAACCATTCTTAGACTGATTTTCTCATCAAACCTTTTAATGCTTCTGATGTACAAGTTGCTCTCTTTAGCCTTAATCCTAATAAAGACCTAGGTCTATATGGTTTCAATGCTCCATTCTTTTAAACAATATGGAATCTTACTGGAGATTTAGTTGTGGAAGTTGTGTTGAAACTTTTTAAAAACAAGAAAATGCTTAAAAAGCTTAATAAGATTTACATTTGTCTTGTTCCTAAAAAACCTATTTCCTCCTCTCTAATTGACTTCAGACTTATCTCTTATTATAAAATAAGCTACAAATTCATCTCCGAATCTTGAAATTACTCATTAATCCTTATCAAAATGCATTTATCCAAGAAAGAAATATCGTTAATAATATTCTCTTCAAGAATTCTTCAAAGATTATAACACCAAATCCTCAATCAAGTGATGCACCTTGAAGATTCATTTTAATAAGGCTTTGGACTCATTAGATTAGAGATTCATTATTAAAGCCTTCATGGTTTTGTCTTTCCTAATTTATTTATTGAATGGATTCCAGCACGTGTAATCACAGCTTCCTTTAGCATTATAGTCAACAATGAACTACCTATGATCTTTTATGGTGTTAACAGCCTTAGGTAGGAGACCTCTTATCCTCTTATCTATTCACCCTAGTCATTGACATTCTCACTCAGCTCATTGCTAGAAATAAAGAGATAAGAGGCATGCTCAGGTATCATCACAACTACAAACAATTTAAAATCTTTAATTTGGCTTTTACTCATGATTTCCTTTTATTTTGTGATGATGATTGATATATTCATGAATTCTCTCAATTCTTTCTCTAAGTTACCAAGTTTTTCCATTATTTTTAGTAAAATATTAGATATGTCTCGTTAGGAGCCCTAAATATGGTTTCTCTTAGCAATATCTCAAGTCTCCTTCCTAGCAAGCCCTTTTAAATATTTGGGAGTTCCTATTACCATTAAAAAGCCCTCTTTTGGAGATTGTATCCCTAGTAGAATTTTTTCTTTCATATGCAAGAAGACTTCAACTTATTTTATCAATCCTTGTAAACCTTCACATTCATCATAGCTCCCATTTGGTGCTTCACAAAATCCTTATCAAAGATATTAAAAAAATGGTCAAGGATTTTATTTGGTCTAATGATGTTCTAAGGTCCTCTGCTAAGGTTAAATAGATTGATCTTTTTTGCTTCAAAGATGAAGAGGGGTAGAATTGTATCAATAAAAGCAACAAACCATATGCTTCTAAAAAAGGGACATGGAGAGTATTCAATGACAAATAAGTAATAAGGGTTAGATGAATGCATATATATACTATTTAGCCAATAAGAGCTTCTAAGGCATGAGAACAAACAAGGAGCATTCATAGACATTAACTTAAATGCTAAGGATGAATAAACAACTCAGTTTAAAATTCAAAAGTTTGATTGGCAATGGACAAGATACTTAGTTTTGGTATGATAACTTGTGCAATTATAGGACCACTACATATAAAAACTTATTCAAATTTAATAAGGTTAAGACTCTTTGGTATTGCAAAAGTGAAAGAAATCGTCCATATAAAGGAGTGGTATGGCAGCAGAAGGAGTTGATCACTGATAGGGGCAAACTTTCCTTATTACATGCCTGATCTATATTACTCTTACTCCGTAATCTAGTTGAGAGATAAATTCAATATATTCATAAATAAATCTTGCTTGAAAATATTCAGAAAATTACATCATAAGAATAATTGTTCAAATCTAGTATAGTTCAAATCTCACTATCCAAAGTCTTGTTTACATTTGGCTAACTCTTAAGCAAATATTGAAAACCAAAAATAGCCTTAAAGGTTACTTAGACCTGACTTGCCAACTTTGTAAGCTCCTTTGAGAATCAGCAAACTAATTATTCTTTAAGTGCCAATATTCTCAGGCCTTGTAGAATCAGGTCCTTCAACTCTTTAATTGTTCATACCAATAAAAGGATTAACCAAGAGTTCTAAATTAGGGAGGTGACTCCAAAGAATTCAAAATCACTCTTAGCTATTGCAATGGAAGGAAAGGAATAATTGAATTATAAAAGTAAATTTGTTGATAACTCTACATTCATTACTAAAACTATAAGCAAGATTAGAGAACTAATAGTGTCCTTTAAAGCTAACGAGAGAGCAACTATCCAATCAAGGATTAGCTGAAATTTGACTAGACATGTAGATATTTAGCTTAATAAGATCCTAGGATTAGACAAGTAATAGTGGCCTTTAAAGTTGATGAGAGAGCAACAACCCAATCAAGGCTTAACTAAAATTTGACCAGAATTATAGATATTTAGCTTAAGATAACTACTCCAATGGCTCGTGACTGGTCGATTTTGCTCACAATCTTGGAATCTATTCGGTTACAAATGCGAAACTGTGGAGGCTGCTTGATGGATTGCAAATCGCTTGGAGTATGGGCATCAACAAGGTCGAGGTTGAGGGTGATAACATGTCGGTGATTCAATAGCTCAATACCCCTATTCAGGAGAGTACGGACAATGCTCTCATCTGTAGCATTCGGGAGCTGATATCCCGCAGTTGGCAAGTCAAGATTCATCATGTTTTTAGGGAGGAAAACGCTACAGCGGATGCTATGGCTTGGATCAGACCTGAGGTGTCTTTAGGTATGGTGGTTTTTCAACAACCCCCGGATGTTATACTGCCTACTCTCAATGATGATCGCATGGGTGTTCGTCGCACTCGGCACATTAATCCTGTTGTTAGCTCTAGCTAGTTGTTAGCTCTTTTATTTACCAAAAAAAAAGATGCTAATCGCTTTATACTCGAATAGACCTGCGGTCTTTTTTTTCTCCCGATGGATTTGTCAGAACCTTAAACCTGTAATGATGAGGAAGACAGAGAAGAGGGTTTTATACAGCCATGTAATTGGCTTCCTCTCTACCATTTTTACGTACCAATTCTGTCTTATTTGATTTTAACCATTTCTTTTAATAAATCTCATATAAATAAATAATTGAGATTAAATATATCAAAATGGGTATATAAAAAATAAGACAGAGAATTTGAGGGGCTATAATTGCTGGTTCTTTCAAGTTCCTAGCGGCTTAATCCTTTTGGTCTTCTAAAAATGAATGAAGTCTGTGTTTAACGTGTCAGCTTTTGCTACTTTTGGCACATCAGTTGATTATCTAAGATAGTCCAACAGAAATCGTAACTTGAATAAGATGATGAGTTAACCTTAATGACCATCATGTTTTATGTAATTTGGAATTATTGTTAGTAGGGACAAGGGGTGGTTGTCTTAAATTCGAATTCTCTAAGAGTTGACATCTAACAATGTGATCATTGAGTAAGTTTGTTGTATTAAAAGTACAAGACATTAAAATGAACTACAAATAATGTTTTTATATAAGTTTACAAATAAGATTGGGAGCCTTTCACGGATGCCATCGCCAATGCGTCAACTCCTCAAGACTTCGTTCAGGTCTGTAATCTATACCCAACAAAGATGCTCAGTTTCATTCTCATTTCTTTTTCTTTAATATATGAAGAGATTGGTTTTTATGAAAAACTAGGAGGTCTTTTAAGAGATCGGTATTTTTGATTTCGATTATTTGGTAATGTTGTTGTATTATGTTTATCTTCTGTGGTTTTGAATTTTTCAGATTTAGAAGTTTTGGTTTGGAGATTTCTGGGTTTCTTTGGATTTTCTTTTTCGTTTCATTTCGAACTGTTTCTTTGATCGTCGGTCATTGGTTGGATCATTTAGGGTTCAAACCTTCTTAGGGTTTCTTTTGATTGCTGGCTCCTCTATGGTTTAATAGCAAGATTTGATTTTTACATATGAGGTTGAGTTAGAAATGAAATGTTATGAAATATGCTCCCTCATAAAGCTCCCTCGAACTTTGAAGATCTTCAAGTCCTCAGTTTTTTTTTTGGCCTTTTGGGGTACTTTTGTTTTCTGTAAATATGCTAATAGTATGTCTCTTTAGCTTAAACTAGCAAAGTTTCCTTCTTTTTGTTATTATCGTTCATGGGTCTTGCTTCAAATCTCCTTTGATCTTCGCATTCTCAAGATGTTGCGTCTTTATTGGGATTTTCTGGTTTATGGATCCATTTTCTTGTCATTGTCTGTTGAAATACGATTAAAAGGTTTTTTATTTACTTTTTGGTGTTTTCTCATATCATGTGTGTATATGATGACAACTTTATGCATCTGATTTCTGGATTTCTCTTTAATCCTGTTATTCTATGTAGCTCTCTTTCGTTCTTTCTTTGCATGGTTTCATTGCAATACTAAGTAAGTGATCGATGGAAAAATACCTCATGTCATACTGTGAAAATTTTATTTTGTCGATGCCATTGTGCTTCCATCACCGACGCCACTATCATTCACTGTATCATTCACTATTAGTGGGTTTCTCACGATCATCGACACAGGTATGTGTTTTACCCATTCCCTAACTGCTCTTTAAGTGGAAATAAGCACCTGTTATTATTATTATCCTTGTATTGAGTTTCTTATTAATAGTAGTTCTATCATCATCATCATCATCATCATCATCATCATTATTATTACTACTATTATGATGTATTTATGGTAATTTTATTTACTTAAATATTTTGTGTGCCATTTTTTACTTATTTACTCTTTTAACCTAAATCACTATTTCCTGTCACATCTGCATAAAGGTGAAATAGTCTCTCTACTATATAAGAGTAAGGCTGCGTATTATCCGATCTTCCCAAACCCCGCTTCACTGCGGGATTTCAGACTGGGTATGATGGTGATGATGATATAAGTTTACAAATATTTAATGAACAAATAAGCAACTTATTCACTTTTGTTTTCGATATACATTAGGTATCCCAGCTTTTGTTGGACTAATCCTAAGCCTCTAAGACCCTACTCCAAGTGCCCTAGAGGAGCTAAATCTGGAACACCAAGATCCCTCAGGTTCCTACGTAACCTATACACTTCTACACACAAGGAGTCGTCATATACTGATTGATCACTCCCTGCTCAGCATCAGGTTCCCAGCAGCTTCAGATTCTCTAGTAGCTCCAATTCTCACACTGCCGCTGGAAGCGAGACGTCCATAATTAATCTGACCAAGGAGCATGCCCAGGGGGCTACAAGATCATCAACTGGGAAAATTCTCCTCTCCCCTCCTTTTTTGGTGACTCGAACTCAAGACCTCCTTCAAATGAGAGCCTTGAGTGAGAAGTTGAAATCAATTATTCACTGTTATTACTAAATCAAGTAAGTTAGTGGAAAATTATCACTTCTTTCAGTAACTCTACTAATTTAGTGGGAGTTACATTAGTTAGACTCCTAACTTTACTAAAGTAATGGAGAACATTGTCTTAGTACATGTTCCACTCTATTGTTATGTCATTCAACAACCTTTTTACTATTTGAAGAAGTATTCTCACTACTTTACCAGTAATGTCATGTTCCGTTTATGTGTCATCACATTATCATTATTAAACAAATAAGTGCCTTTGTAACGCCCCATTTTAGGGGTTAGAATATTAAAGAAATTCGGTACATTTTTTGATTTCTATTTGGATCTTGGCATGCATTCATGGCATTTTTCAGGTAAATTGGTTTAATGAAACTTCGGATTGATTCGGACTGTATTAAGATAATTTTTGTAATTTTTGTATACTTCG
>JAOSBP010000002.1:17205075-17217220 GCA_027563825.1 Erythroxylum mucronatum | reverse complement strand
TCGGTGATTCAATGGCTCAATAACCCTATTCAGGAGAGTACGGACAATGCTCTCATCTGCAGCATTCGGGAGCTGATATCCTGCATTTGGCAAGTCAAGATTCATCACGTTTTTAGGGAGGGAAACGCTACAATGGATGTTATGGCTCGGATCAGACCTGAGGTGTCTTTGGATATGGTGGTTTTTCAACAACCCTCGGATGTAATACTGCCAACTCACAATGATGAAAGCATGGGTGTTAGTCGCACTCGGCACATTAATCCTGTTGTTAGCTCTTTTATTTACCAAAAAAAAAAGTCACCTAAGAGAAGATCCTAAGCAGCTAATTTCTCTTCTCCGTTGTTCTTCAACTTTATTTTACTTAATTACTTTTAGTTGATAACTTAAGATCTTTATGAATCCTTCCGTCTTGATAACTCCTATCACCTTTGTAAAGCTTTTGCTTTTCTCTTATTAATTCATCATTCAATTTTCAAAAAGAAAATATATTAAATTACAAATTCTGTAGTATATTACATAAAATTAACTTGAAAAATTGAAAAGATATTTACTCATTTTAATTATAATTTAAAAGGTATATTTTTTTTGGAGATAATTTAAAAGGTATACTTGCACATTATGAAACTACTTGCACATTTGTTTCATAAGTACATTAGATGATATTGATAGAAAAGAAAATTAGTTTACATTTGTTGTGAAGTAGAATAAAAGAAATTAGTATTCTATTTTTTTCTTCCAGCAAAGGAAATTAACATTTTAAAAAATATTGAAACAAACAATATTAACGAGTACAGTCCTTTTTATCTTTTTGAGAAAAATATGTTGTATAAATTTGATGCCATTAAGAACCAATGAAGTACATAGCTTAACCATGTGAACTCATTCTCTTGTCAAAAAATTATATATGTTTGCATGAGCTCATTCAATTTATCTTTAATAGATGTATAAACTTGGTCCCACGGAACAACCTTAAATTAATAGCATTTCTACAATCTAATAATAGTACATGCATTTATCAAAAAACAATAATAGTACATGCATTTGTAGAAGTTCTATAAATTAACAGAGTAAAACCTTTATAAATTAATAATACATATATTACATAAAATATATCAATTAAAATTCGATATACTAATCATAAATTAATTCATTTACTAGAGAGTAGGATCCACTTTCGGTAAGATTCCAAAAGAGAGTTGTAACCGTGCATGACCGTCCTTTGATTAACATTAGAAGATTCATTCATTCAATCAATAAAAATATATTTAATCAACTAAAATTATCATATCTTATTAAACTAATTAATTAATTGTAAAATTATAGTAAATAATACATTTATTTATAATTACATTAATTCAATAAACGTATTCAACGAGTTATTTAATATAAACAAGCACAAAGTTTCATCAATAAATAAATAATAATAATCTTAAAACTTCTAAATATAATAAAATTTAAAGATGAAGTTTTTAAAATAAATATTAGTATATAATAGAGGTTCTTGAATTTATAAGTTAATTCTAATTTACAAGCTAATTAACTAACAGCGACATTTGAATTATAAAGACAAATGCACGTATAAAGGCAAGAAAAGATTCAAGGGGGAACGGGACGTACACTTTGCTTAATGCTGTAATTAACCAACGGTAATAGTATTAGTATATCGATTTTATAGAAAAAAGAGAAATCAACCTTGTTGACCGGGAGGTGGAGGTTGTCCACGTCCACCTCGAACTATGCGTGCACCACGACCACGCACTCCTCTTCCACTTCCACGGCCCCTACCAGCTACACCGGGAGACGAAAGAACTGCAGCCCCCGACTGTCTCAGCACTGACCTCTGCCTTGCTCTCTCTGCCAGATTCACCACTGTAGACGTGCTGGCACCCGTCGATGCTGACACCTCCTCCTGCTGTTTAACCTCTTCTCCCTCAGTCACATTGGAACTAAGCACTTGTTTTGAAGCTTCAACTTCTGAAGGAACTGTGCTACTACTAGTTTCTTGAGTTTGATCAGTCTCCATTGCAATAACCTGGTCATTCCACTTATCGTCAGAGCCTTCAACATTTGACTTGTCAGAACCTTCACCATTCTCCTCGCCTCCATCATTCTTCTCATCAGTGGTAACCTCGGGAGAGTTCATCTCACCCAACTCCATTCCTCTGCCAACCATGGCTTCATCATCAATCCTTGCCGGTGAAGCCATTGGAGTAGAAACGCCAGTGTCAGGCATACCATCTCCCCTCTCTGGGGTTCCAGTAGCAGTCAAGGCATCAGCAACTTCCTCAACTTCTGCAACATTAGGGACTACCTCTCCCTCTTCCCTCTCAGTTTCCTGTTCCACTGTGGATTGCTGGTTATCTTCCACATCTGCTCTTGAACCTTCTTCAAACTGCATTGCAGTTCCAATTGGCCTATCATGAACCTCTTCAACAGTGTCAGCCTTCTCATTCTGGTTCTGATTGATAGCAGTCTCTAGCTGTTCAGATTCTTTTGGCGGTTCAGATTTTTCTCCAGCAGTCCCAATCTCTTGCTTCTCAATACATTCCTCATTTGAGCTTCCAGGTAAATCAGCAGCAGCATCAGAAGGTTCCTCTACTGCTTGCATACTTACCAGCGCATCTACTGAAGGAGCAAATTGACCTTCTGCATCCTCTGGTTGCTGATCAGAACCTTTGGGTCTTTTTACCACAGGAGCCGATACATGAGGCCCTATCTCTTCCTGTCGTAATTGCTCATTCAAATCAGATGCAGAAGAAGATGATGCTTGGCGTTTGCGAGCCAATAGCTGAGACAATGAAGTGGATTTCCGTTGACTGTCAGAATCTTGAGATGTGGCTAGTTTCTCTCCTGTGTTGGATCCATCAGCTTCTGACACATCTGCTACATCACCCTGAGGCTCTTCAGGTTTAACAAGCCGGGGCCTTACTAATCTCCTCCCCACTTTTCGGGTTTCAACACCGGTCTTGGGTAGTGAAATTCGTTTTTCTTCTGCCACTTTAGCAGCCAAGTGACTTGTGGGAACAGCAGAGGTGGTGGTAGCACTCACAGATGACACTGCCTGACCTGCAGATAAATAATTGCATATAGGGACAATTGGTCATCATGTTACATAGTATTTAAGTTAATAATGAACATGTCACAAACTAAAACTGGTATTTGCAATCAATGAGAATTACCAGAAGCTACAGCTGTAGAAGTATCTGATATGGAAGTAGTTTCTATAGGAGCACTAGCACCAAGCTCAATGGAGACGGAATGCGCTACCCTTTCAAAACATTCAACAGCAGAAGCATATGGAGCAAATAGATCATCCAGCATAGTCCCAGAAAGAATTTGAACCACAGATGTACCCTGAAACAAATCAATAATATGAATGTACAAAAATAGTATTTGACGCAACACAGATGACATGTTAAAGTGATCCTGAAAAGGAAAACCCAAAAAACTGATCCAGAAAGAAAACAGCAAAAAAGAAAAGTATGGCAAAGTTGCCGTAGAAAGTGAGGCAGTTCAACCAATATTAAATTCAGGAAAAAGAAAAATGTATCATTCTCTATTCAGAAAACTAGAAAGGTTTGGAAACCATGTTACTTTTGTTCTCCCAAGTTTGTATCATTCATGAAAAACACTTGAATCATGCTTTTCAAAAAAATTTTAAAGTGGTTGACATTTCCTTATTTTTTAACTCTGCAAAACACTATTTTCTAATTTAACAAGATACTCGTGAAATGTAGTTTTATGCTCCTATATTCATTCTACTATTCTCACTAAAGTGGCAACCTGTTCCCAATTATATTAAATTCATTGGGCCATTTTTACGAATTACGCAACTGCTATGCAACATTCGTTTGAAACATGGAATTAAAAAGAAGGGGAAATGAGCTGGAAATCCTCACCTCTGGAAGGTTGCCCTCTGCATGCTTAAGCTTTTCTATTTCATCTGATATTTGCTTCACCGACTGCTTATGTTTCTCAAGTTTATCGACAAACTGTGCTTTTGCCTGTAATAGATAGAAGTAGTGCATTAATGACAAAGATGAAATCAAAATATAAATCCCTCAAATTAGAGAAAAATACAGGTAAGCTATGTTATTACTGTTTCATTGACAACCATACAATTTAGTGCTGTAACGGTAGGCAGGCAAATTTTTAAAAGAATCAAAGTGTTGGCCCTCAAAACAGAAATTCTAATTTTCTTTTACTGTCTCAATTTCTGGAACCTTTCATTTTTACACCTACCTGCCTTCAATCAAGGAGAATGTTTGTTGACAAGGTAAACCATGTATAAGTTCAAAGAAGAATGTACAAAGAACCTGATCAACATGTTTATATGAGTCCATAATTGCTTTCTCTGTATTCTGGCGCTTCACTTTCTCTGCCCGCTGATCCTCCTTTTCCTTCTTCAGCTCCTCTCTCTGTCTCTCAACTGTTTTCTCCAGAATCTAGATGACAATATTAGAAAATAAAACATGTGGAAAATTGGTTAAGGAAATTAAAATAGCTAAAATGACTTAATTTTATTTTCAACAAACCTGTATCCTATGATCTTTCTCCTCCTTCTCCTTCATGATTTGCTCACTACTAACATTTCCAATGGATCTTTTACCTGTTAGGTAGAATGAATTAAGTATACGAGGCACATGATAGCCTATCAATTATACCATCTAGAAATAGCCTATTAATTAGACCATTATTTTTCCAAAAGAAAAAAGCACCTTGTTTTAAGTCCTCAATATGCTTAGAAAGTGCTTGTTTCTCTTTGCTGGATTCTTCCTTCTCCTTAGACAAAATATCACATTTTTTCTGCAGAATGTCAAGTAATCAGCTAAGAAAAAGCCATTGATGTAAAAGGTCTCATGGTTATATATGAGCAGTACTACATCAGATCTTTTATTTGGAAGAAGCAAGATTATTTCTCAACCTTCCACTGAACTACCAACTTCTTCTGCTTCTCAAAATCAGATCTCAAAGCAGCCTGCATATAAAGAGACAGTATTACACAATCAATGCAGCAAGTACAGACTAACAAAACTAAATAATACACGTAGTGCATTGTAAAAATGACTATGCTATTAACCTCAGTTTGCAGAAGTTCATTTATCCTTCTCTCCCTCAGATTCAGCTCTGTTTCCCTCTTTGTGAGGTCCTGTTCCAATCTGGATATAGTCTCCTGTTGTTTAGACATGAGACTTTTAACTTCTTCTATCTCACCTTCCTTGTCTTTCAGTTTCTCCTGTTACGGAATCAAGATGATATGTACGGGAAAGGATACAAATGATAATAATAAATGATGATAGGCATTAGATTTCAATATTCAAAGCATATAAGAAAAAAATTCTCAAAACTACATTTTTTAGAGTAAAATCAAGTGACAACCATGTTATCTGTTTTAGTGAGAACATCATAAGCCCCAATACAAGCAAGGATGACCAAAAAGTGCTTTAAACAATGATACGAAAATGGAAGGAAATAATACTCAAAATATGCTACCAGCCAACTATGGCCCCTCAAGCATATAGCTGAGATAATACTCAAAATAGAATATCCGATGCCCTTCTCTACTCCCCCATTCCCTTATATACTCGATTAGCTATTAACTTCTCTCTTCTACCCCCCTCCCATACATAGTATGGGCTTGAGGCCCATATTCAGTCCCTTCCCCTTCTTCCTTCTAGCATAAGTCACTATGGGTTTAGGACCCATAGTGCTGTCAGGACCCTTGGTGCTCTTAGGATCTGTGGTGCTATCAAACAACTTGATTCAACAGATAAGTCCAGGAAGCATCCAAATTCCAAGAAAATCCAAGGAAAGATATCATATTCTTTCCAAGTATTTTATTATTAAGAGGTCAAACATCTGATGAATTTTAACCAAAAAGAATCAAAACCGTAAAAGAAAAGTGAAAATCTTTCCAAAACAAAATGAGTATAATATTTACCCATACCTGCAGTTGTTGAAGATCATTCTTCATCCGATCATAGTCTTCTACATCTATGTTTCTACTTCTCTCAAGCAGCTGTAGAACACCATACTTTGAAACCTTAACTAAAAAGAAATTCTCAAAGAAAAGACATTTTGACAATAAAATACCTCAGAGACTCTCCTTTCAAGATGACCTTTCTCCACCCTTTCCAATTCAATCTCTTTTCTACAAGCTTCTATCTCAATTTGACTTTCCCGCAATATAGATTCTAGACTGTCAGAATGGGCACTAGCCTTTTGTGCTACTTCACGCAATTTCTACAACATAAGGTAACAACTTGAAATCGTGGGTGCCAAAAACATCAATAGTACAGGAAAAAGTTAATATGGAGATGGCATCTCAACATCACATCTCATATAAGCTACAAAGATTACCTCACATTCCTCAAAATTATGTTTATTTTCTTCTCTCAATTGCATGTTACTTTCACGAAGTAAGTTCATCTCTCTAACCTGCCAAGTATTTAATACAAGCTTATAAAGAAGAAGATTGCAAGTGATTTCATAATTAAGGAGGATATAATGAAAGAACATTCATAAAAATTCAAGTTTCAGAACGTGGAAAGAAAAATCAAAGAATAAAAGAAATACAGCAATTCAGTTACGTTTTCCTCGCTCCAAAATTTGAGACAGAGAAAGCCATACCTGAAGTTGAAGAGAACTGATTTCTTCTTTCGAGAATAATAATGCCCTTGAATTTGCTCGCTCAGTATGCAGTTTAGCTTGGGCAGTTTCTGCTGCTTTAAGAGCACTCTCAAGCTACATATAAATGGAAAGAAATATTAACACTCACAAATAATAGTAACAATGACTGCAATGTTCATCAATGAAAGCGCAACGACATGTCAAAAATCATACGTCCAGTCACAAATATAAAAATGACAGCAATTTCCACCCCCTATACCACATCACACAATACACAAAATGGTCACAGGTCTTAGTCATTCAAAATGGGATGAAATGAAAAATAAAAAACAAACTACTGATTTGAAACAAAAACCTTTAATGTCCCCAACTTTTCCCAATGAATGTGCATAGCCACAAACATGCATAGTCAAAACAATAATGGAACACCTGTACAGATATACCTGATAAAAATGGGTGTCAGTTTTGATAAAGCATACAATCAATGAACGCAAATTATGCCAGAATGTGTAACACAAACCAGTACAGGTTGTACATTTTCGGATAAATCAAAATGTAAAATGGCAGAGTACAATCATAGCACATCGAAGAAACAGGAGGTACTCTGATGCAATGACACGTCATGTACATGGCGGCAGATTACATGACAGTGAGTAACAATGATAAAATAAATAAATAATGGGGAAATTGATTCCAACAAACATACTTGTGATTGCAGTCTCAGTTTTTCCTGCTTCAACAAGGAAATCTCTGTTTCCGCCTGCCAAAACAAAAGGTAGAAGTCATGGAAATCCATTTTCTGTTGGGAGACAAGAAAGAAAATTTTGAATAGAAAAGACTTACGATTTCCTTTGACCTCCGAAGATAGCTAACTACATTCTGCAAACCAGAATCACTATATTGGTCAGAAGCCCTTCCAGAAGAAATTCCAGCAGAATTGCTTTCCTTCTCAGCAATATGAATATGCAAAGCCTCAAGTCGACTGTGCAATATTTTGTTCTGCAGGAATAAAGATAGAGACGTTGATAAAGAATACAAATAGATAAACCAGACAGGCAGTAAACTTGCATCCTAGAAACGCCGAAGTAAAAAATAGTGCTTGTTACTAGCAATTTTCCAAATATCTGTTAGTCCATATATCAACTGTCAAAAATAATACTGTATTGCTAGCAATTTTCCAAATATCTGTTAGATTAACCAAAATGGAACTTTATATTGCATTACTATGATTGAGTATTGTGAAATCTGGAAAAGCTAAATATCTCAAGAGCAACCTATGAATAAACATGATCAGTTAACAACTTCTCAGCAAAATAGTTGAGGTAAATAAAACACCATAAACTAAATCTGTGAAATACAGGCAAGTATAGTGACTCGGTAATATGCAGATATGTGTGTGAGTGTGAGAGAGAGAGAGAGTGAAAGAGAGAGACGGGTGGGTGGGAGTAAAATGATGTGAAAAAATTGTCGTTTCTGCAAACATTCAGAACACATCAACAGATATTAAATATTACAAGTATGTCTATGCCAAATTGACCATGACATTTGTTAAATATAAGAAGACAATCAATAGATTTGTTTAAGGTCGCAAACAACTAACATGAAAAAACTACACAACAAACAATGGACCTGACAAGACAAGTTCCTATTAACATTACAAAGTTTGCTATGGAATATGAACCCAGCATTCAATCAGAACCAAATGTATGTCCATGGGGGCCATCCATAGCCTTTATGTAGATCATTGAAAATAAAAGAAAGTAGAACAACAATAAAATTAAGCATATATATCAAGAACGAACCTGCTCATTGAGTTCTTCATATTTTTTCTCAGCTTGTTTCTTTGATTCCTCAAGCAACAATTTCTCAGTTTCCCAGTTACTCTTCAGTTCATCCTGTAAGTTATATAAGAGAAAAAAGAAAGAATTAACAAAAGTTTGCAGACAGACATTTGAGACTCGATGCAGGGCAAGTGTTGAACACTCAAAAGTATATAAACACATGTTTTTCTATCCATCAGTAGCAAATAAGAGTACAAGGTAAGAATTAACAAAAGTTTGTATAACTGACATTTGAGAATCGATGCAGGAATAAGTGTTTTGAACACTCAAAAGTATACAAACACATTTTTTTATCCATCAGCAGCAAATAAGCGCACAAAGTAAGAATTAACAAAAGTTTGCAGAACTGACATTTGAGAATCGATGCAGGAATAAGTGTTTTGAACACTCAAAAGTAAACACACAGTTTCATCAATCAGAAACAAATTCAACAGAAGTCTGATCTGAAAACATATATATATATATGTACATATACATATGTATACATATATGTATACATATATGTACAGATATGTATATCTACATATACATATGTATACATATAAGAAGCACAGACACGGACACGGACACGGGACACGACACGGATACGGGGACACACCAACTTGTAAAATTTGGTGGATACGGACACGGCATATATATATATTATAAAATTTAAAATTAAGAAAAAATTTCAGAATTCATAATATGATATATATTGATTGATGTATTTTATTATAAAATTTAAAATTAAGAAAAAAATTCAGAATTCATAATATGATATATATTGATTGATGTATTTCAAAACTTCCAACATCTTGATAGTTCATACATATTTGATACTTTATAAGCCCCTCTCAAAAAACTTAAAGCATATATTTTATGGAGCATATATTTCATTAATTAAGTAATGTCCGAGCGGTCTCTAGACGTGTCAGAGCTGTGTCCACCGTATGTCAGTGGGTGTCCGACATGCGGACACGGATACATTTTGCTGTGTCCGTGCTATATAGTATGTTCTTTTCTAGCCCATTGCAACAGAATGAAAGGATTATCGAAAGATTCTTGCTATGGTGACGACTGCCTGCCAACTAAGTAAATGTATAACCGAGCTATTGTATTTAGAATTTACTGGATGTATTACCAATAAATCTAAACAACTGGTTTTAGTTATTTAGATTATTTTAGACACTCTGCACATTTTCTTATTCTATGAAATTTTGTAATATTGATTGTTTTAGTCTTTGCTGGCTTCAAATTGTTGAGTAAAGAATCTGTATATATATAATAATTAATTTGGATTAATATAAATGAATAATAATTAACATCTTAACTGCATGTGAATTTTGAGTTATTTATGAGATCCATGTTATACCAGTTATGCTTTGGATCTTTAGATCCATTCATCAATCTTCTCCAAACCTATTCATTGGACTTGTGACCTACTATAAAATAGCCGTTAACCTCGTTACTACACTTGGGCTAAACTATGATAATGCTTGGTATTGTGGTGGTGAATGAAAGAGATCGGCAAATTGGATTTAAAGGATCGTAGATTCCCTCCATTGTGTTTCTTCTTGACTTGCACCATTTCATACTTAGCATTGATGACTTCCAATTAATTTCTACCATTTTTATGAGGTATCTTTTGATCCTATTATATATACACATTTCAAAGCCATGAAGGTTATATTAGTTGGTTATGACATTGAATGTTTGATTGTGTGTATTGAATCATGATGATATTATACTTTTAATGTTTAATGTTTCTTATTTAAGTATAACATTTGGTATCAAAGCTCAGCTCCTTTCAAAAGTTTTGAAGTTATCCCTTCTATTCCTTTTTTTTATTTTTCCGTTATAGTATATCAAATAGACTAAACATAAAAATGTTAAAGAGTTTGTAAGTAGTAAGGCTTAACTATTCAAATGATTAATTCTAGTTATTTTAGCAATGGTTGACCCAAGCTCAATTCTTCTTAATAGGCTCTACACTTTACTCATATTAAAAATTCTAATATGGTATCAGAGCAGGTTTGGTCTGGATTATTAATTTCTTAGTTGTCTGTCTGGATATCCATTCCAGCAGCCCGATCCGATTATCGCTGCGTTTATTTCAAATAATAATTAGATGTCCAGTCTCAGTTTTATTTGAGGGGGAGTGTTAGAGTATCTCATATTAACTAAACATGAAAATATTAAAGAGTTCATAAGTGATAAGAGTCAACTATCCAAATGAGTAGTTCTAGTCATTTTGGCAATGGTTGACCCAAGTCTAATTTTTGTTAATGAGCTCTACACTCTACCCATATTAAAAATTCTAATTTTTCTTTTTTTTTTCTTGATTTTGTGTTTCACCTTTTTCATTAACAATTGCTAAATTATTTTTTAGAGAATGTACACCTCAGATATCATTCATATAAGTATTTACATGTGTTTTAGGCAAGATTTTCGAACAAAAGTGACTGAAATATTTGAGTTTTTAAAGCTCCAACCATGGTCATTTTTTCTCTTACTTTTAATCTCCATTTTGGGATTTTTTGTCCAAATTAATGTTATAGATCCCTTAGAAAATTGAAAATGAGCAAAAACCTTTTAATATTGTCAGAAATGGCTCACTAATTGGGGAGATTAGTCTCTTTTCTTATATTTATTTGAACTAAAGGTTACACTATAAAATGGATTATTTATAAACACATAGCAATCCAACTTTTTTTTTGTCTACATATATAGTCAAAATACTATATAGAAACAGATGAATGAAGAAGCATATTTTATTTACAAGACATGTTATAGATGTGTCTATGCGATGTGTCTTCTTAAAGTTTATTAGATAATATACGTACAATGCTTGTTGAGAAATTGCTCTATTTCTTCTTGTTGTGCCTTTAAATATACAAATATATATGTATATTTGTCAATGGCATGTGATGTTATATACATGTTTAGCCTTTTCATTTTGGATACTCATTTCAAAAGTATGGAACTAATTCAAGTTATGTATATGTTCTTAGAATCTAAGTTATGCTTCTATTTGTTATGGCTTGAACAATGCAAATTTTATGATAACTTTTGTTCAATTCCTATTTATATATATATGTGGTGATTATTCACTTAATGAGTTATATTTGTTTATTAGTTTACAATTAAGAGGTGCACGTGCTCCTTGTGTAGTTTATTATACTCATTTAGTTACATATATTTTTACAAATAAATATAAGTACAAGTATTCTTGATAATTTGACCTTTCCAAGAATATTTGATGATCTAGTTTGAGCTCATGCAACATTAGTTCTTCATATAAAAAATTATGCTATTAATTTATATTGTAACAAACATTTGAAAGGTGAAAGAATAACCAAGTTAAAGAACCATTTAGTTGACATCATAGGTGATATAAAGCCTTATAATAAACTAACCTACGATGTGAAATGGTAGATTAAAGCTTTGTTTAAGGAGTATAAGAATGAGAAAGGCAGAAGGCAAAGGTTGAACTATGAACTTGGTAGTGAAAGTCCTTTTTGAAATGTTTAGGATGATAATGGCAATGTTAAAGGTGGTATTTTTACCCAACAAGAAAAGATTACTATTGTAATACCCAAATACCCCCTGAGAGGATATGTGGATGTCACCCAAGACAGTACAATCAAATCAGACTAGTTCACACACAACATCTCAAACAGTGCTTACAATACATC
>JAOSBP010000002.1:17189920-17202822 GCA_027563825.1 Erythroxylum mucronatum | reverse complement strand
TTTTCTTATTTCAAACCAAACAACCCCCCCCCCCCCCCCCCCCAAAAAAAAAAAACACAATTTAAGAAGATTCTCAAAAGTTTAACGAGTAGGAAATCAAATAGTATTTTTTCAGAAGTAGGTTAATCAATGATCTGGGACTCAAAATAACAGACCAGCAAGACAAATTTTCTTTGTACAACTTTCAGCAAAAAGAAATTACATCTGGCGTGCTTAGTCTAAAACCATTAGATTCACAATTTTTTATGACATGAAAAGGCAGTATGGGTCAGTAACAAATCAAAACTTGCCTCGATTTGTTTAATATATTCCTCCTGTTTTCTCCTTTCAGCAGCTCTTGCTTCCTTCAAAAATTAATAATGAAAAAGAAGATAAGTCACATTGTGGTATGAGTTCTAGACAATCTAATCACACATAAATCAATCTGAATGATACCTCACGAACCACCTCAGCACTCTGGATTGTATCCAAGCTGGCCTGCACCCACAGTTATAACTATGTAACAAAAAGTAGAACAATTACCAGAAAACTAGAATTCGATGTATCTATATAATGTCCCAACCTGTAGTCGATAGATGCGCTCCGACAAACTACGAACTTCATCACAAGCTCTTTTTTCAGCATTTGATAGCATATCTTTTTCATGCTTTAGGACAGATACCTGACAACAAACATTATGTAAAGAAACAAATACAATGACTAATTCAACAGGTCCAAATAATAGTATTTACCTCCATAGTTAATTTCCGGTAGTTCTCCTCAGATGTCTGCAAAGTCGAAGAATTTTCACGTAGTTTTCTTTCATATTCAACAATCAACCGCGAGAGTTCCACATTTCTTGCTCTAATGCCAGTGAGTTCATTTCTCTATATACACAATCATTAAAACATACATTATACCAATTGGATTTCAGTAAATGGACAAACGGAAATTTTTTGGGTCATTAAAAAATTCACCTGGTGGTCAAATTCTTTCTTAAAACTATCTAGTCTCTCATTTGCAAATTTCGCATCCAAAGCCAACTTGTCACGTTCTGATCTTAATGATACAATATCATTCCTAACAACAAAAATCAGTAGGTATCAAATATACCAGCATACATATCATTGACGACAGCTGGTACACACAGAATAGAACTAGCAAAATAGTCAAAATTCAAACATGCATTGGAAGCTTTCTGCAGGAATGTTCGCCTCACATTTTCAGTTGAGTGGTTACAGGTTGCATGTGAGAGAGTACAACAATCTCTAATCTAGATCAGAAAACTTAGCAACTAAACTAAAAGTTCATAAGATGAATATTTATAAGCAATACAGGAAGAATACACTACTACCCACCATCAGGAAACATAAAGAAATACAGTGGGAAAAAGAAACAAGAAGTTTACCTATATTTATCCAGTTCTTCTTCAAGGGACCTCAGTCGTTCAGCAGCCTTTTCTTGTGCCTTCTTAGTAGCTTCCTGGATTGAATTAAGCATGGAAAATGGTTGCATGTCAAACTGGATTGATATGATGGAAGCATCAATATTCCAAGGAATAACAAGAAAAGCCCAGCCCAATCAGACCTGTGATCCTTCAAGCAGAAGGAAGAAGTCCTTCTTCCCGTTCTCTGAAACTGTGAAGTAACAAAATCAAGTCAAAGCATGAAAATGAGAAGAGATAAGATTATGACACTGATGAAATATGAGCTTCTGTTTATTCCTAGGAGAAAATCCAATCCCACCTCAGTAGATCTTTCCACATTTATTCCCAGTCAGTACTACTTATACCAAATATACCTAGACTATTTTCATCCTACTGGCAATAAGAAATCAGCAAAGGGATATCAGCATGCAACGGAACATTGTGGATGAGATTAACTGCACAACCTGTAATTGTGTCTGAAGTGGACAAATGAGAGGCATGAAGCTTGTGTTCCTCTTCATACAACCTTTTATACATTGCGACCTATGTGAATTAGAACACAATGTGAAACAATGTTAAAGTACATATATGAAAATAATGACAACAAATTGGACAGGACCAAGCAAATATAATTTAAGAAGATTACAGAAGTATGAAGCGATTCAATCATCTGGCCCTGTTCTTCAGCTCTCTGCAACACAGCAGCAACTTTAGAAGCTGCTTCGTCAGTATGTTTCCGAAGCTCCATTTCAAGTTTTTCCTGCAGTTTAGTTGCAAGCATTTTGACTAAAAATTGTCTCTTACATGTAAAAACTACACAATACCAACCAAAGAGAAAAACTAAACATTTTTCTTAAGCACCTTGAACTGCATCTCTGAATTTTCGATCTGATCAGAGAGGCTGCGCACTAGTCTCCTTAGCTGCACATTCTGTTCAACTAATCCGTTAATATCCTTGAAAGTCAGCTGTGAAAAATAGGCCAAAATAACACAATGTCAACAATCCATTTGATAATATTATCTAAACTTAAATGTATTAAAGCGAATCAATCAAGCTGTGATAAAATGAAAGGAGAAACATACAAGTCGTTCTGAAATTATTCTTTCAGTAGCTGACTGTGTATCCAACTCAATATCAACTATTTCAGTATGATCATCAACTTGATCATGCTCCACAGAGCCACAGTGAACTTGTATATCACGGCATTCCTTAAGGAGGACAGTCACCTAAAACAACCAACATAGTCAAGTGATAGGTCCTGTCAAGCACAACATATAATAAATGCTAAAAGTGCAAAAAACTGGTGGTCGCATGTTAATTTGGGGTGGCATTTTACATATCCCTGAAAATATATTAATAAAGAAAGCAGCAACTGACAAATTAGCCTTGCTCATTGTTTTAGCGGACACGATTGTAAATTCGAATTGGATTTAGCATCACAGCAAGATAATAGCATCAAATAGAGCAAGAAGGATTAACCACTATATGGAAAAGATAAGGCAAAACACAACAAATTGTTCAATACATCCATGCGTTTATGTCAGTGCATTTTATTTCAAGCAAAACACTATTTCTGATCTTTCCCTAGTTGACAGAACTTTCTATGCTATCAAATCTGGAATACATCAATTTTACAGTTATCTACTGGCTCTAGTGTCCAAACAATATAGAATGCCAAGCTGAAAATGATACACAAGGCAAGCTCTGTATAAATTACAACCACAATGTAACACCAAGGTGGCCTAGTGGTGATGAGAAATCTCATCCACTACCCAGGTTCCAGATCCTGGGAGGGGATTTGCAGGAAAAGGAGAGGAGTACCCACTGTTATATAGCCCAACATGCCTAATATACCCAAAATAACAAAAGTCGACAAGACAAGCCAGAAAGCAAAACTAATCCGAACCTGTTTCTGAAGGTCGTTGATCTCCTTCTGAGCAAAACTATATTCACGTTCATGCCTCCTCAACTCTGCCTGCAAAGAAACATGATCTTTTAGCAACAGAAAACTAGCTACCAACATAAACATACAATCAAAATTACGTCACATACCTTCAATTCTTGATTTGTTTTCTCTAAATTTCCCCATTCAGAAATTGAGTGCTGCAATTTTTGGTTGATAACAGAGTATGACTCGACCATTCTTTCATATTCAGCTGTAGAATCAACACTAAAATGGTCAAGAGAATATGGATGGAAAACAAACAGAATCAACTTCATCAAGCCACCAGCAATTGTCTGGACACCGAGCAAAAAAAATGACTACACAACACAAAATGGAGAAACATCATCCTTCGGTATACCTTCAACACAATCTCCAATAGAAAATTACTAAGTTCTCAAAATATACAATCCAACCATAACTGTTTTTTCATAGAAGTATCAAATTATCAAGTCTCACTTCTACATGACATAACTGCTTATTCTCCTCACAATTCACTAGTTTTTTTTCCCCTTTTTCAATTGCTCATGCCCTTGAATAACATTAATAGTTAACAAGGACTAGAACTTCTGGAGCATCTTTGCATTTGCTGAAAATAAATGAAGAAGCAAAATCTTACAAATCTTCTAGCATAACAAAAAATTGAAAAGGTAAAACTGAAAGAAGAAACAAGTGGCATCAAAATCAAAATTGAATTTCTTTCAGTCAATTCAATCATATACCTCTTTCATCTAAAATAATTCCAGCTTTCTCCTCGAGTTCACATAAGACCTGCATTATGAAATCGTCTTCTTAAGGAATCAAAAGTGAAGTAAGAAAAAGATAAATAGTACTCAAAGTGAAGACCTTTGAAAACAGGGAAGATGATAATTATCTAAACAGGAAGAAAACCAAAACACAAATAACATCAATAAAGTAGCAAGACAACAAAAAAAACACAAACTAAAATTCTCTTACTACTGGATGTTAACACCAACAAATACTACAAAAATAGGAAGACATACCCGCTGGAGAATCGCTTCAGACTCCTTCCTTCCCAATTGCTCATGCCGAAGAGCATCAACAGCTTCTTGGTATTTTGCATACATTTTAGCTAGCTAGTAATCAGAAGGAAAAAAAATCAAGATAATGCAGTCACAAGTGCAAACAAATCCTATTGAAACAAGTCCAATTGAGAATAACTCACACTCCAGCCATCTCGGAGCAAAGATGCAGCTAATGCAGTTCCTGAAACACCAACAGGAATCTTGGGGACAAGCATTCGGCTTTCATCACCAACATCATTTGTTTCATTCAAATCTGTCCATCTGCAACATGAAAAAGTATTCTCAACTAAGTTGCATGCCTTATTGACAGGTTACTGCCAAAATAAAAGGTGAAATGCATGTATAAGAGTGAAAATATTTTTGATAAATGAAGATGGGGCCCCCATAATTAAAAAATAGGAACTAAAGAAAACAGGGAGGATAAATTCGAGAATTGAGACTAGAAATTGGTGTTAACATCAAACAAGATATAGAACATCTAACAAAAGTAGGAAGTTAAAATTTTTAAGTGGGACCGTATGATTCTCGCCAATGGATAACATGGTTCTATTAGAAGTAAAACTAAACTCAGTGTTAGAGATATAGAAATATAAGGGAATATCAAGCAAGAAACAAGTAAATCCATGTAAAGATGGTGGCTACTATAGAAGCATTCAAGATGGAGCGGCCACAGTAAACATCACACCTAATAAATAGCTATAACTCTTCATAGATGAGGAAAATGAGAGAGAAGAAGGCCCAAAAAACATGGAGTGCCATAACAAAGAGATACACTATGTTAAGCTCTCATTAATAATTTCTCTAATAGACTAAAAGAAAAGGAGTTGTGTCAAAATAAATTGGAATAAAATTTCCATGTCCTAGTTGAGACCTATAAACCAATGCCATCATTAAGGTCAATAAACTTAGGTAGAAGTAATTTCCACTAACAGGTAAAATGAGATATGAATAACCAAATCATAGTAAGAACAACACTGACATACACTTCCAAAACATTCACTTTTTATTCCTATAGCTATACCTTTCCATGGAGAAACTACCGAACGGAAGAAGCTTTAGCTCACAGGCTTTCCTACTACTTTCAACCTCAGCTTCACACCTTTCAAGTTTATCTTTCAAGTCCATTGCATCCTGCAATTCACCAATAAAATTAATCAAATACCAGCAAGAAACAAAAAGAAAATTGAAAGAAAACAGATCTCTTCAAATTTTTGATAGAACAACATCCCAATGCTCAAGAGAGTGAATTGCAAAGACCAGCCTTTCAGAAGATAAGAAAAGGCAACCTTTTTCTAAAGAATTGTGCTGAGAAAAGGAAGAAACCTAGAAATCATCAACAAGAAAGCGATAAGCTAACTTGTCTAATAAAACCATAACTTTGGAGCAAGCAAACATGATTCATGGGTATTATTCCAACACAAAACAATAAAACAAGACACAAAAAATCATTTACATGCTTGATAGGAGTCACAAAGTAGAAAAGAATTAAATTCTTTGAATCCAGTGTCATTATGTATTCTTCATATTAACCAAAATCTCCTTATATCATTCCAGTTTTAAAAAATATCAACACTTTAGGAAATCTAACAACTAAAAACGCAAAAATCTTGTGTGATTCAGTGGTCAAGCCATACGTAGTATAGTTACTAATTCTGTTTAGACTCTTATGTTTTAAAGGGCGTAGATATAATTTCATTTCTTAAGATGCATACCAGACACAAGAATTAAGAAATTGAATTCCATCAGTTTTTACAGATACTGAACAAGCTGTCATAATAAAAGAACCTCTTTGCAGATATGTATAAATCAAATGTACTGACAGACCATACAGCTTCAAATGTGCAAAAGATTGCAATGAATCTTTCTACAGAACCAAAAAGGCAAAAACTAATATTTGAGATTGAAATTTTATTACTTTGACAACTTTTTCGATGTTGCCAATAAGATGCAAAAATGTGTTAATTGAGGATAATAATCACAATCTAAGACACCCTATTTTTAAGAACATGTTGGACAAAGTACACTTGAAAAAGAGCCATTAAAAGAGATAAGTACCTCTTGTTCTATTTTTTATTTTTAATTAAATGAAGACAAAGATTTGAATTGGAATCAAGAATTATATGTTTTTAGATGCGTATAAGAATTTCTTCACAACCAGTCAGTGAACAATGAAACTATTTACAAGTACCGGAATGCTCATTCTCAACAATAACAGATGCTGCATACCTTCTCTAGTTGTTTCCTTGCAGACACCTCTTTCTCAAGTCTTTCTTTGTAATCATTTTCAACTTGACTCAGATGACTCTGAATGTAATGGCCACCAAATTACCAAGAAGCAAAAGAAGTTTACTCAACTGTTCATAAAGAAGTTTTAGAAAGAAGAAATAATTAAATTTAAAGATGAAAAACTCACTTCCAAAGCTTTGATCACACCCTCAAGCTCTCCAGCCTTCCTAGACCATTCTTCGGAACTTTCCTTATATAATTCAACAAGCTTATTCACCTAAAGTAATAAGGAAATTTCAAGGATTAATACAGGTCAGCATTTCTATTAGCAACACATTGATGTTTACAAGGACAGGTGAAACAAGAATGCAGTGAAATGATAAAGTACCTGCTAAACTGAATTGCAATCATGCAAAAACAAAGAGTAAGCAGCTTTTTCATTAAATAACATGACTAAGATTTTGAAGTGGACAAGTATTAACCAAAGCAGGAGAAAGAACAAGAAATAAAGTGCAAATCATAACTAAGAAACTGGTTCGTATCCCCAAAACTGGCATAGAAACATGTTAGAATCAAGAGAGCAGGCTAAAGGAGAGTTAGTTTGGCCATCTACAACAGATATTTGTTCAGTTTTGTGATAAAAGAATGGTCAAACCAAACCAAGAATTGTAAAAGCTCTCACATTATCATCACAGTAGTTTCCCATGAATTATCCAATATTCCAGAAAACAAATGTGCAGTCAATTTGATGTAAATTCTGACTGACTGAAGTAGAGTTGTGTTTGTTTTTATAACCAAGAAGTAAGAACTCATACAGCAGTTCCCGATGAATTATTCTGATATCTGGAAATAGATCAACATAGCCTACTTTGATGGATTAGAAGTCTGGTTGAATGAAGTAGACTTGGGTTACCTCTATGTGAATATTACTCAAGTATCTCCAATAATCAGCAAGTAAACATACATGTCATTCCATAACTAGAACTGCCTCTTGCAACCTCTTCCTCACCCTCCAGATTTTAGTTCCCATAGAGGAAGTATCTAGCAGAACTGGTATTCAATGTGTCCATTGATGGAGTATAGGAATAAATTCTGATTTTATGGTTTGTTTGCTGGACACAGCTCATGTGTTCTGTTCACATATGCAATATAATGGTCTGTTGTGGGTGTTATATTCTTTACTAGTCAACTTTGGTCCTTTTCCTTTAATTGGCAATTCTCCTTGGAGTTGACTTTCAACAAGTTTGTCTTAAGGTTTCCAGGTTCCAGTTAGAACTCAATAAACATTAATGGAAAAATTAAAGTTAATTCCTTTGCCTAACTGGATTAATTGGGCAAGTCCATATATTTTAATTGCACATGTTTTTAGATGCGTATGAGAAGTTATTCACAACCAGTCAATGTACAATCAAAATATGGTTTTGTTTGTTTCGAAACATATGACCAATTCCTCGTTCTTATGACAAACTCTAGGAACAATTCCTATATCTATCCTTCTGTTTTACTTCCCAAAATACCAAATTTCAGCAAACATAAAATAACAAAGATTGGCAGCCCTTAAATTTACAGTTTGTCAATGTTTTACGAAACAATTGGCATATTATTTGTCCATCCTACAACAATTTGGTATATCGCATCAGCTATAACAATGTTTAAAGTAGAGCATATTATCCAACAAATACCGAAGGTTCCAATGGAAACAGCAAAACAAAGATGTGAAGTTTTACCAAGAGAGGGACAAAATTTGGTGAACCAAAACAGAGTTGAAAGACTGATTTCACTGAAGATATCACTAACAAGGTACGTGTTGTGGTTCCTAAATTTGTGAGAAAGTTTGATCCACACATGTTCTTAGTTTAGACAGGAGCCTATTTTGATTGGTAAAACAAGTCAAGATCAAAAGGTACACTTTATAAAGATGATGTTGATGGGACATGCTAACATTTAGAGGAGTCAGTAGAAAATGGATGGCAGAGAACTAGCCAACCACCAATTGCTAACTGGAAGGGGAACAGATGAAGCTAAAGCTAAGAGAAAGGTATTTATGCCTTCCCATCACCAAGATGACCTCCAAATCAACTCATAACACTGCAATCAGGATCTCTGCACATTATGGAGTATAAGAAGAAATTCAGCAAAATTTTCATTCATTTCGATGGGATGGAGACTGACAGACAATTAACAAAAACAGCTTAAGGGCAGGAATTAGGAAATAACTAATTATGAAGGATTTGCAGCTTTTAATATGCTCATCATCTAGCTTCCCAGTGGAACAGTACTTACGGATGCCTTCTATCATAAAGTTGAAAAACCAATACGAATAAGCTCAAGTGTAAAAGGCACTATTAACATTCAGATGCCATCACCTATAAACCTTGATAGAACTCAGATACTGTTCAAACTAAAGGACAAAGCAAAGGAACTAATTGTTTTAGATGCAATGGAAGAGCTCATTATGCCTAGCAGTGCCCAACTAAAAATCTGCATTAGGAAAAGAAGGAAGAGGCGAAAGATTGTAAATAATTGACTACAAAGCTGAACTTGGAGAGTAATTAGGATCAGACTCTAGTGAAGGACCAGTACAAAGGTTAACATATATACTTACTGTTGAGAGTTCAGCAGAAAATCGCTCCTCATTTGCTGCTGCAGCATCTTTTGATGAGTATAATTCCTTCGTTAAAAGCAAACAAATAGGTATTGATAAGACAACTTACCCTATCAAGCAACATAGAACAAAAAATTTCAAGAGTAACAAATAAAATATCCACCTCCTGTACAGATGTCAACTTCATCTCCAATTCCTTTGCCCTCCCTTCATTCCACTTTAAAGAGCTAGAGCACTCAGTTAGCTGTTTTTCTGCCTATAAGAGTTTGCAGATCATTGGATGAAGAGGCATACTAGAGTAAAAGCAATACACTTGAAGAACGAAAAATTACAATGACGTAAGCACTTACATCTGCAAGTTTAGCAGACATATTTTCCTCAAGATCAGCATGCACCCTGCGTAACTCAATAAGACCATCAACTTTGGCTTTCAACTCATCGTTCAGCCATACATTATGCCTCTCAATGAGTTCCTTCTCCTGCTCACACCAAGATTTCCAAACATTACACCTTGAGCAATTGGAAGGATACCATATCTTATCATAAACTTCATAAAACTAAAGGTTCCTCTCCAAATTGCAACTAGTGCACCTGATTGAATCACTTAAACAAGGGAAAAAAAAGATCCAAGTCCTTTGTAGAGTATCAGATTATTTAATAGTGAAAGCCCTTCATTTGTTGTTTCCAGTAGTATATACAAATATGGAGACATTGTTTGTAGAAGGAAAAAGAAAAAAGAACCTGTGAGAGACGAGTGCAGGTAGCTTGAGAGCGTGCCAACTCGGATTCAACTTCACATAAACGGGCCTCCTTCTGTGCTGCTCTTTCAGTCAAATTGACCTACGAATCCATAAATGAAAGGAGTAAGTTCATGACACAGTGTACGAAATGAAAGCACCAAGAATTAGCTTAAGAAAAGAAAAAGGAACAAACAATTTTGTCGAGATAGGCAGTGATAGTGCCATTCTTCTCACTAATCTCCAAATCTTTCTGCTCCACCAACTCTATCAACTGCCTCTTCGACTTGTGCAACTCTGATATCTCCATCGCTAACCTCTCTATCTCCCCATCCTTTTCAATCTAAACAAAAAAGAATAAAGAAACAAGTTTGCTGGTTCAGAGTGAGAAAGGAAAGTGAAAGAGAGAGAGAGAGAGAGAGATAACGCAGATAATAATTACAGATTGCAAATGGAGCTGGTGCTTCTGAGACTGGAGCTGAGCGACCTCGGAGAGGCGATCGTCGAGGGAGGATTGAAGCTGAGAGGAATGAGATTGCATATTAGAGAATTCGGACGAAAGCGATAAGAACTTCTGCTCGAGAAGCGAGCAAGTCTGCTCAGCAGTGATGGAGGCGGCGTCTGCGGCGGCCTTGACGTTCTCGAGGTCAGTCTGCAAGGCTCTGATGAAGTCATCGGCCTTGGAGACAATGTAGGAGGCATCGTCGGAGTGGCGGGCGAGGTCTTCGTCGGAAATAAACAGGGGCATAGTGAACAGAAAGAAAAAATTGAAGGCTCTTTAGGTTATGATGTTGCCATGTTGTGCCCTAACCTGATAATAATAATACAAAATGAAAAAGGAAAAACAGAGTAAAAAAGAAAGAAGAGGCGAGAAGAAATGGAGAAAGAGGAAGACCAGACAAGGAGGTGAGGGGGTGGGAAGCAAATGGGAATTTGAACGCAACACAAACACAACAAATGGGTAAAAGCCCTATTTGCGCTCGTCTCGGAGACTTGGACTCCTCCTGACTTAAGTTCTGTTACATATGTTACATGGAAAGACCGATTCCATTTTTTGGGTCATTGGGCCTATTGAAATTTGGGCCACACCCTTCTTCTTCCCTCGTCATGTCTCTTATAAACTCATTTTTAAAGGAATATTTTTCAGAGAATAATAGTAGGAAATAAAATTTTCAATAAATTAATTTTCTGAAGTTCATACACAATAGTTATATATAAAGAATACAATTCTAATTTTAAAATACATAAAACATTATAAAATTTCAAATTTACTTGAAATCTCAAGAATTTGATTTTAATTTTGAAAAGTATGAAATAAGTCTTCTAACCAAACTTCTCATCTCTAATACATTATACAATATATGAATCTTTAAAGTTATTTATGTTATAATAAATTCGTACTTTCATCATTAAGATATGCTATTTATCTTTAGAATTTAATATTTTTATATCTTTTTACAATTTTATCAATAATTTTATAACCACAACCATTACTATTATTAAAATTTTGAAGTAAACAAGATATTGACCCGTAACTAATTTTAGTTAAATACGATTATCAAAATATTTAAATTTAATTTCATGTTTCCTAAATTTAAATCTAAAATCACTCAATAAATAATCTCAAACACATAAGATCTAATTGAAAATACATTTAAGAAATTTGTAAAACATTTTGAATTATCAGTAATATAGTATGTTTTGTGGTGCTTCATGTATTTGAAAATTTAAAAGTTGGTATAAAATGTTAATTCTATAAATAGTAATGACATAATTTATAAGAAAGAGCAAGTGATTTAGTAATTATTAGTCTTCTAATACAAGAATTTTAAATACAAAGTGTAATATATTGGTAGGGGTAGAAATAGGTCGGGCTGGACCGAACCCACCCAGGCTTGAGCCCAACCCTACAACTTTTAACTGGGTCTGGGCTTGGGACAAATTTGAGGCCCGATCAGACCCAAAATAATCAAACTTGAACTTGACCAAGTCTGGGTCACCTGAAGCTTGACTTGGGCAGACTTGACCTTATTTTTTTAAATTTTCAAATTAAAAATAAAAAACGACATCATTTTACGCAAAACGACAACGTTTTTTCCAAATTAAAAATAAAAACATCTTTTTATGCAAAACGAAAGCGTTGTGGTTATATCTATTGGGCCTCAAGTCTGGGCAGCTCGAGCTTCACTAGGCTTTGGACCTTGATTGCCAAATCTATATCATTTTACATAACATGACAATTTTTATAGGTATCGAGCCTCGATCTTAGGCAGCTTGAACTTCCCTGGGCCTTAGGCTCTCGATTGCCAAATCTATATACTAGATTTTTCTCTTCTTATCTTCTTTCTAGATTTCTCTCTTCTTATCTTCTTTCTTTATTTCTAGCTTTTTGGGGAAGGAACAGCCAACCATTTTGATGCTGCTCCTAAACACCCTTACGCCTTTTGTGTCTAACAAAAGAGTCAAGGCCTTAGAATACCATTCAGAAGAGGCAGGTCCATATGAGAGATTTGTTCCTAGTTTGATGTGAAATACCAAAGAGAGGGGTAATACTCTTTTTTGGAATATAAAGTGGGGTAATACTTGCTCGAATGAACAAGCTTCCTTTAGAGATTTTAACTAGCGCAATTGATAAAGTATTACATATGGCAGAAATTTAGGAGACACTGGATGATTTACCATGGCCAAAAAGTCAAAATTAACAAGAAATGAAAAAATGTAGTAGAAAAGTTAGGAAGTTTCCTACCTAGAGTGTTGGATAGTAATACTAGGTACATATTGTTTTCAAGGCATCCATTCTATTTTGCGGAATTTGCAAGTAGATTATGTATAGTAGACATAGGTAAGTGTTTCTACTTGTTACTGTTGGTTTATGCCCTACAGCCAATCGCTTTGATTGTAGTTTAGTGACAAATTATTTAAAGGCATTCTTTATCTTGT
>JAOSBP010000002.1:17167473-17185132 GCA_027563825.1 Erythroxylum mucronatum | reverse complement strand
CATACAAAAAATGAACTAGGAATTTCTATAATTTAATTAAACTATTTTAATTTGACATGTCACAAAAATGCCAAAAATAAAGAATATGTCAAACTAATTTACAACTACCATTCGATACATGTAAAACAATATTTAATCTAAAATTGTATAAAACTCATTTATATAATATTATTTTAAATATGATATAAAATTATCCATAAAACATATTTATGAAATATTTCAAATTATATTATATAAAAACACATTCATGAATTTCACTCTTTAATGTTTGAAAGACGTTAAAGACAAGAGTACTCGGTATTTGTGCACAAACAATTTGTTATTCATGCATTTACTGTGCATAACTTGACAAAACCAAGGATTTGTGTATCGTGCTTTTAACCATTGGTCTTAAATGCACTCTTATGTTCATACTCGTACATAACATGAAACGAAAAATTTCTGGTTTCGTAAAAAATAATTTCAACATAAACCACGAGAACATATGAACATAACAGAATACGCAAATCAATGGTAATCGCAAAAACCTGACTCTGATATCAATGTAGATTTATATTTATAAGGACTAGCCTTAATGCGGAAGCGATTGATCAATTCTTTGTTGAATAATCCACATTTTACGGTTGGCTACTAGAGTCACCGTTAATCCACGACCCAAATTCTAATCCTTGATGGTGTGATTCACGTGAGGAAGAATGAAGATAGTTTTTCTCTTTCGTTTAGATTTAGCAAAATTGGAGAGAGAGGAAAAAGATAACCAAAACCTATTTGGTTTCTAATGTATTTGTTGTCTTAAGAAAAATAACCTTTTAAGCCAACTTCCTCCTTTTATATGAGAATAAACATAACCGTCGGAGGTTATGTTATGTGGTTGTTCATCTTGTATCCTTTCATGTTGTCTAACAATATTTAACGTTCATATGTGAAACAAATTACAAGTATCTTCGTAACTAAACTACGCTAACAAGAATTGCCAATAAATGTATTACCAGTATTTTATTAATCCTCCACCTTTTACTTTCTGTACTTTGTTTATCTTAACATGATAATAATAATTTTAGTAATTGTAGTGAAACTTATAATAAATTTACACATTAAACTCAGAATTTATAGTTGTTTCAAGTGTCGAATTCAAGTTTCATTATAGATGATTTGAATTTATAGACAGAAGATTCATTGGCTTTAATGCTTAATATACTAACTTTCTTATTAATACTTTATTAAATAATCAGTAAATGTTTATTGGTGTTACAACATTAATGACAATTATCCTAAAAAATAGTGATGATCAGATTATTAACGATTTATTCTTGTATATAGTTATAGATATGCTAACTATTTATTTGTTAAAGGTAATTCAACAAATGTTAAGGAATCTTTTATATAAATTTATTCTAAAGAAATGAAAAAACTTGTGCATATTAATACCTTTTTCCAAACATATAATAGTCTCCCACTTATCGATATTTGACTCTTTTTTATTAATTTTCATCTAGCATATTGTCGATAAATAAATGAGATGAGTGTTGACAATTTTTTAGTAAAAAAGAATGACAACATCAAACAATTTTTTGTGAAATCGAGTTAAGATTAAATTCTGATCGTAACGGAATAATTATGAAACTTTTTCATAACCTTTGATTTCCCAAAAATCAAGATCTCTTTAATTCTATAAAATGACAACACAAATCATAATAAAGCAAAATTTTAATTCATATCTTATTCCGAAGCTTGATCATTTTCTTGTCTTATCCCTCAAAATGTTTATCGATCAATCTTAACTACTATAGCCACATAAATTTTCAGGTTCTAATGGCATTCACAAAACAGATTGAGAGAACTCTCTAATACTTACAAAGAAGGTTAAGTGACCGCGCATCGTTACACTAGCCAAAATAAAAGAACTAGATTGCTACTATAGCAATGGTGAGTCTAGGTCGATCTCACAGAGAGTGTGTGTAAAGTTTATGAAATGAAATTAACCGGT
Source organism: Erythroxylum mucronatum (assembly GCA_027563825.1). Classification (NCBI taxonomy): domain Eukaryota; kingdom Viridiplantae; phylum Streptophyta; class Magnoliopsida; order Malpighiales; family Erythroxylaceae; genus Erythroxylum; species Erythroxylum mucronatum. The sequence continues at coordinate 17,183,145 of JAOSBP010000002.1, read as the reverse complement.
GTTTAGAAAAAAGGGGGGTTTCGAATTTTTAAAGAAGAAAATAAAATAAAACTAACTAATAAAAACAAATTAAAGAAAACATGCAAAAAAGATAAAGGTGGGGAATTCGGTAAGGACCCAATTCTTCGGCTCAATCTCAGCCTACACCTTGACCAAGCATATTTTATTAATTTGATGTTCTTTAACCTCTCATAGCAACTATTAATCGTGGGTTAATAATTAACTCGAGTTTTTCCTTAGGTTTTTTTAATCAAGATATGATCGTTAATTAAATCTAACCACCAAACAACCTAGGATACGATCTCTAGATTTAATTAGGCAGTAGCATTATGAATTAAGAAAACCGATTAATTAAGGCAACAATCACGTACGATGCGTCATTTAACCTAGATCATGTTATCCTTAATGATTACGAATCATAAGTTACTACATATGAATTTCAACATAACAATTACGGATTATATCAAAATTATAGCAATGGGTTTGAAATTAATGATTCAATGAACGCATTAAAATCATCAATTCACAATACCCAACAGGTTCATACACAAATAACCGAACAATAACAAAAATTCGATTATCAATACACAATACCCAAATCAATTAATATAGGATAACGCAATCAATTCCTAATGAGAAAAAGAAACAACAAAATAATAATAAAAATACTTAACCTGGGTTGTTGGCGTAGATGTCACCTCCGAACTGACGTTGGAATGCCTAGCCTTTCACGGGTCTTTCCCAAAAAAATGCTTCAGCTCCATTCTAATCCCTAGCTAAAGATCCCTTAGTTTCTTCTCTCTTGGCAAGCTTCTTTGTTGCTGTTCACTGTGCACTCCTCACTGTTGCTTGGATTGGACGAATAAACTTGGTGTCCACTTAATTATTCACTACCTCTCACCATGCTGGCCTAACTGCTGCCGCACCTGCGTTCCAGCTGCTGGAGCTTCACTAAGCCGCAAGCCGCAGCATTAAGCTACAGCCGCGGCTCTCCACTGCTTCACACCCACGCTCGCGCTTCTTCTCCTGTGGCTGCTCACTGTTCCCTTTTTGATTTGACAATTTAATTTGCTACTCTTAAAACCCTGCTACTGGTGCTCTCCTTATGGTTGCGTTAAACGCAATCTCTCTCTGTGTAACGCAGACACAGACAGCTTATGCGTTTAACACATAGCTGCTAGCAGCTGCCGTTTTGTCTGCTTTACACAGAAAGCTTGTGTACTAGCAGCTGCCGTTTTGCCTGCTTTACACAGAAAGCAAGCTTGTGCATTTAACACACAAATGCATTGTGCACAATGTAGCTAGCAACTGTCGTTTTGCTTTTTTTTTCAGCAAGCACTTTTAATTCTCCTATTTTGATTTTTCTTGTCTTCTTATTGCCTCACAAAGACAAGTAAAAATAAATCTTCGAAAAATAGCCCATATGTTGTGCTTTCAACTCACTTTAATTTCTTTGCTTCCAAATTGTACATAAAATCATATATAAATTAAAGTAAGTATCTTAAGCATTTTCATATCATTAATCACTAAGCATAAATGATTAAATATATCAACAATTAAGCACATACCAAAAATAAAGAATAACAAAACTCCCTGAATCTTCCATCAAATCCAACAATTTGTCCAGTAAGAAGGTGAGTTGCTCTCTTTCTTCCTTAATCACCTTCATCTCCTATGCTTCTTCTGCTTCATGAATAAAGACTTTCCTAGCTTCTTCAAACTCGATGTCTGTTGTCATCTGTTCTTCATCCTTTTGTTCTTTAGAAGATTTGAACACATCAATTATCCTAAATGAGCTACTATCCTTCATATTCTTTAATACATCATTCAAGTTGAATTTCACTTGGTCATCATTAATCAGAAGGATAAGGTTCTTTTCATGAACATTTACCCAAGATTTTTCTATATTCATACATGGTATATCAAGAACTGGTGAATAATAGGGAGGGTTGGCATTCTTTTCTTCATTCTCTTTCTTCGTCTCTTGGTCTTCAATAAAGTGGGGTTTAGTTTGGTTTTCCACTGATCCTTTTAGCTCTCCCCCATTTTTAGGTGCGATAGCCTCATATTGCTCTCTTTGAAGTATTTTCATATTACTTAGAGACTCTTCCACACTTCTCTTACAAAATTCACAAGAAAGCTATCTCATTTGAATCTCTAGGTTGTGAATAGACAAGGCATGATTTTTCGTTAATTGCTCAATTTGCTCTTCTAGTCTCTGCTGGCCCTCTTCCATATCCGTAAGCTTATCTAGGATCTTGTCCAATTGAGAATCCCATAAACTGGAGTCATTTTGCTGAAGTCGTAATAGGTCTTAATGTCCTATGTGAGTCCTTACATTGTTAGACCAATAAAAATTTCGGAGTGTACATATTCCAATAAGGATCGTTACTTCCCCAACCATAATGTGCCTCATTGTGTTTCGCAAAAGTTCCTTGGTCCCTATAATATCTAGCCTCCCTCATTGTTCTTTCCATTTCTTCTTGGCACCTAGCTCTTCAGATGTCTCATTCTTAATTTAAGATGTCTTACTGTGTCTCTACTTTACGCCCCATTTATTTTTATAACACAAAAGATATTGAAAAAAGCCTTAGAGTAAAGAACTAAACTAATCACCTTCCTGAAAATGGTGCCAAAAACTTGATCGCGATTTTTTGATATGTGTAAGTTTTAATATTTAATCTCAATAATACACAAGCGTACAAGTCGTTCGTATAGTACCTAAGGTGCTGATCCCTCGAGGAGGGTTAATATAATAATAAAATCTAAGGTCAAACAATTCGTAGTAATTCAAAATATGACAAAACTAAGGCAAGAATTTAATTTAATCAAGAAATTCAATTCAAGAATCAATCACAAACTATTAACAAATTAGCTATTACAATGCACACATTCAAGAATTAGCCTAGAGAACTACCAACTGAGAGAAAGGGGAATTTTTACCTATCTTTAGCACTAACCTAATCGATTGTGAATTATTGGATCATTGGTTCTAGACGATCCTAGGGTTGATTACTCTTTCTCAAGTTATAACCATTAACCCTAAATTATAAACCCTAATTAGATTATGGAAAATTGCAATTTCTCAATTAACAATATATCCAAATCCTAATTAGATCTGAAGTTTTACAATAGACTACCGGGAACCTATGTGAGATCTCTCTTCACACAATTACCGATTTGATTAATTTCTTGTTCTTATTAAATCACCTAATTCTTGTTAGCCCAATTTAATTACTTTTCATTCAACTCACCCTCTCAATCTATTACCAAATTATGCAATCTTAGAAATCAATCACAATGAATCCAAATAAAATAAAACAATTAGATTTTTATTAAATCAAAGGTAAAAACAACCCCAAGGTGAGTTTAGACATCCTCAACATTCATAAAATCCTATCATCAATAGTTATTCCAATTCTATACATTAATAAAATTGTAAATACACCAGAAACAAGATCTGAATGGATGATGGAGGCAGCAACATCGGGAAACCTCTTGTTCCGGGAAGTACTTCGCGTCGACTTCTTCTCCATGTCTCTCTTCCTTTTTCTCTTTCTCAATCTCATGATAAACTCTCTCCAGGGTTTCTCAATAATGGATGATGCAAAAGTTCTTCGCCTTCTTTGTCTTATTCTTTATGTACTATTTGTGTTCTAGGAAGCCCTAGGGCTTTTCCAGGGTAAAAAAAGTTCAAAAAATCCCTTAAAACTTGACGTTTTTGAGTGTCTATGTGTCTGCCAGATGTAGGCTACGATCATGGCCTTGCATGCCACGATCGTGGGCCACATCTGATCCTTCTGTCACAATCATGACAATCAAGTCACGATCATGGGCCGTGTCCTGGGCTTTTATCATGATCGTGGCATAGGGTTAACTTTAGTTCTTCTGTCACAATCGTGACCTATTGTGCCATGATTGTAGGTTGTTGTTTCGGCCCGAGTATCTCTGAAACTTCTTTGTTCTTCGATGTTATGAAACATTAACAAACACATCAAGATGCCTTAAAGGCATAATAATTAATCTCAAAGACTTGTACTAACTCATAAAAACACTTAAACATAATTAATTAACAAACTAACATAATTTTAACCTAAACACATACAAGACGATTAAGTTAACACTTAAATACATATCAAATTAAGCCCTAAACATGATGCAATTCACACTTGTCAGTGCTCTTAATTATTGTTTTATCTTAAACCTTTACTATGTGTTAGCTTTTGGGATTTTTTGGATAACATGAAAGAAGGCGAAATATTGTTATGAGGATGATTGATGCATTGAATTGATGCATGCTTGAGGACAAGAATGAATCTGGTGTGGACGAATTTGATAAGATACGAGTTGGTTATGTTTATTGGAGTTATGCTTTTCTTTGTTTTGGATTGATTTTGGTATTTAATTGGTGAAATTAAACTTTGTTTTGTTTTAGGAGGAAACAAGTGGAGATTATATCAAATTGGAGCACTATTTGTCAAAGTCACAAATTTTTGACAAAAATGGCATATTGTTGTAGTTGATAAGTTGAGATCTTGCCTAAAGCAAGATTCACTCTAAGAGTTTCAGTTCAGTTAGGAGACTTATTCCCAATTCTATCACATAGGGATTTGGATTTGCTTAGAAGATAATATCTAAAATATTGAAAGAAGTTAGCTTTTGTGTAGGAAAAAGAGAGGAGAATGTTTCACACACACTCTCTATAATTCTCTTTCATTTCCTTTTTGTTTTCTCTTCACCTTTCACATTTTTTCTATTTTTGTGGTGGAACTAAAACCATGAGTGGTTAAATCTAAATTTTATAATTCAAAGGGAGTCAAAACTCTAGTTGTAATCATGTGAGGTTTTGATCTAAACTTAGATTTTTACTTTAATTTAAGTATTTCTTATTTTATGTTCTTTTATTTCATGAATAATTAATATTGATTGACCTGAAAAATCAATTCAATGTTGGTTATTCTACACCATTCATGAATTCAACAATCTATAATTGTCATTAATAAATTTAACTTATGAGAGACAAGAAAATTAAATTGAATAGTTGTAACTATCTTAATTATTTAATTTAATTTTTGGTCTTTTTCATTAAGCTTATTGTTATCATTTAATTGATTAGAATGCTACTATACCCAATCAATTTATGGTAGGTTTTGGTTTGAATGCTGGGTTTATTTAGGAAAATTTGAGACTTATTATGGCTATCCTAATAGGTTTTGAACTAATTGCTTGAATTGTAAAAATTATTCTTTTTAGAGCAATGATCAAAGTTATAATTGTATTTAAATCGGTTTTAAATACCATTGAATTTCTCACTTTAATACTTAGTTGATTTACTTTGATTCTTTGTTAAATTTAGTTTGTTAGAATGTAATATCCCGTTAACCCATGTTAAGGGTTAGAACCCTAGAATAGTGTACATGAGAGTTTATTGAGAAGTTAAAAAGTGTATTTCATGCTCATGCATAATATAGCATACACACACATGTGATTATTACTCATTGCACACATTAAATTGATTGTACATGCATTCATTGACATTTTCTGGGTATAACTAATTTATAAATGTGATTTTATTAAGAATTGTGAATTATTTGTATTGAAAATTATTTTGGAGAGTATAATTATTGATTTGTAATTTTTGGTGAAATTTAGGAAATTTCTAAAATTTTGAGTATTTTTGGACTTAAAAAATGCCAAGTAGTAAGACAATTGACTTATGGTAGTAAAAATAAGTGTCAAATGGCAGCTGAAATAATTGGCTAATGGTATTAGGATTTGTTGAAAAAATGATATTGAAGATTGGGAGACAATAGGAGCAAAAATTGGAGGCAAATGGACTAATTATTAACGAGAACCAAGTGAGGCCATAGGAAGTGGACATGTGACAAGTGACACCACCCCCTACGAAACTCTCTCAAGTGAAAGACCATCTTCATTTTTATTGGTCTTTCACTGTGTTCATTTGTTTTTACCTCTTGTTAAAATTTTCTTCATTTCGTTCTTCATCTTCTTCACTTACGAACTTCTCTTTTTGCCCTAACAATGCAAGCTTTGTTCTCACCTTTCACTTGCTACTTTCATTTTGTTATCTTTTTCACTGTCACTAAAAGACCTAACCTTATAATCTTTGACTATTGATGATCGTGTATCATGGAAAGCTAGGGTTCACGTGAGTTTGAAGAGTTTGGAGTTTTACAAAGTAAGTAACGTACTAATTCTCACGGGTTGTTTGAATATGAAACAAATATGGTGATTAAATGATAATGAGACTAATGGTCATTATTCATGTGCATCGTGAGTGATGAACAGTGCATATGAATGTCTTATTTTTGCATATGAGATGATTAACCTTTCATAAGTTGTCGTTGAGATGATTTTAAGATAGAAAGATCATTATGATAATGTAAAAAGAATGCAGAAATTTCATGAAAAGGTGATATGCTTATGCTCTATTCTCACTGTTTATATACGTGGATCTCGTTGGGATTTATAGAGATAGATTAAAGTAAGTAGGAGTTAAAGAAAAGGCTAGTGTAATGTGATGTCTTGAAATAGGAACGATTAAGGTGATAGTCAGAGATGAAATGAAGGTGTTAAAGAAAATGAAGAAGTGTAGAAAATATGATGAATATGCGTATATGATATGTTTTGTTTTTGATGTTTATGATCAATCATAGATTTTGATTTGTGTTTGAATGAGTTGAGTTAAAATGGAAGTAGGAATGAAGAGGAAATAATAAGGACATAAGTTAGAAATGATAGACTACGCAAAAGAGGTGAAGTGATGAAAAATATGTTGTTTCGTAAAATCTAAGGAAGATCGTTTATCACGATTATGTACAAACATGAGGAAACCCCAAAGGACTTGCGCAATCGTGCAAAAGCACGATTGTGACAGAGAGGAAGCCTTAGGGAAGTTGCACGATCGTGCACAAGCACGGTCGTGATGGAAAGGAGAAATCAGGTAGTGCATGATCGTGCTTGTATGATCGTGCTTGTTATAGAAAGGAAGTGTTAGGCAATGCACGATCGTGACAGAGAAGAATCAGCAGGAAGTGCACGATCGTGCACAAGTACAATGGTGACAGTGAATTTTGACACCCTTCACTCTTATGACCATAACTTCTTCTCCGGACCTCTGATTGACTTAGAAATTTGAACCACAAACTCCTCACACATTGTATTTCCTCTTCAAAAAATTTTATGGCCATCTAAATTCATTAGGAAAGGATTTATAATGACTTATTGATGAGTTTAGGATGAAAATGATGAAGTGAGCTGGAATTTCTTAAATGAAGTGGTTCCATTAAACAAGCATCTATATTTTAGCCATAAATGTATTTGTAAATATCCAAATGGTATAATTTTAAGTTTAGATTAAATTAGAGACATATGGATACAAATTTCATGAGGGAATTGAACTTTAATTCTATCTCTAAGAGTTTAAAATTTTGGGTCGAAGTTGAGTACTGAGTACTGTTGGAGTTTGAGTACAGTCGGAAGTATTTTATGTATAACTTGCATAATATTGAACCAAATTGTGAGATCTTGGTTTCATTAGACACTTAAGACATATGGGAACATTTGTTTAGAAGAAGGTGATGCCTAAATACTTCATTTTCCTTGTCCTAATGACCATGAAAATTGACCCGAAAATTTGTTTTGAGAAAAAGCTGGAATGATCGATTGAGTTATGAACTTAGAATAAAATTTAATTTATTGAGGTGTAAACCTAAGTTCAAATTAAAATTATATGAGTTTTTAAGTATGAATAATCATATGATGTAAATAAAGGAAACATACCCGGGATTGTCATTGAGCATGCATTGTACATAATCCATATATATGTGCATAAATGATTACTTATATAATTGTGCAAAGTTGTGATATGTGTAAATGTATAATGCATGATATAGAGGAGCAATTAGGGCGTCAACATCCAAACATTATCGGGACTTTAAGGTAATTGCTATCTGGAGCAAACTGTAAGTAACCTAGATGGTCTCGCTAGATTAATTGTTTGTTTTAAATTCTGTATTGAATTATTTTGTGAATGTAATTGTGTTGATACCGAACATTGAATGTCTAAGGCGCTTGATGCATGACTACGATATCAGATGTGCTCCTTGTATATGAATTTGACTAATTAAGTGATACTCAACATTATTGTTGAATGCTGGATCATGGTCCGATGAGAAATGAGTATGTGAATTTCGAAAATGAAAACAAGTAACTGATTGAATACATGTGAATGTGATACATTTCATTACATGAATGCATGAATAGATAATGGTAGTTGTAACCTGAGTAGCCACCGAAAAAGAGCTTAAAGCTCATAATGTGATTAAGAGCCAAAGGCTTGTTATGTATAATGAGCTATGCATACCCAATGGATAAGGGACAGTTATCAATGAGCCTAGTATCCACAATGGATACAGGACAATTATAGGCATTCCATAAACATTTAATATGTAGGTTTTAAATGATTGAAATGTATTGTTGTATGGTGTTGAATGAGAAATGTGGAAATTGTTAATAAGAGAGCTTTGTGCTACTACATGATGATAAATCAAATGATGTGAATTATGTAATTGCATGTGTCGATGTGTTATATGATATGAGTGAACCATCGAGGATGGTTAAACTCACTAAGTTTTCAAAACTCACCAAAATTGTAATGTTGACATTTTAGGTACGAGAGAGACGATATAGCTTCTAATTCAAATAAGAAGAGAGCAAGCATTGATTTTGGATAGAAGACATGACTCAAAGATCGGTTAATTGAGACTGAAGGACTTAGCTAAAAGTTTTGTATAATTCCTTATGTATGTAATGTGTTAGGTATACAGAGATGTAAACTCTGATTTGTTTTGATAATGTACACATATGGATGTTTTGTAAAGCTATAATGTATATTCGGTTTTTATGAAATGAAATGAGGTATTTTAGGTTTTTAAATATTGTGACATTTACGCTTTGCATGATGATGCCATGATTAAGTCAGAGATGTGACTGCTCTAGCATGCTATTATACGTGACTGCTTTAGCATGCCATTGTTATAGGCTATGCACTGGAATGTCCTCAGGATGTTCTGGTATATACTCTGTGGTAATAAAGTGTTGCATAGATAATTGTCTACAAACCCCATTTTGTTTTATAAATTGAAATTAAGAATCTAGTTTTCAATTCTCATGGGATTCAACTTAGTTCCGTGACTACTATAAGAAGTTAATGAATTAGAATTAATTTTTAAGGTATCAACAACTAATTCAAAAATTGGTGACTCTTTTGATTTAAGTAACTAAAGTAAAGGAATATATAGTACTCAAAGATTTTTAGATGGATGTTGTAAAAGATGAGGTGAACTTTGTATTACAAAATAAAGTGTGGAGCTTACTAAAGTTATTAAAAGGATATAGCTAAACCTACTAGTTTTTAGATGTGTACAATATGGACTTGTTTTGATTTAATGCTTCATTAAATGGATATGAGAATGACTTTCTTAAATGAAAACTTAAGTGAAGATGTCTACATAGTTAAACCTACTAGTTTTAAGGTAGTTAGGAAAGAAAAAATTGTTTATAAACTTCAAGAGTCAATTTATAAGTTGAAACAAGCTTTAAAGTAGTGATATCTCAATTTTGATGAAGTTATCACCACTAATGATTTTAAGAATAATATTTTTTATCAATGTATATATACATGAAGGATAGCAGGAATAAGTACATATTTTTGGTTTATATTTCAATGATTTTTTTGCTATCTGTTAATGGCTCTAATATATTAATTAAGACAAAAACAACTACCATTTATTTATTTTGATATTAGGATATTAATAAAGAATTGTATATTTCGAGCATATAGATTTTTGATGATATGCGAATAATGTTTTCATATTATATCAAAGTACCTATATTAATCATATATTGAAGAGGTTTAATATATAGTCTTGTTCTTATATTAAAGACTATATAGTTATGAAAGGTGAAAAGTTCTCCAAAGCCCAATGTCCCTTATGCTTATGTAGTTGGTGGCTTAGAGTATACTCAAGTATCTACTCATCCTAATATTGACTTTATAATTGATATACTTGGTAAAGGTACCAAGGATCTTATTTTGATATGACACTCTTAAAGTGGTTGGTTTTAATGATTTTGATTATATAAGAATATGGATGATAAAAAAAAAAGCACTTTTGGTTACATCTTTTGACAATGGAAGGAGTTATTTCATGGAAAAGTGTCAAAAAGATAAATACAACTTCTTTGACCCTAAAAGAAAAGTATATAGCATGTTATGAGACTAGGTCAAGAAATATGGCCTCAAAATTTCATTTTAGTATTGAGAGATGTAGACTCCATTTCAAGATTTTTGAAACTATATTGTGACAATTTTACAGTTATATCTTTCTCTTAGAACATTAGGAGAACTTCTTGCTATAAGTAGATTGACATTAATTCTACCATGTGAAAAAAGAAATTTGTAGTCCCTCATTAGCATATACTTTCAATAAGTATGTTATTAGACCCACTAACTAAAGATGTACCTATCTATATGTTTCATTAACATATCTCTCATATAGGACTGCTAGAAGCCTAAACTTCTTTTTTTGTGGGAGTTTCCATTTTATATATGTTTTGAGATGATTGCTTACAATTTGTGTAATCTATGCTTATTATAAAAGTTTATCACTATTTATGACATTTTGTAACTCTATGTTTTTTTTATGAGTAACTAATTGATGATATTTGTTATGTTGAATCTTTGTTGATGTTATTGTCATGATTTTGGATTAATAGAGCCTAATTATGTACGACCTATAAATCCTATCTATGTGCTAGTTATATATAATTAAGTTTAACTATGTATATTACTATGAAAGTACTATGGTATCATTATACATTTAAATGAAAGAATGTTGAATTAGTTAATAAGCCCATATTTCTAATGAAAATGTTGAAACTTATTTAAGTGTTTAGACTCAAAGTTGGTCATCAGCTGTTTAGACAGATTGATGCAGTCTTTGCTTCATATTTACTTAAGGATTGATTAAGGGACATATTTAGCTATATTGAGGAGGCTCCTTCAAGTTTATGGGCTATCTTACTTTTTTTGTACATTCTTTTCCTCAGTTTCTCTCTTTCAAGAAAACCTTATGCATTCTTGCTTTCTTTTTATCCCCTTACCCTATGGGAAGATCAATTTTCTCTCTATAAGGAGTGCTTCACTTCCTCCAATGAAATGAAATGTTGTGTTTGCTCTCGCAGCTCCTCCAAAATATATACTTTGTCCATTAAAAGGATCTCCATAAGGGTTGATGGCATTGTAGACCTTTTTCAAAATATTATAGTTTAAGCTCAAATTTGAGTAGTTTCCACACTAAACCTTTGGATGTATTATTTGTGACTCTCCTTCTGTATCATGTTAAAGAGCATAGAGGAATCTCCGGAGCTATTCTTGTTACTGGAAAAGTAAGTTTTAAACCTTAGCTTAAGTTGCCTAAAACTCGAGATAAACCACTTTAAGATGATTTGGTGCCATTCTCTTGTACATTTGCTAAGGTTGAAGAGAAGGCCATGCACTTCAAGGTGTTTAAAGCTTCTTACAAGTGTATTATTTCTTAGTATTGGTCGAAATGATTAATGGGATCTATTGTACCCTTATAAGCTTCCAAGTTATGTAACTTAAACTTGGGTAGGGTACTTATTATTTCATAAATAAAAAGGTTATTTAGAACTTATTGGGACCTTTCGTGTGAAGCATCAAAAGGGAAGTAGTGTCCTTATACCTCTCTTTAAGGATCATGTATGATTTTTAAGATTCAATGGTACTGTTAGTCTCATTATCACTATATGCTCCTTCATTGATCTAAGAATGCAAGATGGCGTCTACTCTTTTTTGAGTGTTTTATGTTCTTAAATATTTCTTGAGGCTTCTAGAATTCTTTCTAGGTTTTCCCACTTAATTTGGTTCCAAAAATAGCCCCAAAATGTTAAAATTACAAAAAGAGTTACGTGTTGGAAGGGCTGAAATTCGCTGAAATTGTTGTTTATGCTCTCTATCACGATCACGATCATGACTTACTTCCATCCTTCCAATTCTTCTCTTTTCTTCAATTTCCTATTTCCATACACTCAAACACACATCACACACCTTTTGAAACATAAAATTAAGACCCAAATCATGCTCAAAACCATATAAATGCTTTTAATATAAACAAACACTACTAATAACATAATTCTAAGCATGTATACATGATAATCATTTGAGAAATAATCAGAAGGACACTTAAACATCTATCAAAGCATAGTATAATTTACACCTATTAACATCCTCATAATTAAACTTTTGCTTGTCCTCAAGCAAAAACAAAAACAAAACACAAAATCAAACAAACCAAACGATAACACATACATTCATGCCACAAGCACTAATAATATAATGACATCTAACTTGACGAAACCAATTTAACCATAAACAACAATCATTCAAGTTGTTCCAACATATTAACCTATGAAATTTATGGCTAAGCACTTTGGATTGGATATACATACTAATCAAGACATTAACATTATATTCATTCACCAAAAGCACTTTCATAGATACATCGATAATTAGTAATCAACCAAAATTGCAACTATCACTAAGTGTCCCTTCATGAAATTTTTTTCTATTTTCAAAGATCAGTAGGATTTATTTATCGAAACACCACTTTTTATTTTTTTAACGATAACCTATTCTTTTGACATGAAGGCAAACACCTTGTCATGAATATCTCCCAATTACTAAACTAGGCCACGTTTTATTAATTAGCTTGGTTGGAATGTCATTCTAGCTTTCTGACATAAAGACAAACATTTTGTCATGAATGCCCCTAGTTACTCAACTATATCACATTCTCAACTGGCTATTAGCTATATTTTAACCCAATATTTGTTTTAAAAGGGCCAGTAGAATAGTTATTCATTTAATAGACATACATTTTTTTCATTTCACTTACTCTACCTCATTTCTTTTAGTCAATCATCCTCATGAAAAACTGCTAATGATACTAAAATATTCAATTAACTTATAATTATAAATGTACATAACAAATTTCCTAAGGTGAACAAACTGACGTCATATCCTAATTATCATACATATTTAACCAAAGATACTAAAAACATAAAATGCAGAAGCCAATATGCCTTTACAAATTCAATGACTATATTCGAAGCTAAACTACTTCCATCAAGTTATTTCCATTAACACATTCACACAATTCACACATATGCTCACGCCATGTCAACCTAATCAAAAACTAAGACAATATCATACGCAAACTTCACACACATGACATGCCAATGCAAAATTAGGATCTTTTAAAAAATTATCTTCTTGACTTTTGATTTCTTAATTAGATTCTTAGAGATGACATCAATTAATGTTCTTGCAAATTTACGTTCTTTTCTTGGTCGGGTGATTAGCTGTAAACCTACATAATTGGTTGATAATTTCCTACAAAACAAGATCCGAGGTTGGCGTTGAAATAAGAATTTTGACGTCTAAGTTATTTTTTAGTTTTCAAATTTTGACATCTAAGTTAGTTTTTAGGTTGAGAATTGAAGATTATATTACCTTTTTAATTTATGTCTTATTGTTTTCACTTATTTGAATTGTGTGATGGGTGAAATCTTATATTACCTTTTTAATTTCTATGTCTTATTGTTTTCACTTACTTGAAGTGTGTGATGGGTGAAATCTTATAAATTCTCTCATACGTGTCTAAACCTTAGCATTTAAATATGAGAGGAAAATTGACATGAATATGACAAGAGAAAAAGAAATATAACAAATAATGAAACAAATGAGGTGCTAAAGAACAAGTTGAAATTTAAAGAAGGATCAGGTTGTAAGTTTTATCAAATTTTGAGTTTGTAAGAAAGTTTTTATTTTAAATGATAACAATTTAATGAAAAATAGATGATTCGAAGAATTGTATGAAGAACACTTCTATATTAAAGAATAAGAAAAATATTTCATTATAATATAATTGCTAATTTAAAGCTCTTACACTATCAAGAAAATTAGCAATTTGTCATATAAACCTATTATTTGACAGTAATATATTAAGCCTATTTTGCATTTTTGGTATAAAACATATGCCAATTAGAACTTAAAAATGAAGACATTCTTTCTTAGTGATTAATATATGTCATTTCATCGCTTTAGAGCTTTTGAACTCTGAAAAATAATGTCATTTGAAAGGCATATTTATAAGAAAACGTCTTTCTAATTTTATTAATATTTCCTCTTTTATCATAAACTAATAAAAGTATATGAACAAGTATATAAAAGTAATAAAAGGAAAATTTTATTAATAAAAAGTAAAAGTACCCATTTCAATACAAAAATAAAGAAAAAAAATCTAATGTTATTATAAATTTTAAAAAGAAACTTTTAACTTATACAAAAGTCCTCTCTCTAACAAATTCTCCTTTTCCCCTTGATGCTGAGTCAACTACTTTTTATTTTTCCTATTTAGGTAACAAATTTTGGCGAGCTTCCTCCCACCTTATCCTTAAACAGGCTTCTTAGTTAATTAGGAAAAATTTATAAATTTGGAGGATTATCCTATGGGTTTTCATCTTCCTCATTCCTCCTCCAATCATGTCCTGGATGTCTCTTTTCTTCACCTCTTTTCTACTTCCTTTTCAAAACCTTCTTCTTTCATTTCCACTTTATATCTACATTCGAGCACCTTCTCTAATACAGCTTCCAACCTAGCTTCTATTTCAGATCTAAACGATTAGTTGGATAAAGACAATAGTAATCCTAAAGTTACTACCCTAACTAAGCCAATATAATGTTAATTACACTTTTTGACAAGTTGATATTCACGCCATCTAGAACCAATAACCTAGTTTCAACACCAATAAAAGTTATATAGCCTAGAGTAGTGAAGTGACAATTCATATTAATCGGCTATTTAATAAAAAAAGTCCTCCCTTCCCATTAATGTAAAGTTGGGCTTTTTATTCTTAAAAAAAAATCAAGGTTATAGGTTCTTATAAATGAGGATGCCATGTTTTTTGTTTAGAGTTAACTTTGAATATAACATAATCATGGTGTTGCAATCAGGCCACTGACATGTAAATAAGAAGCCAATTTTTATTTATAAATGGTGGCCTAATATGAATCTTTAAAACATTAAACATAAACACATTCCGATATGGATTAATTTTCATAACATAAGACTCAAATGTTGGACAACCTTGGATTAAGCTATCTAGCTAGCTCATCCGGTAAGTCTATATGCCTAGATGAATATATGATAGGAAAACAGAGAATTAGATATACATGTTTTTGTATAGAACTGAAAGTGGGAAAGGAGCTTCTAGAGGTGTTAAATTTTGTGAAGTTGGATGAAGATAGAAATATGATAGCAGCTAAAATCCAATTAAACTATAATGGAAGCCATCCACCTTTTATAACAAGGAAGAAATGGAAGCTTATAGGAAAATGATGTAGATATGGTACTATACTGACGGTAAAGGAGGAAAACAACACTAGAGAAGATGCTTTGTATAAACAATTCCCCAAGCCTTAGAGCAGAAGGATCCAGCTTTAACAAAAATGGATGATAGCCTAGCTTTATGCTTAAATATGAAAACAAAATGTTCAACCATAAC
>JAOSBP010000002.1:17141395-17152106 GCA_027563825.1 Erythroxylum mucronatum | reverse complement strand
TTGTGAAAAATGTATGTTGTCTTTGTACTAGACATTATGATTTTTATTATTCCAATTTTATGATTTTTTAATACATAAAAATCAAAATCTTGACTTATTATTATTAAAGTAATTTTGATTTGGAGTGTTCACAAAAATCTACTCTTTATATTTTCTATTTAAAAGTTATATTTTTATGTGCTATACAACACGATAGATATCCAAAAATCCGAACAACCCAATGGATTTGGATATGGGTAGTAAATCGTAAAAACCGATGGATATGGATATGGATATGGGTAGAGTAAAACCTGAACCGAACCCTACCCATTGTCATCCCTAGGTGCGCACTATGTAAATATTCGGATTGACTCCATAGCCTACAAATCACGCCAACTAGGTACTCCACACTAGGCAAATCTATACGACAGACTCGATCAAGAAGGCGTAGGTTGGAGAAATCGAACACAGGACCTTTTGGCCCCATGCCCCCCACTTCACCAACTTGACCACTCCCCTAAGAGACCCATTTAGCTACATATTTAGGTATGATTCATATCTATCTTTGTTTAATAGTTTTTTTTTTGAGGAATTGTAGTGAGTTTGGCCATTAAAGGCAAAACAAGAGTTAAATGCAAGCTACAAAGAGCAGTACATATTTGTTAATGCAAAATGAGTTACATTAGAGAAAAAGAGCTACCTTCCTAGCTATGATAGGAATTAAATGTTCCACATTCTAAGCCAATATTCCTAGTTGTGGAATTTAGATTGTGCAGGCTAAGATGACTTCTAATTTGTAGAAACATATTGTTTTGAAACTGCGCCTGAGATAAGCTCTATTCTAAAATTTTTGAAAGTTCCTCTCATCCCAAATAGTCTTGATAATAAAAGAGAGAGCAATGGAAAAGCACCATCTGATAGGATTATTCGAAAATGCAAACTGACCACACCAAGCCTTGAAAGTGTTCCAACGATTAGGAATATTCACCTTATAACATTTGTGTAGTATCGCCCTCCAGCTGGTATTGACAAACTCTCATTCGAAGAATAAATGTTCATGACTTTCCTCAGCCATCTGATGAAGGATGCATTAGTTAGGTATATTGAGAAAACACTTCAACTTGTCTATTGTTGGCAATTTTTCCTTTTCCACGATGTGAATGCAGCTCGAGGATGGCAATGCTTGGTCTAAACCACTTTAGTACAGGGAATTATATTAAGGTACTTTTGTAGGAGATTCCTATAAGATTGGTTGGTGAAATTCTCACTTCTGGAGTACTTCCAGATAGTTTTATCCTTCCCTCTAAGCACGTTAGTTTGGTGAAGCTTGTGATATCTAGAAACAGGAACTTCATTTTGTGTAAAAATTTGTCCATCCCTTAAAGCATCCTTAACTGTTATCTTCTAGTCGAGAGCAGTTCTAAGACAGTCTATCCCTTACAGGTTGATTAAAGGGCCACACGATACTCAATTGTCAAACCAGAAACTAATCATTTTACCATTCCCCATCAGAGTGAAAAATTCATGTGTATAAAGATGTAGGATTGAATTTAATACTCCAAATGCTTCTTTCCTTTATGAATATATCATCGACCCATTTACACCAAAGAGATTGTTTTTCAATCAACAATTGCCAGAGTCTTTTTCCCATCATTATTGTGTTCATCAGTTTCAGCGAGATGATCCCAAGACTCCCTTTATTCTTAGGTAAACAAACCTCTTTCCATTGCATTCTAGCACTCCTGGTAGATTCCTACCATCCATTCCATAGAAATTTATTGAAGATCCTCTTGACAATTTTAATTATCTTCCTAGGTATAGCTAAATATACAAACCAAAATACATTGATAGAGTTCAGCACAGAGGATATGAGTTGGATCCTACTAGCTGTAGATAGAGTTTTAGAGCTCTAGGATGCAATTTTGCTTTTGATTCTTTCAACTAGCAAGTAAAAATCAATAAAAGAATGATTAGGAATTGAAATTGGGATACTAAGCTAAACTATTGACAAGGATAAATGTGTTAAACCAATGATGGATTGGATAGCTATGTCACTCTCTAAAGTAGAAACCACTTTTTGTACGATTCACTTCCAAACCAAAGAGATTACTAAATATTTTCAAGGCCTTCATTAGTATAGAAACTGAAGTTTGATCTACCTTAGAAATCAGAATAAGATTTTCTTCAAAGCTCAAGTTTATAATCCTTAGGTTTTTGCATTTGGAGTGATATTTAAAAGCTTTAGTTTACTCTAACACAGCTTTAAGAGTTCTATTGAAGACCTCTATAACAAAGGCAAAGAGATATGGAGATAGGGGATCCCCTTATCTAATTGCCTTAGAGCTTTTGAAATGTTTACTAGGCTGCCCATTCACCAAGACTTTAAAGGTAGGAGTCATGATACATTTTGAGATCCATTGTATGAAGTTTTGTGGAAAATCCAAAGCCTGAAGAGTATTAAAAATGAATTTCCAATTAGTATTATAAAAAAATCAGGTTAACCTCGAGGAAGCAGTTCTTTCTTTTGCTTATGAAACCATAAGCTTTGACAAGTTCTTGTAGTAGTAGCAAATTGTCTCTTATAACTCGACCTGGGATAAAGGCCCCTTGAGAAAAATCAATGTAGTTCCCCAACACTCTTTTTAATCTCCGAGGTAGCACCTTGGAGATGATTTTATAAATTGTATTACAACATGAAATTGGCCTAAAATCAGAGGATTTATGCTCACCACCTTTGGGGACAAGAGTAATGAAAGTCTTATGGAATTCTATTAACATCTTTCCTTTGTTGAAGAACTCAAGTATTGCATCAATCATTGTAGGCTTGATTAAGTGCAAAGCTTTGTTGAAAAATAGAGGATTGAAACCATCTGGACTAGGTGATTTGTAGGGGTTCAAGGTCTTCAATAAGTCTTCAATTTCCTACTTGGAGATAGGTTGAGTCAACATTCAATCTCTTGAGCAGTAATTCCAAACTACATAAGTTCACTAAAGAAGTGTTGGGATGAAGTGGCGTTAGAAGGGGCTTTTATAAAATCTGAAAAGTAGCCAAATGCTACAAGAGGCAAGGAATGTTGTGAATTAAACTCATGGTTGTTATGTATTAGTGAGACTATTTTATTGTTGCTTTTCTTAGAGATAACTACCCTACGAAAAAAAAATTATATTTATGTCTCCCTCCCTGTGGAAAAAGTTGTATTCCTATCTCCCCCTCTCATACATTCAACCCTCGACCTCTATTTTAATAAGGAATAATCATAAGTATTAGAGAAGTGTTGCATGGTAGATCTTTCCTAATTCTGTAAGTAGGTGGACTAAGGATCAGCTTGGAGCTGGGATTGAAATCTCTGAAGGGCAGTTCTTACTGTATTCAAAAGATGGTAAGTGTTTCAAATATTGTTCTTAAACAATAATTTCAGTTTTTGCTTAATAAGTGAGAGTTTCTTAGCATCAAAATATAGGAGTCAAATTCAGGAAGTTCAGTAAGGAATTTGTTAAATCTAAAGGGAGAATAAGTTCTATCTGTCTCTAGGTGAGTTACAATAGTTGAGTGATCTGAAAGGCTTTGGTTGGTGAAGTGAGTTTAGTTGTTTGTAGTTTATAAACCACATTTAATTTTCCATGCATCTATCTAGTTTCTTCTTAATGAAGTTATCCCTTGCTTGTTTATTACACCGGGTGAAGAAGTTACCTACCCAGGGACATCTAAAACTTGAATGTCAAATAAGCATTGCCTCATTTCATTACAAGGGCTACCCACAGATCTAACCCCTCGTGCTTTCTCAAGATTAATGAAAGCATTGAAGTCCCCAACAATAAGCTAAGGTTGAGTGATTATAGATGCTAAGGATTTAAGATGGCCCCAAAGTGTAGATCTCTGATAGGCATTGTTATGAGAATATATAAAAGAAATAAGGACATACTTGAGTCCTTTCAAACCAGTTTAGGTGGAGTAGTTGGTATTAGGCGAAACTGATTCTAGTGTTAACAACCATTGTATTATAGACAATCAGTAGTCACCCATTGGGGTGGTGATTGTAATTAGAAATTAAGTCTCAATGCCTAGGCAAAACTTTAAGAATGTTACAATTTGGATGTTTAATACTTATATCCAGGAAACCAGTTATAAAACCTTTATTCTTTAGTACTATATCCCTCTTTAAAAGTTTCTTGTGAGGGGCATTAGCCCCCTTTGATATTCCAAGCCAATACAGTCATGTGTTAGACAACCTAGTTGGGGTCATCTTTTTTTTGCTCGATCTTCTTTTGGAAACGTGATCAAACTCTTCATTCTATTTAGGATTTTTTATTGGAATCGCTTGGGTGCACCTATTAAGCTCATAGTCAATAGGTTCCTCATAGAGAGGTGAATTGTCATGCATTTGTTCCCCAACCTTATTTGATAAGCTATTAGTCGTAATTGACAAAGGTTGAGTTTGCGTAAGAGCTAATAGAGTTGGCTACACATAAGCTTCTGTGTTATATCTATTATTACCAGTTGTTAGAGTTAGTGTTTGTGCAGAAGATAGATTATACATCTACTTCAGTGTTAAGACCCAAAACTTTCTGATAACTCCTGTGTTATATAATCTTCTTATTGGCTTCCAAACCTTCTTGACTTTGAGCTGCGGTTTCCAAGCATAAGAAATAATTAATTGGTCTTCAAAACGCTCCAAGCCTTCATCCAATCAAATGATTAGGATACTCTTAGCTAGATCAAACATAGAGGTAACCAATACATAAATTTTAGCAAATTGGACTCTTCTTACCTTATTTATGGCTTGGTCCAAGCAAATTGTCTTGCTAATGAAGCTGGTAAAATAGCCAAGTCTTGTTGTGGTCTAGTATTTAAGTGGACACCATGTATGTTGATCCAAATAAGAATATTGTCCTATAAACCAAAGTTTTTCTAATTTCTCATAGCCTATTGTTTCATTACAAGGTATGCCACTCTCTTGTCAATGAAGAATCCAACTAGTGTTGAGTTCCATTTAGCAGTGCCTGCTTTAAGCACCGCTAAAGGAGTTGAGACAATTATGCTATCAGTAAAGGCTAAGCGTGGAAAGTAGTTGAGTTTCACCTCGAGGGTAACCTTACCTACCACCCGGACCCAAGGTCTTTTGATGTTAGGTATGGAGTTAGTTTTTAAAGTTGTAATGGAGTTAGGTGTGCATGAAACAGGAGGATGAGAAGGGCCAGTGGTTGTAGTGGAATTTGAAAGCAATGGTGAGAAAGAGTCTGAATCTATGGAGGCAGGTTAATTTCTGATGGGCAAAGCAAAGATATGAGGGAGTAGAGAAGCTAGAAGGAGATAAACTAAGCAGTAAGCTGAGGATAGTAGAAACAGGCAGAAATGGGATAGTAGTGAGGCATAGAGTGGTAATTTAGGACGTAAGAAGCTGACAACAAAGTATAAATGGAGGAGAGGTAAAAAGAAAATGAATGAAAAGGGAAAGGAGTAAGGTGAAGGAGAAGATGAGGGTAAAGAAAAGATTCAGACGAGACAACAATCAGAAATGCAAATATAGAGACGAACAAGAGGAGAAGGATGATAAACAGTACTAGTATTCAGTCTTGTTTTATAGATTTGTATTTCCATCCATTGAATAAATAATATAATTAGATTTTATCTTAGAACAGACCAATTACAGATTTTGATCTTTTTAACACATTAAAAAAATTGTTGTAAAATTTTTCTCTAATTTTCATATTTTTGTTTTTTATCTTCTTATTTTATTTTTTATTTTAAAAAAAGCTTAAATGTTATGATTACGAAACAATTTGATAGTTGAATTGTTATCATAATCACAATATATTAATCAAATACTCACTTATGGAGGGTGTTTATGTCTTTCATCTCTTACTTACACATGATAGGATTAAAAAGTTTTTGTAGTTATTATACTTATCCAATAATTTGTGCAACTAACATAAAATAAGAGCATATTATATATATGTTAGAAACATATGACATCTCAACTAATGAATTGATATTTGAATCGATTTACAATTCCATACTTTAGATTATTTATAGCATCAATTATCATCTTAATGTCATTATACAGATGCTTTATATTCATAGATGTGGTTCCACTAGAGACATTATGACTGAACTTGGATTTAATATGATCCTCCTTTTTCTTAAACCTTTAAATTAAATTACTTTTTTAGACAATCTCATTATAATTACAAGACAATTTGATAGTTGAATAGCTATCACAATCACAATATATTAATCAAATACTCACTTATGGAGGGTGTTTATGTCTTTCATCTCTTACTTATACATGAAAGGATTAAAAAGTTTTTGTAGCTATTATACTTATCCAATAAGTTGTGCAACTAACATAAAATGAGAGCATATTATATATAAGTTAGAAACATATGACATCTCAGCAAATGAATTGATATTTGAATTGATTTACTATTCCATACTTTAGATTATTTATAGCATCAATCATCATCTCAATGTCATTATACAGATGCTTTATATTCACAGATGTGGTTCCACTGGAGACATTATGACTAAACTTGGATTTATTATGATCCTCCTCTTTTCTTAAACTTTTAAATTAAATTAAATTACTTTTTTATACTGTCTCATTATACTAAATTAGATGAACACATCATTATCTTAGGTTATACCATTACTAATAACCTATTTTACCTTTTAATATACTTCATATCGACGTTAGTGTTTTAAGCATTGGGTTCTCAATGATTACCTAGATAAAGTGCTTAAAACTTGCCTCCATTCCTACAAAGAAATGAAGGTGATTATATCTATTAAAAAGTATCTCATACTTGTCTAATATACTTTTTATATCTAGAATTAGATGTTTAATTCCCATTTCAACATTCATTTTAAACCTTGAATACTCAACTCAAAATCAAGCATTCTCGTATTTCTATAATTGGATTTTTGCATAAAATCCATTTAGAAACTGAGATTTAATATATTCCATTAAATACTCAATGGAAAAGAAGATCATCATTGATAACAACTATCATAAATATTCACTTGAAGAAAATTAAATAAAACCAAAATTTAAATACTATGCAATCCTAATAACCTAATATGCATAGAAAATACATCTCCAAAAATCAACTTGGCATAGGATATATAATCAATTGTCTTATATGAATGTACTTCATATTCACATATCTACGATCTACACGTGGATATAATTCTATTTGATATCTAAGTGTTTAGTTTTACACCGATAGTCTACATTAGTATTCTTTTAACTACTTTCTAGTGTAATTAATTGTACACAATGTATATGAGATTACCAATTGCTCTAAAATAAGGAACCTTCTTTATCCCTTTCTCTTATAGTGACATCTAAAGATATTTTTTATTGCTCAGGTGCTCACCTTTAAGAATAAGCGTAACAAAAATCATTTAACAATCCTATATATATATATATAGGTAGTAATCTTTTTGAATGAGCCGTGACAATATTAATCCTAAAAATGTATACAGTCTCACCTGTATTTTTTATCTTAAATGTGGTTGGTAACCAATTTATTTATTTACTCCATAAATTGGTTGTTAACATTCGCTATCAAAATCTCATTCACTTATAATGATAAAATTACATATTCATTGTTGAATAATTTTAGCATATATTTGGTGGTATTTTCCAGTTATACTAAAATCATATGATATGATTACAGCTTAAAACTTAATATATCATTGTCTTCAAGATTGCTTTATACCATATATTACCTTTAACAACCTAAACACTTTATGCTTTTGGCCTTTCTAAATGAAACCTTATGGTTATTCCATATAGTTTTCTTTATCTAATTCTCCATTTAAAATTGCATTCATCATATCCATTTAATATAAATCAAGATCCATTCTAACTACCAAAGTGAGAATTAGTAGAATCGATGTAAAGCTCATTATAGGTGAGAGTGTCTTCTTATAATCAATTCCTTCGTGTTATTTATATCTTTTTACCATTAGACATGATATGTATCTTTCAAAATTGCTATAGGTTTGGAATCCATTTGTTCCTGATGATTTTATGTCCTTTAAAAAGATTAATCAAGTCTCATATTTGGATTGAGGTCATCAATGTTAATTCTTCAATTGCTTTAATAATTTTATCCTAAGCAAGACTAGATAGAGTCTTTTTACATTTATTGACTCATTATTTTCTTGTGTAACTACAATAAATATTTTTTCCTTTGACATCAAAAAGTTGTATAGGAATTAATCCACACATATTGTGAGCACAGAGGAACATATCTCTCTACTTTTATATTACTTCCACACATATCAAATAATAGTAAGGAACTTCCGTTAAGTTGGAATTATCACTGATCATAAACTAATTTATCAACACCTAAATTGCTTTCATTTGGAAGATCAACATGATTTGATATCTCATAAAAAGATAAGTTTTTTCGTATATCTGCTTTCTTTAGGAAAATATTCTCTAAAAATGTGATATCATATGGCTTGAATGTAGCTACTTTTTTATTATCTCGTTCACTTATGAATACATATCCTTTAAAATGTTAGAAATAACTTTTAAAGATATTATTCTTTCCTATATTACCTAATTTCTCATGCTTGTATAAGGGATTGTGAATGTATTAACATATACCCAAACAATCACAGGTACTAAATCAAGCTTTTTACCTGTCCACAACTTACATGATGGTTTAGTAACTATTTGGCAAGTACTCGATCAAGTACATATATGGTTGTTAATAATGAATCACCATAATAGTTGACAAAAAAATTTGCATATGTCATCAAAAACCTAACTTTTCTAAGAACAATTAGATTTCTTTTCTCTACAAACCAGTACTTTGCTGAGAAGCACAAGAAATAGTCAATTTATTTATTCATTCCTTTTTATCATATAACCTTTTGAATTGATCAAATAAGTTCCCTTGTCCCTGATTAATTATTAGAACTTTTATCTTCTTATCTAAATAGTTTTCAAGTGAAGTCATATACCGTTGTAAACAACATAATGTTTCAAATTTGTAGGAAATCAAATAGATATAATCGTACTAAGTATTGTCATCGATAAATTAAGGTGGTGACATAAGTACCCTTGTGCCTTGCTTTTATATTCATTTGCGCACAAATATCTTAGTGAATTAATTCTAATAGCTCAATAATTCTTTGTCCCATATCAAATGATTTTCATGCTATTTTTTCAACTAAGCAATGTTCATAAATAGGTAAGTTTACTTTATGTAGGTCTTCTAAAAGACCCTATTTAACTAGTTTATTTATTCAATCTTGTATAATATGACTAGGTATATCATATCACTAAACTAGTATTGATAGCGCAAGTATTAAATAAATAATAATTAAAAAATGACTATAATAATCAGTTCCAAAAAATATAAATTCTGTGTTAAAAAAAATAAGATTTTATCAAGTCTTAGGAGAAAAAAGTACATTATGTAGGATAAGGGTCCAATTACCATACATGACTAACTAGTAGAAGCTTATTTTATGGAACTGAACATTGAAATTCTCCTACAAATATCACATAGAAATGTATATTTCAAAATTACAAAAATTAGAGAACAATAAAATTTTGGTGATTGGAGCACTTCTCTATTTATTTGAGCTTATATTTATTACAATTAAATTACTTATGAATATATAAAGAGAAATATTTTTTTACATATTTACTCTTCCAATGTACCAAAAAGTAAACAAAGGAAAAGTGATCTAAATATTAGGCTCGGCATTTGATTTAAAAATTTATGTTCAAATCTAAGTTTGAAGCTCACAGCCCGCACCCGAGTTTAATTAGGCTTGAATGGCTCGAATCTTAGTCGGACCTAGACTAAGCTCAATTAATTTTTTAATTTAAAATTTAAAACTACTTTGTTTTATGCTGTTTTATTTGATATAGTCGAATTTTTGGATTCAAACTAGGACCTGACCCAAAGCCTAAATTAAAAAAAATTGAATTTAGCTCAAAGTTAGGTCAATTCAGACTGGTCGGGTCG
The DNA here is from genome assembly GCA_027563825.1 of Erythroxylum mucronatum. Classification (NCBI taxonomy): domain Eukaryota; kingdom Viridiplantae; phylum Streptophyta; class Magnoliopsida; order Malpighiales; family Erythroxylaceae; genus Erythroxylum; species Erythroxylum mucronatum. The sequence goes on along the minus strand of JAOSBP010000002.1, from coordinate 17,142,131 downwards.
GCCTAACGAGGCCCGGTCTAAGTAGGCCCATCTCAAAGCTCAGGCATAGATGCCCTGACAACAAAAGTAAGAAATTGTCTCCCATGCAAAGAGGATAGGGGACGTAGAAACATAAATCAAATTTACCACTTATATAAGGCAACGCTTAACGATGATAGAGGTACAGACTGAAAACCCTAGTAGCTTCGTTATTCTAAAAAACCTAAAAGCTTGACTTGAGCGTCGGAGGGACCTTCCGGGAAACAACCCCCGGAGAGTCTTTGTTTGTTTTGCAGGTTATCTAAAGCAAGGTTTCTCCAGATCATGGATCAAAACAATGACATACCAGCCCTACAGAATCCGGCTGAACTAGTTGGCGCCCACTGTGGGGCCCGGCGTCAGGGCACCACGTCCAGAACCACAAGACTTAGTCAGGCGGCAATAGCTAATCCTGACATCGCCGTCGTCACGGCACCTGCATTGTGAAGGATGGCTTTGCTGCCACCTGCTGCTCTACTACCAGCACGGGAGCTTGGCATAGTCGAGGCTTCTTGAGGGGGACACGGCTTAGAATGGAAAATATAAGAAGCTCCGAATGGCGAAGCGGCCGATCGATCGCAGCCGTCAATACGATCTTCGGGAGTAGCACAGCAGGAGGGAGGATTGATAAAGGAAGAAAGAGACATGCCGGACAGATTGGTGAAAACTCGCCAGCAAGGCAAAAGAAACTAAGCGACGTAGCGATCTCGTTCGACGA
>JAOSBP010000002.1:17104902-17122870 GCA_027563825.1 Erythroxylum mucronatum | reverse complement strand
TGGAAGTCGAAGTAAGCATATCGACATTAAATATTTAGCCATAAGAGAACGTGTTAAGGAAGGAAAAGTTGTCATAGTGTACATTAGCACTGATTTGATGATTGCGAATCCTTTAGCTAAAGGCATGCCACTTAAGCAATTTAAGGATCACATAGTGCATATGGGACTTAGTTCCACAATGTGATTTTGTTGTATATTTGTTAATTCAATGAAACTCTTATTCAGTTTGATATTTTCTCATAAATTTTGTGCACACATATGTTGATTGGTTTTGAGAAATGTCGTTGAAGTTGGACGTAGAATAAACATATGGTTTATTCATTAAGTTGAAGGGTGAGTAATGAGAAATTTTGTATAAGTAATACATGGAAGATACTACTAACTATAAGAGGACCTATCACCATGATTCATATATTTGATTTCTTGTTATATGTGGTGGTTTTGGGTTAAATGGACCAAGTGGGAGAATATAAGAATTTCGGTCAAACCTTCCCTACTTACCTACCTATATATGGTCCATTTAATCATGACCCGTAAATCCCGCATATGGTTTGTCACCTACTTCCTCAACCTTTCACCTCTGTGATGGACAGTAAGGTATGAAAGTGTTGTTTAAAAATAAACGTTGGTTTTATTTGGTCCCTATTTTCACCGAAGCTTCAGTTGACACCATCGATGCTGTTGAGGAAGAGGATAGAAGCTCCAACCTTCACGGAGACATCCAAATCTTAGGTGGAAAGGCAATAACTGAAGGTACATGGTTCTTGGTTTAAGCTTCCGTTGCTAAACATTATATATATATATATATATGTTGTTTTAAATGCATGGATCTTTATGTTAAAGTTGTTGTATAAGATGAATGCTACTGTTGTGGTTTATCTTGCATAAAGTACTATTAATATTATTTTAAAATATCATAAATAATAATAACAACTAATTTAATCTGATAAGGACACGCTAAAAAGTAATTTATACCATTTGTTCATAGGTATATACAGTACAAACATCGTTTGTTTACCCCATCACCATAACAAAACATAACCTATTGCTGGATACCTTTTACCGTCTTTCCCCGGTTGCCCTTTTGTGGAATTCTCTTTGCGAATGCGCGGAGAGGAGATGGAAAATGACATGCTCTATCGAACAGTGTCTAGACAGGCCCAGACTCTTCCCAGGACCCTGACGTTGACTGCCTTGCATTAAGTTCAACTTGAAAATAATCTACGGAGCCCAAATTTCAAATCATGTCTATCCTCATAATTAAACATTGACATAGATTCCTCTGCCTCTCCACTCTTCTATATCTATCCAGAAACCTGAAGAACTACCATAACCCCCATTATCCCACCTGCCTTATGTCACTATAAATATGACCAAAGCCAAATTTCACAGCTACTCCCAATTAAGTCGAATCCTTCCATCTTACCAATATCTTTGACATTTCCCGTATTTGTTAGTTAGAAGGTTTCCCTTTAAACATACAGATAGTTCCTTCCTACCAAATTTATTTAACTTTGTTGACTATGCTTCACTCTCTTTTACAAGATGACGCGTTTGATCCTGACTTACTACAAGCGCCATCGAATGCTCTCCATATAGGCTGGAAGGAAACTCCTAAAGCCCACATATTCGAAATAGAACTTCCAGGCCTCACAAAGGAGGACGTCAAGCTCCAACTTCAGCAGGGCTCGGTGCTGCACGTAAGCAGTACGACTAGTGCAGAAGAGAGGCTCTTGGAAGAACAGACAAAAGGCGAAATAAAATGGCACCGTAAGGAAAGAATGAACCTACCTGGTGGCTTTTCCAAAGAGTTCAGATTGCCTGGCGATGCTAAAGTTGACGAGATTAAGGCTTCAATGCGTGATGGATTGCTCACTGTGCTCGTACCTAAACATCATCACGGTCAGAATGAACACGATAATGACAACAACAAAAAGCGTAACAAACACTATGCCGTGACGATAACAGGGCCAGCAGATAGTGCTAAAGCAGATGTTAAGGAGGATCATCATCGTCCCAAAGGACGACTCGGCCGTTTCGTTTGCTGCAAAGCTTAAGGTTAATTATGTGAACAACGAGAAGTATTTGCAACAATTCATGGCTTCGTTTGACTCCGCTCTGTTTTGTGTGATTGTGTGGTTTTCTCTGTAAAATTAATTGTTTATGTTTCTATATGCAATCATGTATATTTTGAAGTTACAAATGGAATAGAAACCAAACCTTATCAATGACGGTAATCAAAAATAGAAAAAGTATAACTTATTAATACTAAAAGTCCCAATGCATAATGGAATGGAAGTCATCTTTAAAAAATTTCAGATTATCTCTTAGATCACTAAAGTATGTATAATAATTTGCATAGCATTGAAAAATAGCTGCTAGAGTTGATTAAGAAATTTATCTGAACAAGAAGACGATTTTAATAGTAAAATAAACGTTCAATCAGGAAAAGCCAGACCTTGGTTGGGTTCTCCACCAGAATAACGCGATTTCTCCTCATTCTGGTGTGCAACTTGAAAATATAGTTTTTCACCTGATCGTGCTCCCTACCTATGACCTGCATAGAGAGTGCTCCTCACGTACTTTAGTTGAATGTCACTTGTTTGTTCACAACTGCCGGCTGATGTATAGTATAAATATATAAGGCTTAGAAATACAAAATGAACATCAGCATATATAAATTTCGAGATCGAGTAGCAAGTAATTCTTGAGAGTCGTATACCTGGCGATACATTTGATCGCAAATGAAGAAGCTTTGTTTTGCATCGATTCTCTTCATTGTTCAATTTGAGTTACTGCTCAGTCTCGCTTCTGTTGCCAATGCCTTACTACCTCTCAAACCTGTCGTTGTTGGTCTGGTGAAGCCTAAAACAATAGTACCAAAGACAACGACAATATTGTTGCCTCCACTGTCCAACAGTTACTACCTTAAAACATGCCCAGTTGTCGAGCAAGTCATCCAAGAAAAGATGGCTTATTGGTTTCATCAGGACAACTCATTGGCTGCAAGCATCATTCGCTTGCACTTCCATGACTGCGCTGTTAGAGTATGGATTCAGCTTTCTTTATTTAAAAAAAAAAAAGAAACCTTCCCATTATATAAATCTTCAATTAGTTTTTTTGTTTTCTTCTTCTAATGTCAAAGGGTTGTGACGCATCAATATTGTTGAATCACAAAGGAAGTGAACGGAGAGCTTATGCTAGCAGGACATTGAGAGGCTTCCAAGTGATCGATGACATAAAGGCAGAACTGGAGAGAAGGTGTCCACGGAAGGTGTCCTGTGCAGATATCCTCACGGCTGCTGCTAGAGATGCAACTACACTTCTTAATGGTTCATTCTGGGAAGTTCCTTTCGGTCGTAAAGATGGAAGAATTTCCCTTTCCAAAGAAGCTGACATGGTCCCTCAGGGACGTGAAAATATCACAACTTTAATCCACTTTTTCGATTCCCTTGGTTTGAACATACTAGACATGGTTACGCTCTCCGGTTCACATACAATTGGTAGGAGCACTTGCTATTCAATCCAACACAGACTTGCCAATTATCAAGGAACTGGGAAGCCTGACCCGACCCTTGACGCCAAATATCTGAAGAATCTCACCAGAAGCTGCAAATGGAGTTCCAACTATGTCAATCTTGACGCTACAACTCCGAAGACTTTTGACATAGAATACTACTCTAACCTCGGAAAGAAAATGGGTTTGTTATCAACCGATCAAGCATTGCTTTCGGATCCACGAACTTCACCTTTTGTTTCTGTAATGGCAACTCAGCCTGACCTTTTCTTCAACCAGTTTGCAGTGTCGATGGTCAATTTAGGGAACATCGTAGTTCCTGGTCCATCAAGTGAAACTGAAGTAAGATTGAACTGCAACTACGCCAACTAATGGTTCTCTAAATGTTGTCTATGCCCCATATGTATGCATTGTTCTTCTGTATTGAATTTTATCGGATCGAATAAATGATGAACGCTTAATTGGTTTTCATCAACGAATTTCATTAACGTGTTAGTGAGTGGATGAAGTTCAAATGCGCTGATAAGTGTTTCATTAAATAATAAAATATTAAATACAACGTGGGCTTAACGTTAGTTTTTAATATCAGGATTTATGAGTTAAAATTTTCCATATCATAATCAAGAAAGATTGTTTCCAACTTCCTTGGCGGTGAATGGATGTTTCACCTTAAATAAGGTACTATAGTAGAAGGAAGGAGGCTATCACTCCCAATGAATTGAGTTAAAGGCTCCACGAATAAGGTGGTAGACCTCCTTTTAGCAAAGAAAGAGGAAAGGTAAACTTTGACGTGTTTTCATTCTTAAAATACTGTCTTTAACCAAGGGGAACCAGTCCAGATTCCATCATCAGCGCCCAATAGTGGCCTCAAAGTTGAGTTGACAAAAACGAATTATGTCTGTTTTAAAGTCATGTTGCCGACAGTCAGCTCCTTGTATGTTTTTTTTTAATAAAAGGGAAAGGACGAAAACGAACTAAGTAAAAAAGCGTACGCAACAGAGGCCCGATAAATCCTCTAGAAGGATCAAGTGGCACCCGATGAGTGTGGTAGCAAAATAGGTAACTTCCAGGGCCAGTTGCACAACGTAAGTGGCAAGCCAATTCGCACTTCTGTTGCTCTCTCGAAAGACAAGGCGATGAACAACAGTCCAGTTTTTAGTGAGCAACATATGAATATTCCAGTTGATGGGATTAAGGGCCCGGGACCACCGATCTGAGGAAGAGAGGATATCAAAGACCGCTTTAGAATCGATCTCCAGCTCGATATGGCGAAAACCCTGGTTCCAAGTTATATTGAGCTCGGTATAGATGCCCCAGAGCTCCGCTGCCAATGCTGAACACCATCCAAGCTTCTGTGCAAAACCTTCGAGCCATTGGCCATCGCTGTCCCGAAATAGCCCGCCTGCAGTAGCCAAGTGTGAGGACCGCCTACTGGAACCATCCGTATTAATCTTGATCCACCCTGGAGGTGGGGGTCGCTATCCAATGAGTTGTTCCTGTCGCACGATATACCCTGCAAAAATGGCGCGCTGGTGCCAACTTGTGGAAGCCTAAAGCTGACCTGCATAAGACAAAATAACATCACGCGGTGAGGAAGGCCATGTAAAATCACTATCAAAGAGGGTCTGGTTCCTCCATTGCCAGAGGAACCAACAGGAAATGCCAAACAAGGTGGCCCAAGCGTGCCCTTAGAGGCGGCGGCTAAGTTGGAGGTTGCAACGCAGCCAGTCCCGAGTCGGCAAGGCAAAGAAATCAAGCTGGTTCGTGGGCGGAAGGAATAGCCTCCAAACTTGACGGGCTTTTCTGCAGTTCCGGACTACATGCAGAGAATCTTCCTCAAATCCACAAAAATAGCAGGAGGCATCGGGAGTACAATGTATCCGGACCCGATGTTGATTGGTGGGGAGCCGTTCGTGGGCTAAAAGCCATAGGAAGGAACGAATGCGTTGAGGGCCCGGTGACGTCCAGATAGTCTTCCATACCGCATGACCCGAAGCGTCATCATGACCCATGCTCATGTTGTACGTGGAAGCAACCGAGAAATGCCCTGCTACTGTGCGGGCCCAAATTATTTGATCCGGGCCGAGATTCGGATTGGGAGGGAACATACCGGTTATCAACTGGGAAATATGAGGCGGGAGGTAGGGTTGAAAGTTGGTCTCCAGCTAGTTCCCATCAGAGTCGATATAGTGACGGATCCGAAGCTGCAAAAGGGATTCGGGAATCAGGAGAATAGCTTGCGATTGAAGGGGGCCAAGTCCCGCCAGCTAAGGGTCTAACCAGAAACGAGCATGACTGTCGTCGTCGATCATCCATTGAAGTCCTTGTAAAACTTGGGGTCAAGTAGCATTGATACTTGGCCCATGATCTCCGCCAGATCAGCTCCTTGTATGTTAATAAAGAAGAGGATAAACAATATTTACTTATAGAAGCCTTCTTTTTCAATTGTTCCAAATCCCTTCTTTCAAACTGCGGAATAGAACGAGTTTGGTTTTGAATAAGATTTTAGCTTGAATTAAAAAAAAAAAATTTGGATGAGGAGATCCGAGACCGCACTGAAGGCTAACCCATCATCTGCATTCTGAAATTAAAAAAATGTCTAAACATCATTTTAAATATTTAAACATAAATTTAATTTATATTAAATAATATTATCATTATTATTAGTTGTTACTTTCCCGACCCCACAGGGACAGCACACGCAATACAAAAAGGTAATATTCTCTTTTAGTGGGAATGTGGGATCCAATATCCATCATCCACACAACGGAACTTCAGCGTTTGACACTCTGATCTAGAAGAAGAAGAAATCAGAGATGGGAAAGAAGGCAGTTTTGATAGGAATAAACTACCCAGGTACCAAGGCAGAGCTTAAAGGTTGCGTTAACGATGTTCGCAGGATGTACAGATGTCTCGTCGATCGCTTCGGTTTCAACGAAGAAGACATCACTGTGCTCATCGACACCGACGACTCATACACCCAACCGACTGGAAAAAACATCAGAAGGGCATTGACCCAGCTTGTGGAATCGGGAGAGCCAGGCGATTTCCTCTTCGTTCACTACAGTGGACACGGCACCAGGCTTCCTGCCGAAACTGGCGAGGATGACGATACTGGTTATGATGAGTGCGTTGTCCCTTGTGACATGAATCTTATTACTGGTATATATGACATGTCTATCTTATCACCTGATGTTCATCCCTTTTTGATGACCTTGATCTCGATGACACCACCTCGTTTCTTATTATTGCAAGAATTGTGCTTGTTGATCGGGTTATAAAGTTGTCTTCCTTTTTTATAACGTTGTTGTTCCTTGGGATGGTGCCACTTTAATTATTGAATTAACCCTTGATTGATTTTAACCTTAATTCTCTGTTGATAATTCGGCACTGCTTGTACTGGTATCCATGGATCTCAATTTTGATTTTGATAAAGACTTCCTCGGGAACACTTTAAGGGTATATTCTTGTTTGATTTCTTAGCAATGATCAGATCCTGAGAATTTGTGTTATATTGAGAAACAATCAAATTAAAGAAATGGATATTAGCTAGTCTTGCAGGGTTAACAAAAGAGATTTCAGAAAATTTCTAATTGATAAAAATTCTTTGTTCCGGTAAGTGGTCTGTTGCTAGAATTTTCAATGCTGCCGTTCTCATAGATTATGCATGATATACCGTTGCTCAAATTTTTAAGTCTTTGAAAGCTTTTTGGAGCAGCAAGTTGGTTCATTTGCCAAATTATTTCTAGGGAGATAATCCTTGGTGAAAATATTAAACCACTTTAAAAAAAATGCTAGTTACAATATCAGAATCAGATGGCACATTATCAGTGATCTCTTTTCATTTTTTGTTATTCTGCTTCAACATGTCACCAAACACTTCCTGTTTATTTGTAAGTCAACTGCATGTTAAAATAAATTATTGTTCAGTCATGTGCTATGCATTCAACAGAAGAAAATTATTAATACTTTGTTTGTTGTGCATATTTGCTTTTTACATCTATCTCAAACTGTAAATAAGTGATAAATAAGGATTATGTGACTTGGCATGCTAACTATATATTGAGTTGGTTGTCAATAGATGATGATTTCAAGGAATTAGTGGACCGGGTTAGGGAAGGTTGTCGCTTGACCATTGTCTCTGATTCATGCCATAGTGGAGGCCTTATAGATGATGCTAAAGAGCAGATTGGCCACAGTACACAATCTCAAGAGCAGGAATCAGAATCTGGTGGTTTCAAAAGCTTCCTGCACCAGACCGTACAAGATGCATTTGAGTCTCGTGGGATTCATCTTCCTTCTGGTCTGCGTCACCATGGCGATGGTCATCGCCACAGGGAGGAGGCAGATGTTGACTACAGGGAAGTTGAAGCAGAGTACGGTCAACAAGGCTACGTGAAGAGTAGATCTTTACCTCTCTCAACTCTCATAGATATACTCAAGCAAAAAACTGGTAAAGATGATATAGATGTTGGGAAGCTGAGACCAGCTCTTTTCGATGTCTTCGGAGAAGATGCCAGTCCAAAAGTGAAGAAGTTCATGAAATTCATAATGAATAAGATACAACATGGTGATGGAGAAAGCGGGAGTGGTGTCTTCGGTTTTGTTGGGCAATTTCTCATACAAAAGCTGGAGAATGATCAGGGGTATGCACAACCTGCTTTAGAGACAGAGTTGGGGAGCAAGGAAGAGGTTTATGCTGGAACTGCTAAGCGCTCGTTAACAGATAATGGTATTCTAATCAGTGGTTGCCAGACTGACCAAACTTCCGCCGATGCCAGCCCCTCAGGAAATTCTGCTGAAGCCTACGGGGCTCTTAGCAATGCCATCCAGACTATACTTGCAGATACAGACGGTGAAATTGCAAATAGGGAGCTTGTTTTAAAGGCTAGGAAGATGCTGAAGCAGCAGGGTTTCACTCAGCAACCTGGCCTCTACTGCAGTGACAATCATACTGAAACTTCCTTTGTGTGTTGAGCTTAATGCTAGTTAGCAGTACTTGAGACATAGTTACTGCCGCTTTGATGTTTTTGTTGAGGTGTGTGCAAGATGTGTTTATGTGGTTGACTGTGACTTATATTTTCTTGAAACGTAAAAGATGCATGAGTGCGATTTTCAAGTTAGAAGGGGACCATGATCTCCCATGAATGTCGAGATGCTCATGCTAGAGACTTATTACAGTGGGCCATAGCAGCCCAAGCTTCCTTTATCACTCTATCAGTTACTTTTTTGTATCTTTTAATTTCTATTGGCTACTTCTAGCTGAACTTCTTTTTTTTTTTTTTTACGGGAACATAAACTAAAGGTTACAAAATGAGACATGGAAACAAATCTCAATGACATCCTCGCGGAGAACCGAGTGGCACTCTAGGGGGGCATGGGGCAGAGTGGTAACACCGATAGCAAAAGTCACAGCATAATTAGCGAGCCAATCTGCACAACGATTACTTTCGCGGTAAGTATGACGGGGGAGCACCACCCACTTGCGATTTCTAGCAGAACTTCTTATATGGGGTTTGAGTTATCTTTTAATTTTATTTCTAGCGGAACTTCTTATATGGGATTTGAATCATCAAACAGCTTCTATCAATTGTTCACGCATTCACTTACATGAGCATTATGGAATTAGATTACACGCCTTCCTATTTCTGCATTTTGACAATTGTTCTTAATGGATTGCTTCCTTAGTCTAGACGGTGGACGTGTAGCATTTCTTGGTTGAATTGTTTGGATGAAAAGACTACTGATGGGTTCGCTGGCTGGGCTGGAGTGGTCTTAATTGATTCTAGGGGTCTGGTTGCTCTTTTCTATGGAACTTTTAATATATATAATTAATATTCCCTCGACTTATATATTATTATGTCATAATGAATAAAACTATATTCTTCAATGCTTGCCCGACCTTTTTTCTTATCGTTAAGGATACAATATTGAGTTACTAGGGCAAAACTCTACATACCCGATTTCTTTTAAAGGAAGACAATCATGTTCAGTTGGACATCACAAACGTAAAGAATCAATTCTAGTATCTTTTAGGTACACATAGAAATGATAATAAAGCAGACTGTCCGATACGAATTCAAATAAGATTGATTAGTTTGATTTTATTTCATAGGTCTCCTGTTCTAAAACTTAATTTAATTTCAAAGAAGCGAACCTAATTTTAAGTTTCTAATCAATGTTTTAAATGCTAGATTAAAAATTAAACCGATAAGATAAGAAATTTTGATATGATCATAATTATGGTACTTTGTAAAAGAAATGGAACCAAAGATGAGCCAGTAATGTCAGAGTAACCGATCACAAGATCAAGAGCTAAGAAAATTATAGATGACATGGAATTTCAAGAGATGATGAGAGCTAATGGCATCATAACTAATGAAGTTGGGCAGAATGTGTAAGAAGACTTTCATTCTTGTTTAATTAATTATTTTACATTAGAAGCATAACTTTCGGCACCCCATTATTTATGTCTTAGGCTTGTTTAAATCTTTTAGGTTTAATGAGCTATATTTTAGAAATATTAATCTGAGCTTTAATTATTTTAGTGGGAGGCCCATGTTTAATGAACTTTTCATAGTTAGGGTTTATATCTTTCAAAGGGTATAAATTTATCATAATAAACATTATCTAGGGTTAGATTGGATGAATAATGAATTCTTTAAGAAAAGATTTTCTGGTCTTCTTCTATTGTATCAAGAATATAATTCTTATCCAGTTAAACACTTGTGGCAAATTTATATTCTTGTTTTCAAATCAACCTTATTATATGCGCTTTCTTTCATATAATTGATTGGGGGTTCATTAAAGTTGGAGATTTCATCTTGATCCAAAGTATGCATTTAAGGAGTTTCGAGTTCTTTAGCCTTGGGGTTTCACATCATTTGGTATAAGGGCTTGGATTAAGATAAATTATTATTTATCTTGTGTTTATTTGTTGTTATTATTGTTATTTTCATTAGAATTTGAAACTAAGGTTGATCTTGTTCTTGTGTTTTTCGTTAAAAAAACGAAAAAAAAACGAAATCAGTAGCTAGAAATGAAGAAAACAGCTACTAGCAAAAAAAAAGAAAGTCAAAAAATGAAAAAAAAATAGTTGCTAACATGAAAAGAACAAAAACCAGTTTGTAGTATGAAAAAAATAAGTTGCTAAAAAAAGACAAAATTTGATTAGTTCATATCCTAAATTAGGAAAATTAGTTAGAAAAGCCAAATAACATAAATTTCATCTTTGGGGTTGGTGTAATTATAGGATTTTCTTTTGATGGCTTCCCATTTTGTTTAGTGTCTTTAAATCTTTGCATCCAAGTTGACTTTTCCATTAGGAAAATTTTATTTCCGTATTTATGCATTAGTTTTGTAATTTTCCTTCATTCTAAGTTTCTATATTAGTTTATTTCTTATTTTTTGTTTCCATTTACACCATAATTAACAAATCAATTCTTGTTAATTTAAATTTTGTATTTTTGGGCAGGACAATTCCATTTCTCTTATGTGCCTATTTTTCCTTCATTCATTTCGATATACTTGCTTCTAGTTTTGTGCCCATCGTCTTTCTTAAGTGTTTTCAATGCATTCCTAAATCTTAATTTGTTGTTTGTGAACTACCTTGACTGGAAATTAAAGTGCAATTGAGGATAACAAACTTGAGTGGAAAAAGGCTTGAATGTGTAAAAGGGTAAAAGCCAATTTTAAGTGAAACATGATTGGAGTGCTATCTTTTGAGTGAAACACGTAAGGGAGTGAATTGAGAGGTTATCTTTTTATTGGTAACCATTTTCTTGCAACTTTTTGTTATAAGAATGGCCATTAGAAGAGACGAAAAGGAAATATTACATGAGGAGGATGAAAACATGCTTGATTTGAAAGTGATGTATAAGGAATTCATGAATGAGTTCAAGAAGTTATCTACTAGGATGGATGGGATGGAAGAGAGAATTAATGAAACCAGTAGAATCTAATAGCGTAATAGATCAATTGACAGTTATAGGAACAAGGAGGAATAATTAGAAAGAATGTATGACAAGTATGAAGATGAAGTGCAATCTATGAGGGGTAGAGGAAGGAGGGAAGAAAGAGTGGAGAGAAAAGATAGCAACATTAATGTTGTTAAGATAAAAATATCGTCCTTCAAAGGTAGGAATGAAGTTAAAGTGTGCTTAGAATGAGAAAGAAAGGTGGACATGATTTTTGCTTGCCATAACTATTCTAAAGATAAGAAAGTGAGATTGGCAATAATGGAATTCTTTGATTATACATTAGTTTGGTGGGATGAATTGGTAAAGAATAGGAGGAGGAATAGGAAACCACCTATATGCACTTGAGAAGAGATGAAAAGAGTGATGAAGAAGAGGTTTGTCCCACCTTTTTATTATAGAGAGTTGCATCAGCAATTACATAGACTCACACAAAAAACTAAAACAATAGAAGATTATCATAAGTAGATGGAGATACTATTGATTAAAGCTAACATAGAAGAAGAGGAAGAAGTGACAATGGCTCGGTTCATGCGTGGATTGAATAGGGAAATTGCTGATGTGGTTAAGTTGTAACATTATGTAAAGATGGAGGACTTAGTGAACATTGCCATAAAGTTAGAGAGACAACAAAAACAAAGAAGGGAAGCCAAGTCTTTATCAAATTCTAGCAGCAAATAAAATCCAAAATGAAACAAAAATGAAGATAAAAGGAGGGAAACTATTTGAATTCCAAGGAGAAAGGTAATGAGTCAAACAAGGGTAAGGAGGAGAGTACTTCAATTTAAAAAGGTACTACTGATCCATTCTTTACTCCTTCTAAACATAGGGATATTAAGTGCTTTAAATGTCAAGGGCATAGTCATTATGCATCTGATTGTCCTAACAAGAAGACTGCGTTTATTAAGAGTGATGATATGTTTTATGAGTCTAATGATGGTAATGAGTTTAATGGTAGTGATTTGAGTGTGCCACCTTTAGAAAATTATTTTGATGATGATGAGAATGTTAAATATGTTGTGAAGGGTGAATCTTCAGTTGCTAGACGTGCATTGAACTTGAATGTGAAGGAAGATAGCCTAGAAAAAAGGGAGAACATATTAACAAGCGGGGATTCAGGTAGTGAGGTGAAAAAGAAAGAAGAGAAAACAGAGGCTATGAGAGAAAAGAATAAAATTATAAGGATCAATGGTGAGTGACTGCACAAATAAGGAAAAGAAAGTGAATATGTAGGAGAGAAGAAGTTTGTGAGTGAAAAGAAAGAAATGAATGTGAAAAGTGAGCAAAGAGAAATTGAGAGGAGTAAAAAAGTTAAGCCATAACCATGTTTTTATGCAAAAGCGAGAGAGTTAAAGAGTACATACTTAGGCAAGAAAGCTTTAATCTTGATTCAGTTTAAGGAAACTTTGTTTACTAACACTGAACTTGACCCAAATTTTCCTAGTGTGTTTGTGACCTTATTGCAGGATTATGATGATGTTTTTCCTGAAGAGGTACCCTATGGGTTACACACCTTTGAGAGGAATTGAACACCAGATTGACTTGGTACTAGGAACTCAAATTCTTAATCGTCTAGCTTACCAAAGCAATCCAAATGAGACAAAGGAATTATAAAGGTAAGTGGATGAATTGCTTAAAAAAGGGTACGTGAGGGACAACATGAGTTCTTGTGTTGTGCTAGTTCTTTAAGTGTCAAAGAAAGATGGAACTTAGAGGATGTGTGTGGACTATAGAGTAGTCAACAAGATCACTGTAAAGTATCACCATCGTATTCCTAGATTTAATGATATGCTAGATGAGTTGCATGATGCTTACATATATACTAAAATTGATTTAAAGAGTGGCCATCATCAGATTAGGATGAAAGAATGTGATGAATGGAAAACTACATTTAAGACCAAATATGGATTGTATGAGTGGTTGGTTATACCTTTTGGTTTATCTAATGCACTTAGTACTTTCATACGCTTAATGAATCATTTTTTGCGTGAATTCTTAGGTAAATTTGTGGTTGTTTACTTTGATGACATATTATTTACAATAAGAACTTAAATAAACATGTCATACATGTTAAGACTGTTTTGGATGTGTTTAGGAAAGAGAAGTTGTATGTAAACCTTAAGAAGTGTTCATTTTGCATAGATAAAGTTGTATTTTTAGGATTTGTGGTGAGTTCTGAGGGAGTTGAGGTTGACTCTGAAAAGGTGAAAGCTATCTAAGAATGACTGAGACCTAAGTCAGTTAGTGAGGTTAGGAGTTTCCATGGCTTAACAGGTTTGTATAGGCAATTTGTTAAAGATTTCTCTACGATTGTGGTTCCATTGAATGAAATCGTTAAGAACAATGTTGGTTTTAGATGGGAGAAAGAACAGGAAAATACATTTAATACTTTAAAGGAAAAGTTATATAATGCACTTGTTTTGCTTTTTTTGATTTTTTCAAGACTTGTGAAATTGAATGTAATGCTTTTAGGATTGGTATAAGGGTTGTTTCGATGCAAGAGAATCATCCAATAGCATATTTTAGTGAGAAGTTGAGCGGATCAGTTTTGAACTACTCCATTTATGATAAGGAGCTTTATGCCTTGGTGAGAGCTCTTGAAGTTTGGGAACATTACTTGCTACCTAAAAAGTTCATGATACATAGTGATCATCAATCTCTCAAGTACTTGAAAGGGCAAGGAAAATTGAGTAAAAGGCATGCAATTTGGGTGGAGTATCTTGAAACATTTCCGTATTTGAATAAATACAAACAAGGTAAGGAAAATGATATAGCTGATGCATTATTAAGAAGGTACACTTTGATTTCTATGCTTACTTCTAAGTTACTTGGATTTGAGCATTTGAAAAAGTTGTATGTGGATGATGTTGATTTTGCTAATGTATATCAAACTTGTGAACATGCTGCAATTGATAAGTTCTATAGACATGAAGGATATCTTTTTAGGGGTAATCAACTTTGCATTCATGCATGTTCTATTAGAGAGTTGTTTGTTAAGGAATCACATAGTGGAGGGTTAATGGGGCATTTTGGTGTGAAAAAGACCTTAGATATGCTTAGTAAATATTTTGATTGGCCAATTATGAGAAAATATGTGGAAAGGGTTTGTGTTAAGTGTATTGCATGTAAACAAGCTAAGTCTAGGTCTATGCCTCATAGTTTGTATACACCTTTACCTGTACCTAGTGAACCTTGGACTGATATATCTATGGACTTTGTATTGGGTTTACCTAGAGTTAGGAAAGGTAGAGATAACATATTTGTTATTGTGAACAGATTTAGTAAAATGTCTTGTTTCATTGCTCGCTAGAAAACAGATGATGCAACAAACATTGCTGAACTTTTCTTTAAGGAAGTGGTTTGACGTCATAGTGTACCAAGAACCATTGTTACAAATAGGGATGTTAAGTTCCTTAGTCACTTTTGGAGAGTTTTATGGGGAAAGTTGGGTGCTAAGCTTTTATTTTCTACCGCATGTGATGAAAAAACTGATGTAGTTATTAGGACTTTAGGAATTATGTTGCGTGCAATTGTTGGGAAGAACTTGAAAACTTGGGAACATTGTTTGCCATTCGTTGAGTTTGCTATAATCGTTCTATTCATTCTTCTACAAATTATTCTCCATTTGAAATTGTGTATGATTTTAATCCATTAACTGTGTTGGATTTGATTCCTTTACCTTTGATTGAGATTGCTAGTTTAAATGGAAAAAAGAAGGTTGACTTGGTTAAAACAATATATGAGAAAGTGCATGAACAGATTGAGAAAAAGAATCGCAAGTATACACAAAAAGCAAATACATGTAAAAAGCAAGTTCTCTTTGAACCAGGTGATTGAGTTTGGGTGCATATGGTAAAAGAAAATTTTCCACAGAAAAGGAAGTCAAAACTTGTTACAAAGGGTGATGGACATTCCAAGTGTTGTAATGCATCAATGACAGTGCATATAAAATAGACTTACCAGGTGAGTATAATTTTAGTGCTACTTTTAATGCTTCTGACTTATCTCTTTTTGACTTTGATTTAGATTTGAGGATGAATCTTTTTGAAGAGGAAGGGGATTATGTGAGCACGACCATCGTACTTTGTAAGAGAAGTGGAACCAAAGATGAGATAGTAATGCCAGAGCAACCAGTAATAAGATCAAGAGCTAAGAAGTTCAAAGAAGCACTTCAATCCTACATAGGCTGAATTATAGATGGTATGAAATCTCAAGAGACAGTGAGGGCTAATGGCATCATAACTAATCAAGTTGGATAGAATGTGCAAGAAGACTTTCATTCTTGTTTAAGTGGTTAGTTTACCTTATAAGCATAACTTTCGACAGCTCACTACTTGTGTCTTCACCGTGACAATCCTTGTATGGTCGTAAGAGAGTCTTACGACCATGCAAAGAGGCGCCAATGAGGCCAGTCACAGTCGTGACACACCAAGTTACACCCGTGACTTTTGTGACCTGACACAAAACCTAATTTTTCACTATAAATATAATATGTTGCAGTCAAAACAAGGTATGTTGGGTTTGGGGAATCGTCTTTGGAGAGTGGAGTCTTAGGTTTTGAATAAGAAAATGGGAAAAGCTCCACTCCTTTGGAGATTTATAGAGGTTTGAGCTTCCCGACGTTGGTTCGAAGGTGATATTGATGCCGAAGAACTCGGTTAAGCATTTCTCTCACTATTTTTGTTTTTCTTTCTCTTTTAGGGATTGATTATGTTATTCTATGTCTATTTTTTGGGTGTTGTGTAAGAATGATTGAAAGCTCTATTTGATTGTTTTTATGTATGAACTTATTACTAGAATTTCAATATAATCAGTAATTGTTATGTTAAGATTCACTTGTGACAACTAATGATTTTTAATCATTAGGGATAACATAACCTAGGTTAAATGACCCGATCTTGTATGGTTGTTATTGGGCCCCGATTCGTATTAAGCATGTTTTATTTATTTTATTTTGAGGTTTAGATTAATAAGTCCTTTTAGTTAGAATAATTCGGGATTTTTAGTGTTTAAGTAATGATTATAAATTGAAGGAATTTAGTTAAATTAGAGTTTATTTAATAAGGTTTTAGACTTGAAAAGAATAAGATGGTGTTAAGGTGAGTTAGGAGGCCTTAGGAAATCAAGTGGGCTTTTAGCCCTTTGAAATAGCATTTAAATGAAGAAGGAAGGAAGTTAGATGGGGAATTGTTGTGATTTTAAGAGGAGGCCCACGAAATGTTAGCTTAGGTTATTAGTTAAGTAAAGGAAGCTTATAAGGGAAGCTTAGGATTTTAAAGAAAAAGAAGAGTATGAAGTGAGGTGTCGTTTTTAGCTTAGGTTTAAGTTAGAATAGGAATTTGCTAGAAGGAAAGAAGAGAAGCTCCACGAACTTGCTAGAAGAAAAGAAGAGAAGCTCGTTTTTTTTCAAAGAAAAGAGGGAGAAGGTTCGGCCAAAGAAGAAGAAGAAGAAGAGAAAGAAAAGCTTGGGTTTTTATGTGTGAGAAAGGAGGGTGTAAGGGTTTTATGTAAGAAGAAAGTGTAAAGGAAGAAGCTATCCTCCATTGGAGTCAAAAAGAGGAGGTCGTGGGTTTCACATAAGGTAAGGGATCTCGAAATTTCTTGGCTTTATTGTTTGGGTTTCCCTTTTCTGGCTTAAAGATGGTGGTTTGAAGAGAGATTTGTGAAGGAAAAAGGAAAGAAGAAGAGTAATGGAGGTTTGGCAAAAAAAAAATCAGATTTCGTGGGTGTCTTATGGCATGAGATTTTCGCAAATGAATTGATTAAATTGAGAGAGGTTTTAGTTGTTATAGCTTAGGAAAGGTATAGGTAAGGTTAGGTAGGTTTAAATTCAAGTTTCGACATTCTTTAAAATTTCCAGCATTTGATCTTTTGTTAATTAGAATTGTTATGCTTTGATTAAGGTCAATTAAGGCACTTGGAGATTGAGGAAGGACAAGTTAACCAATTACCAAGCCAAAGAAGTCAAGGTGGGTAATTTTTTAATAATTGAGTAATAAGCTACTTAAATATCTCTTAAATGTTTTCCTATGACTTTCAAAGTTTGAATGAAGTATTATTTGTGATAGTTTAAACATGTATTATGTGCCTTTTATGTAAACACATTGTGTAAATATTTGTCAAATTGTTTGTCAAGTGACAAATATCCGACTATGAGAATTCGGTGATTATGTGAGGGTGAATTGATGGAATGGCCATTTGTGGCAAATCTTTATGAATAGTGTAATGTATGGAAAATGTTTGGAAAATTGATTGAAAGTGAAAAAGATTTGAGTATGTGATTTAGGAAGAATGCCTAATGTGAAAATGCATGATTACTTGGGTTTGTAGTGATCCCCTCCGTTAGCAAGTGCGCACTTGTCTGTTATAGGCTTCTCCCGCCTGCCCGCTAGTGGCACAGGAGTTCCGAAATCGGACTCCCCTCTGTTCACGGCTACACATGGTCGCTTGTCGGACATGTGTAGTACGTCCTGTT
>JAOSBP010000002.1:17082303-17097933 GCA_027563825.1 Erythroxylum mucronatum | reverse complement strand
TGGATCCTGGCTTTCGGGAAGGTCCCGGAACAAAAATTTTTGTTTTCCGCACTGTGTCCATGTGATGGACACCCCGGGATTTTCCTACACTAAAGTCAAGGGAGAAATGTTTGTACTCCTAATGCATAAGGTGGGCTAGCAATAAAATCAATGAGAGTGAAAAAAAAGGCTCTTATGGCCAAAAGAATTTGGTGGTTGTCCAATGAAAAGGAAACTTTATGAGTTAAATAGATAAACAAGGAATATATAAGGTATACCAATTTCTGGAAAATGAAACCACTGACCAACTCATCTCCTAGCACGAAACTCATTTTAAACTTAAGGGAAATAATAGAGAAAGGAACAAAGCATCTAATTAGCAATAAGGAACAAACTGGTTTATAGTTTGATAACTAGACAAAATTAAGGCCTCTGTATGTTCACTTTTCCTACAAAACACTACAACTTCATCTGTCATCCAATGCAAAGTTTAAATTAGTGAATTAGAATAATAATTGCTTATGTTCTTCAAGGGGATTAAGCATTCTACTTTCTGACTTTAATAGTTACCAACCCATTCAAAGTAGGGAAGACAGGATTATTTAACCTAAGGACCTTTCTAAAAGATTCACTAATTCCTCCTATACAAGCTTTCTCACTCATATTAAATTGATCTGGTTCAAATATAGAGTTCCCAAATAGTAATTTATCATGTGGTTAGCCATTGAAAACAAGCTTCCTACACTTGATCTGGTTTATGTCTTCTTTATCACATGACAAAATTTTGAGTTTTAGTTATTACCACGTCCACATTCTCCACTTGAAATTCTTCATGAAATGGGTTCAGGTGATGACCATTCACCTTAAATATCTTCCATGTTTTTAGAATTTGAATCTCTACTACACCATAAAGGGGAATAATAGAAACCATAAAAGACTGATCCAATGAGAACATAATTTACTTAGAAATAGTTCAAGTATAGAATAATATAAAAGAAAATTTTAGCCAACGATATATTTTTTCTTTGAAATCATCTTGTCATTGGAAGCTTTAGTCTTTTCTTTAGTTATAACTACTTTCAATTTATCTCTTCACTTTCACTTTAAACATTCTTGTACTCAAAGGTCAATCACATCAATCACAAAAATAGAATGGTCATCTTGGGGTGTTTCATGACATCAAAAATATTAAAATGAATCAATTTCACATCAAATTCCATCGTGAGAGTGCCCTTATGAACATCTTTCTTATTTTAGGCCATGTTAAGTAATGGTCTCCCTAGTAAGATATGTGTGGGATTATAGGAAGTATCATCATCCATATCTTTCATATGAAATCTATAGAACTATTAGTTTGTTCATTTGTACAAGCACATCCTCAATCACCCTATCTAGATAAGCATTAGTATGATTACTCAATTATATGATAACACTAGATTCTTTCAAAAAGCCTAAATTTAAATAAGCATACATGGAACGAGACATAATATTAATCGATACTCCTAAATATAACATGGTCTATTTAATCATAGTGCCAACTTTATATAGAATGCTAATCATGTCTGGGTCCTTACACGTAGGAGGTAGAAGACCGTAGAAACATTTTCACCCATCCTAATCATTTCGTTACCTCTCAACTTGTTAGTACACAATTCCTTAATGACTTATTGATCACATCAAGTAATGGTATATTCACTTCAACCTTCCAAAAATTCTCCTAGATCTCCTTATCTTTATTCTCCTTGTTTGACTTTGCCAACCTACTAAGGAATGGTAGATGATTAGTCTTATCCATACTTAGAGATTCATCATTTAGCTTTGAACTAGATGAGGTATCCCTTTCTTTTTTAAGCTCCTTCTTAATTTCCTCTTCATTGGTTATCCTTTATGTGGTCCTTTAGGATCTTCAAGCTTTCGACCACTCCTTAAGGTGATTGCACAAAAATTCTTTGAATTTATCCCAAGTCGTGATGGAAATTCCCCCCACTTTAAGCTTCTAAATGGTTGATAGCAACCATCATTTGACTAACCTAGTTCTCTAAATTTTGAATGCTAGACCTTGTGTCCTAAAATTGAGATCTTTTCTCCTGCTAAAACTATTTTACATCCAACTGAAATTGCAAAGTGTTAGTAGCATGTGACTTAACCATATCTTTCAATGACATACATAAGTTAGATGAGGATGCTTGTGGTTTAGTTTGCAATTGATATGCTCTTTGAGACCTATGTGGGAAGTAGTTATATTGTCTATTCCCTTCCATAACTCTAGTTTAGGTGGTCTCTCCAACCTAGGTTATAGGTCTGGGAATGGATTATACTATTGGGAAAATTTTCCTCCTTCAACATTAGCATACTTCATGTTTTCGTTTTATAGAGCTGGGCAACCATCTATCAGATAGTTTATATTGGCAAATATCATGCAAGCTTTAACCTGTGCCTATTATACAACAATCTATCTAATAAAAGATGTTCTATGAATGAATTGTTTACCTTATTACTCTATGAACATCTTTGAAAATGCTAAATTATTGAGTGTTTGCCACCATACAGTCAATTAAAGTCCTTCCCTTCTCAGGAATCTTCACCTAATGCTCTACCAGTTACTGCATCTACCAAACTCCTATCCATAGGTAATAATCCTTTATAAAAATATTGGATAAAGAGTTGATCCATGATATTATGATAGGGGCAACTAGCACAAAATTTCTTAATATGCTTCCAATATATATGAATTCTTTATGATGTTACTTAATACCAAAAATTTCCTTCCTTATGCTTGATGTCTTTGATTCTGGAAAATACTTCTCCAAAAATAGCCTTTTCATTTTAGTCCATGTAGTAAAAATAGCCTTTTTATTTTAGTCCATATAGTAATACTCTCTGAAGGCAATTCAAAAATCCAATCTTTTGCTGCATCTTTTAGTGATAATGGAAATGCTCTCATCATAGTTTGCTCTTTTATTACCCTTGAAGGTTTCATACTAAGACAAACCACATCGAGCTCATTAATATTCTTATGAGCATTCTCACCTGCAAGATCATGAAAATTAGGCAAAAGATGTATCAAGGAAGACTTAAGCTTAAGCTTAAGAGGAATTTGTTCAAAAAAATTTGAGGAAGTAATCTATAGAGGTTTTTGGGTCAAATCTAGGGAAGTCAACTCCCTTAGGGTTCTCGGATTTGCCACAATTTTTCCAATTCAATTCCTTAATTTGTTTTGTTCTTCCTATGCGATCTTTGCAATTTTCTTTGAATTTCTAGAACAAATTGTATAGGATCTTAATGAGGAGACCTAGTCACTACCATGCACAAACATAAAAAGATCAAGAAACAAATATAAAAACCATTTATATATAATTATATATATATATATATTAATTTCAAACACAAAAACTAAATGAAATCCACTCCTTAGAAACAGAGTCAAAATTCTTGATGCATTTTGAACACACCAAAAAATAAAACATAATTATGCACAACTAAATTTGTAGTAGAGGTAAGAAAGGTTCATATTCGCAGAAAGTGTGTGATTATCTTTTATAATGAACAAATTGGTGTATAGGATTAGAGGGGGTCTGATTGAATTCAATTGATGTGATAAAATAAATTAAACTGTAGAAGACAAATAAAATCAAACAATACAAAATTTGCAAGGATTAGTCAATAGGTTTTAGTCTAGTTCTCAGTTTAACTAAATTAGTCAATCAAATGCATATGCATAATCATTCATAATATTGTTCTCGTACGTCTTTTTGAAACTATTAATTGTAGATTAACAATACGCTCTATTATTCTCAATTTTTCCTTAGATTGTAAGTAATTTAGATATGCTCTTTAATTAGGTCTAGTTGTCAAATAACCCAAAATAAGCTCTTTAAATTTAGTGTGATTGCTACATTAAAATTTAGTAAATTAGGTTAATCTTAGCAATAGTCACATAAGCTCAAATAATTTAACTTATATTATGTTATCCCTAATGACGGACGACTATTAGTTTAACATGCATAAATCAAAATTTCAATAATTAGGGATTGTAATTATGATTATGGGAATGAATCCAAAACTATAGTTGGCCTATATAAATTGTTCATACATAAATTCCAAACTTTAAACACAGGATAATATAATCAATTCAAAAAGAGTGTTAAGAATAATATCACTAAGATTGATCAGTGTCCAAACATGTCAATTGGCCTTGATATCCCCTTTGAATTGGAAATGAGAAGATTAACTAATGTTAAGCCTAAAAAAAGAAAGGAATGTGTCTTTTTTGCCTCTAATATGCCCATTCCTTGATTGGCCTCTAAATTTCCCTTTTATAATATAAAATTACGATTGCATGATTTTACAAAGACACGTAGGTGACTATATATGTCAATTTTCCAGAAAACACAGAGTTACACATTCATTGTTGGATTCACGAGCAAGATACATGATTGTGTAACTCACTCACACAGTCGTGTAGGTCTCCACATAGGTGTGTAAGTCATAAACAAGGTCTTTAAGTTAGTGCAAGTTTTCAGTGACTTATATGATCTCAGATACATAAATGGGTGTATGCACTTCTACACAAGAATGTAAGTTATAATGACTCCAATTCTTCCATTCTTTGTCCTATTTTCACCCTAACTGTCGTCCCTTTTGCTCCACGAAGGCAAATAAGACCAAACATTAGTAGAATACACTAAGAATGTGAGTTGAGCTCATTTTGTTTTTTTCCCCCTCCAACTTGTTTCTAAACCAAAACAAATATCTTAGACTCAACATAAACATTAATCATTAAGCATTAGGGAATAAATAGATAATCAACTAATCACTTATTAGCAATAGTGGTAGAATTGTAAATATACAACAATAGCAAAATTATAAATGCTTCTTCTTTAACCTCAAGATGTCATATGACCCATAGGTAACTATTGACTTGATTAGATGATATCTCACTATCGGGAAGAATGTTTTCAAAGATATTAGAGGGATTTTTCTCTTATTTCAAAAAATAATTGACTCATATATTAATTTAAAAAGAAATTATGTAGAAAGAGATCAAAAGGTGAAAAATTATTTAATCACGAGAAATTTCAAACAAACTTAGATTTTAGTCATTTCTTTTAGGAAAACTTGCCCAAAACGCATGTAAATACTTAAGAACAAAAAATAATTTTAAATTAACAAATTTAATGACTCAATGTACTAAAATAAAATTCTATAATTTTGAAGCTTGTAGAAATAAATAATATTAGAGACTTGATGATAGAACTTGATTGGAAGTCATATTTTCAAAATAGCTTGCTACAACATAAAAACAAGAAAATCTAAGATCCGTTAAATTCAATTTACTAACCTTTATCAGGGATGGCTATAGGTCAACCCATGGGCCTAGATGGTCAATTTTCTAAAATAATTTAAAAACATTAAAAGTGTAAGACGTCTTTTTTTTTAATTAGGCCCAAGCCTAGGTTACTCATACTCAGACTGGCCTAATGCTCAACTCTTCTAAATAAAACGATATCGTTTTGCTTAAAAGAGTTAAGTCTTAGAGCCTGGACAACCCAACCCTAGACTTAATTAGAAACACCTAAGTTTGGACCAAATTGCCACCGCTAACATTTATCATATATTGCCATGCAATTATTAAAGTGACCATTAAGAAGAATACTTTAAAATTATATTAAAATATAGGTGGGACAAGTCCATCCAATAGGTAAGCCTAGATAAGAAGGTGAATGGATTGTAGAGCCAATGATACAGATAATAATATAATGTTTATCGTATAAGCAACTCAAATATCACATACATATGATTAATATATTAGTTTTCGTAAGATTATGTTAATCTATATTAATTAATTTGACATAATTTATATTAAACATTTGAAGATGATTGTTTTTTAGCAAATCTATATCATATATCATGGTGGATGTCCCGAGACCTAACATGTTTTATTTAAGGTATCTTAAGTTTGTGTTAATATCTAATACGAAATTATGTTTCAGCAAGTTCAGTGCTGTCGGTAGTGCGTATGGGTGTGGGCCTAATAACTATAAATATACCATTAAAAGTCCGGGCCTATGCTTGTACGACGATGTTTTTTGTCGGTGAGCATCGAATTAATTCCTTTCGGTTTTTATTTAAAAAAAGAATTAAAAAAATAAATTAAATTTAAAAAAGAGGATTAGTTAGTACAGCCTTTATCCTTCTAAAGGGATAACATAACATACACAATACGGCATCGTAAACTCAATACACGTCACCGTTTACAAAACTTTCTCAAGTACTCTCTTGACAGAGTTGTTCCTGTTGGAAATATTGATTCAAAGTTAAAATTGAAGATTTTGTTTAAAGATAAGATATTTGTTAAAGAATAAAATTTTATCTTTTAAAATGAAGTTATTATCTAGTTAGGATTTAAACTTTTGAATTTGAATTGTTTTATCTAAATATTAGCTAAATTTATTATTTCATTATTTATATATTTAAGTCTTCGTATCAATATAACTAAAACCAATCAATAAAATATCTTTTGCATTATCTCTTCCATATTCTACTTTATTTTAGTTAGTTTCCGTTCTAAAATTTCAACAGTTCCGTTGCTATCGTCCTCTTCACCTCAACAAAGTCTCCTCCTCGTCTGTTGAATCGCGATCTCTTACCCAGCTGAATTGGGAAAATTTTCGGAGAATCACGAAAGGTTGGGGTCGTTTTATCCTAAAAGTTGGGGAGGCTCTCAACGACGATGTATGTGATTGTTTTGTATTTACCTTGGAATGGCCCAAACGACGCTGTTTAGCTTTCTGGTCTCTTAAGTCACGCTCTGTTGCTGACTCAAACTCCTCAATTGTTTATCTTATGTTATTAGTGAAAAATTTTAATTTCTCAACAAAAAAAAACCACCCTTTCTCAAGCACTCTCGGATGTTCCTAAAGCAAGATTCCTCTTTCGGAATTTCACCAGACGTCTCCGAATTAGGACTCCAAGCATTCTTCATCAGCATCTCCTTCCTCTTTTTTTACGCTAATTTGTCAGAAGTACTCTTATTTGTTTGCTTTAAGAGTAGGTAAGGAATGAGAGTATATGGAAAGTTTTGATATCAATCAATACCTGCAAAACAAAGCTGATGAACTTATTATATTATACTGAATATAAAAAAGTAGAAAGGATTGGTTCCAGCTTTATTAGTATTGTTGTTACATCAAGCCATGGGAAGCATATTTTCTGCCTTATTATACAAGACTAAGAAGAAGGAAAAGCAGCTTAACAAGGAAGCATTTTCTATTCCTGATCACAGCAGCGACCATATTTATAGCAGCAGTACTGGTGAATTTGGAAGAAGAAGAAGAGAAGTTGGGTCTTTCCAATTCCATAGAGGAGCGTCATCAAGTCCAAGTCCAGCACCAAAGCCGTCGTCTCGGTCGTCATCTATGGTTTTGGGTAGTAGTGGTAGTGGTGTTAAAGACTCTTCTTCTTCTTCATCATCAATATTCGCAACTACAAAAGAACGCAAGTATGCCTTCATCCCTGATCACTTCAAATCCCTCCATGAGGTCAGTTTTACCGTTTATTCTTCTGTTCTAATTTTCTTCACATACCTATTTTTTGTGTTTGTTCAAGGAAATGAAATTTAGGTTTATTTTCAAAATTCAAAATTCAAAATTCGAAAGGAAGATTAACTCAAATGCACAAAAAAGAAAGGGGCATTTAAAACTAATAATGTGGTGGTTGTAAACCCATGTTAAACAACAGTGGGCGGGGGGGACTAGGAAAAAGACTGTTGACTAGTGGGTAGTGGCGATAGGAGGTCCACCAAACCTGGTCCGTTCGAGAATTTAGTAAAGATTATCCAATTATAGTGTATCCTCTCCAAAATACGGCAATGCTCGATTTCTGTGGAAAGACTCAAAGCAATAAATAGTCAATAGCTTTAAGAGTTGGAATTGTTTTTATTCTTTTCCAAACGCGATTTGCTTTATTCTACTGTCATTTAAGAAATAGTAAATAAGTTTCTTCTAAACTATGCCTATGCTTATGCTTTCTTTTCTTTCACTCAAGAGAGAGAGAGAGATGCAGTGCTGTGGTGGGCCATTCCTTTTCAAAATATCTTCTAAATTCAACCCAATTCGATATCCACAAATCTATGTGATCAGCAATTGATGTCTTAGTGGCCTAGTAGAGAGGACTGACGACGTAAAGACTCGAGTTACAGACTCTAGTTAGTTTAAAGGCATAGTTTAAGTGGCCAAGATAACTCATCTCACTTGTAAAAGTAATAATAATTAGACACATACCAAGCCTACAAAGTGATCAAACCTTTTGCTTAATTTTGAGTGGTTGGTTCATTAAGTAATTTATTTAAAATAATTTTACTAATTGTTATATTTTCGTTCTACTTGTCAAAATATTGTCTTATGCATCAAAAATACTACTGCGTAGTCCTTACACCATAGTTTCGATTGTGTGTTCCTTTTCATTTTTCAGGTCACACAGGCTTTAAGAGAAGCAGGTCTAGAGTCATCAAATCTCATTCTTGGAATTGATTTCACTAAAAGCAATGAGTGGACAGGTTAGCCATTATTTAAAGGTTGCTCAACCATTAGTAAGATGAAATGCATGTTTCTGCTCTCCCCTGTTCTGAGCTGCTTCTTCAGGGGACGGCGTTATATGAACTAAACATTACCCGGGTATGTGTAATATAATTCATGTCAGGCTTAATGCAAACATTTGTGATTTGGGAACTCAAATTTGTTAATGGATGGGATCGTACATCTTGCTACGAGAAAACTGCTCTCACTGAAAATGTTTTCACCTTTGTTTCCTGTTGATATCAAAACTTGTTGAAGCTGGCTAATCTAGCAACGTTTTCTCAAGGAAAAATCTCATTCAACAAGCAAAGCCTGCATGCCATTGGGAATGCAACTAATCCATATGAGCAAGCTATCTCTGTCGTCGGGAAAACCTTGGCACCCTTTGATGATGACAACTTAATACCTTGTTTTGGATTTGGTGATGGTCTGTTTGATTCCCTTCAAGCTGAATTTGCTTGCAAATCCATTATATTTAATTTTTCTTTGCATACTTTTGGTCCTTTCTAATATGTCATTTCATGGACTCTTGTTCCACTATAGCCACCACGCATGACCAAGAAGTCTTCAGTTTTCACCCTGATCATTCCCCTTGCCACGGTTTTGAAGAAGTATTGACTTGCTACAGGAACATCGTTCCAAAGTTGCGACTTGCAGGTTAGCTATTTACTCTACTAAAATCGTAGTCGTCATATATAATCCACCATAATTTCAGTTAACATTTGGCCCAAGCTAATCAGGTCATTGTTTTCCTTTGCAACAAAAATGTTTTGCAAATGTTGATGATCTCATAAATCACATCTATATGTAATTGCCTGAAGGACCAACCTCTTATGCACCGGTGATAGAGGCAGCAATTGACATTGTAGAGAAGAGTGGAGGCCAATATCATGTATTAGTCATTATTGCAGATGGCCAGGTTGCATCCAATTCTCTGTTTCTGTAGCTGCCTCACTCTCTTTTTAGGATCATAAATTTTATTTTCTTCAATTACAAAGGTCACAAGAAGTGTGGATACGAGCAACGGAGAACTAAGTGAACAAGAGGCCAAAACAATCAAGTCAATTGTCGATGCAAGGTTAAACCTTATGCATGGATAGCAACTGATTCTTTTTGTAATTCATTATTATTATTTCAGACACGTGTGTCCTTATCTACAGCTTAATCGGTTCTGCATGTAAGCATTATCTGACAAACTTACATATGTTTCGATGACCAAATAAAAATACACGGGAAAGCCCCATTAAACGTTTATTTTTCCATGTGACCTTTTCTGTTTAGGCCGAATAGAATTTGTTGTAATTTCATGATGTGGAGTGAGCTGACATAGAGTGCATTACATACTTTCTTTTTCTTTAATCCTGACGTCAGAATTTTTTTTTGTTGATATTCTTCACCTGTGGTGTTTTTTACCAAGTTGCATAACAATTGTTGAACTTTGACTTTAGTTATACTTCGTTAAGAGATGCTCTTACGTTAAGTCAACATTTTGCCTAATTAAACAGTTCATATCCACTCTCCATAATTCTTGTTGGAGTTGGTGATGGACCATGGGATGACATGAAGAGATTTGATGATAAAATCCCAGCTCGTGACTTTGACAACTTTCAGGTATTTTTAGTGCAGCACTAATTCTATTTGATGTCATCTTCATTGAGGTATATTATCCTGAACTGACGAGTTTCCCTGTTATGCAGTTTGTTAACTTCACTGATATTATGTTGAAAAACTCGAGTCCTGAGGAAAAAGAAACTTCTTTTGCTCTTGCTGCTTTGATGGAGATTCCTTTTCAATATAAAGCAGCCCATGAATTTGGTCTTTTGGGGTAAGCTTGCCAAGCTTTCACTATTGTTTATTACAATATTAAGACTCCAAACGTTCTTGTTTATGACAGGAAAAAACACTGGAAGCCATTGAACTTAGCTGTCTTATTCTTGTTTAATGGTTGATATTGTTATCACTCTAGGCACTTTTTTTTTTTTTACTTCTGTATAAAGATGGACTGCAACATGGCTCAATTTGTGGACAGTCCGCTAAACCTCTGTTAGGATAAGTAACCTGAAGTTGTATTTGGTAGTAGTTAATGGTCGGCTCTTGCATCTTTAGTTTTACAATTATAAATTAGAAATGAAAGGCTTCCGTTCATGTTTCCTAATGTATTGCCTACTGACTCTTTCGATTAATACGGTTTCTTTGGATTGATTTTTATGTGGTGGCTTATAAATTCTAATTGCAATTTGCATAGACACAAAACTGGAACAGCAAAGAAAATAGTACCACGCCCTCCTCCAGTTCCTTACGCTCAACGTCAACTTCTAGATAACCCAAGCAGTCTGTCTCCAGTGATAGGAGATGAAAGAACTCAGGTTTGTTGGTATCAAATATTTCTTGCTTTCATTTCCTTGATTAATATGAATGCATATAAGCCCACACACAGACCTGCACAGCTATTTGTAAGTAGACATAAGTGATGACTTTTCCTATGAGGTGACTTGCGGATAACAATATTGTTGCCTGGCTGAAATAGTTGTCCAGCTCCATCACAACCTTTGCTTGTGTCTCAGTGTCATATCTCATCAATTATATGAAATTTTGGTAACGGTCGCTTGTCTAACATACAATTTGGATACAGGCTTGCCCTATTTGCCTGACAAATGGAAAGGACTTGGCCTTTGGCTGTGGACATATGGTGTGTTTCGACCCTTGTATTATTTGTGCTTCTGCTTCTTCCCCCTTTTCCATAGAGACTCATTAATAAGATTGTTTGATCTTCAGACTTGTAGAGACTGCGGATCGCGAGTTTCTAACTGTCCCATATGCCGTCAGCGGATCACCAATCGTCTCAGGCTGTATAGTTGACATCTTCACGAGTTGTAGTTCTACCCGACTTTCCTTTATGTGAAACTAGGCTCATTTCATGTTGGAATCATGTAACATATATGGTAGGTCCGAATGAAGGTAATGGAATGTGCTGACAATAATTACTTTACGGATTATTCGAAGGTGATTCATGTCAACACATTGCTTGGGGTGGTAGTATGAGTTTGGAATCATTTGTGAATGAGTTGAAGCAGCCTCTTTCATTATCCTTGTATGGTCCTGAACTGCTCCTCGTCCGGTTTAGTGAGGAATCCGACTTCTACAAGCCGTTTACTCAAGGACCCTGGGTCCTTTTCGGACATGTGCTTAAGAAATGGCAGCCCTCCTTCCGGCTGGCCCTTGGCACGGTGACTCGCGCTGTCGTATGGGTTCGGATTCTCAACTTGCCTATCACCCGATACCACCCTCAGATCATCACTGTGGTGGGTGACTTAGTGGGCAACACTGTCCGCATTAACGAAGCTACAACGCTGCAGTCCCGGGGAAAGTACGCGCGACTGGCAGTGGACATGGACCTTGACTCGCCGCTGCGCCATAGCATTGAGTTGGACGGTGAGACGCTGCTTCTGGCGTACGAAGGATTGCCTCAACTGTGCTTTGTTTGTGGGAGGATCAGCCACTTGGGCGGATCTATAGTCTCGACTTGCCCCCACTAACATCTAAAAATATTTATATAAAAAATTATTTAAAGTTTTAATTCTATAAAAAAAATTAAAATTTTGCCCTCATTAATTTAATTGGTGACAAAAATAATAAAAATTATAGATATATTAAGATATCAAGTAAAAAATAAAATCTGAGCTCATCTATTTTTATTAAGATTACTATTATTTGAGCACACGACTTTTTTAAATGAAAGTCTTCAAATAAAAAGATAAAAATTACATGCTTAATTGACTTTTTTAATTCAGATTTTTATACCTTTCTTTATAACACTACTTTTTGGCTTTTTGGCTTTTTCTTTCTCTAATTCCACAAGAACCGCCAAACCCAAACAATAATCTATATTAAGCGCAATTGTGGAAAAGATTCCCCTATAAAGATGAAGCATATGTTTTGCTTAATTCTATCCAATCTTATGAATTTGTGTTTAGCTTACATTTGATGAAAAAAAATTTAGACATCACAAATGAATTATCTCAAGCATTGCAAAGGATGGATCAAGACATTATCAATGCAATTTATTTTATTAAAGTTTCCAAACAACGATTACAAATGATAAGGGATGATGGGTGACAATCCTTATTTGATTAAACATTTTCGTTTTGTGAGAACCATGATATTGTCATTCCAAATATGAATGAAAATTTTGTACATCGGAGAAGGTCAAGGCGAAATGTACAAAAAATAACAAATTTGCATCATTATCAAGTGGAATTATTTTGCACTGTGATTGATATGCAACTTCAAGTATTCAACAATCGCTTCAATGAGGTAAATATCAAGTTGCTTATTTGTGTGGCATGCTTGAATCCAATTGACTCTTTCTATGCTTTTGATAAGTAAAAATTAATTCAACTTGCTTAATTTTATCTTTCCGATTTCTCTAAAGTAGAGCTTATTACTCTTGGTGATCAACTTGATAATTATATTGTTGATATGCAATCTGATGATCAATTTTCAATATTAAATGGGATTAGTGATCTTATCAAGAAGCTAGTTGAAATCAAAAAGAATGTTATGTACCTTTTGGTGTTTTTAATTATGAGATTAGCTTTAATTTTGCCTATTGCTACTACATCGGCGGAAAGAGCATTTTCTGTAATGAAGATAGTGAAAAATCAATTGCACAATCGAGTGGGAGATTCTTGGATGAATGATTGTATG
Source organism: Erythroxylum mucronatum (assembly GCA_027563825.1). NCBI lineage: Eukaryota > Viridiplantae > Streptophyta > Magnoliopsida > Malpighiales > Erythroxylaceae > Erythroxylum > Erythroxylum mucronatum. Next base: position 17,084,671 of record JAOSBP010000002.1, on the reverse strand, counting down.
ATCATATATATTGAGAAAGATATCTTCAATAGTATTTGCAATGAGAAAATTTTACAACGATATTAAAATATGAGGACTCGTAGGGAACGATTGTAATAAGCTATATGTATGAAGCTCAAGACAATGATGTAATTTTTTATTTATCAAATATACAAATATTTTTATATTTTTCAGTAATATAAGAGTAATTTAAATATTTTGCCCCCACTCAAAATAATTTCTGGATCCGTCCCTGATTGGCCATATGGATAATGGCTGTCCTCAGCGCCCTCATCAACCGTTGGCTATTGGTCCTGGCAACGATGCCCCACCGGCGCGATCTTCCCCTGCGCCGCCTTCCCCCTTGCCTCCAGAGACCATGCATCTGCCTTCCAACAGTTATGGCGAGTGGTCGTTGGTGCAGAGGAGGACATCACGCAAGCCACCAACTTGGGAAGGCAACGCTAGAAAAGACAAGGCAGGCACATCCAAGGGGGGCTCGAGGTATGGAGTTCTGACTCCACCGACCGAACAGGACAGGCAGTTGCAGGAGTCTTCTCAAGGCCCACTCACGCAGTCTCCTTTTGGAAATTGGAGAGCTCTCCACACACCCATTCAGCTAGACCAAGGCACAGGATAGCGCTCGAGGCCCATTTTTACTTCAGTTGGGCCTCAAAAGCCTCCTAGGCCCAATCCTCGCAGGCCTCCCGATGCCTCGCCCCGGATCCTCCGCGGAGAGAGCTCTCACGCTAGGGCCCAAACTGCAATAGGCTTGGCTGCGTCCTCTCCATTCCCTCTACAACCCACCCTCCAGACCAATCATTTGGCCGTCGATATCTCCACTCACACGAAAATAGTGTGCGACCCCCATATCCTCGAGGCACGCCTCGCTAGCCCTGAGCCCCCAATCCTTCCCATGGAGGGCGTAGAGGCCCCGGCTATAGGGTCCTCCCAAGCAGGCTCAGTGTAGCGCCCCAAATTAGGGGTTAGATTATTACAGAAATTTAATATGTTTATACTTGCTATTTGAATATTTGTTAAATTGTGCATAAGTAATTTAGCATGTATTCATGACATTTTCCGAGTAAATTGGTTTAATGAGATTTTTGAATTGTTCGGACAGTATTATTATAATTTTAGTAATTTTTGTATACTTCAAATATTTTTAGAAATTGTTGGTGAATTAATTTTGAGTTGAAAATTTATTTTGAGAGTCATTATTTTATGACAGAATTTTGGTGAATTTTAGGAAGTTTTCTGGAAATTTTGGGTATTTGTTTGTTATAAGAATTATAACAATGTATTTGGTTGTTTAAAAAGAATATTTTATTAATAAAATAATAATAATTTAATAAGTGGACGAATGATGTTATAACGTGTGGGTTGCATGCAAAGTGACAAATGCCTTAATTATTTTGAGACAAATAGTTAACATGCCTATTGATACGTGGCTGTTGAATGAGAAACGTGTATACCTACATAAAATCCAGTTCATATGTGTTGTTTGCTCACTACCGAAGCTCTTTCATCACTGTCTGCTTTCGATATGCTTTTCTGCTGCAAATAACTAGGTTAGTCCTTTTGATAATGAATCTTTTCTGGTGTTATATATATATATATATGTTTGCATGTATGGTTAACAACCGAGACATATATGTATATATGATCTGTTAGGGGTGGGTTGAAATGAAAATAGAGTATGAATATGAGTATATGCTTGAGTTTAAACTAGTAGTTTCGGTAATACTCTGGTTATTTATTTTACATGACTTGGTTTAAATACAACTGACACCCATACGCGAATTATTATATGTTTGTTTTTGTTTTTTTTTGTTGTTGCTGATCACGCTTGGATTTGCAGGAGATGAAGTTGGTGAGGTTTTGATATTAGTGGTAGATGTAATAAAGAAGATGATAGGTAATACAGTGGAGAAAAATATGAAATGGAAAGTTTACAGTAGAGAGAGAGTAGGAGAAATGAATTTTTGGATTAATCATGTTTGAAGTTTTAATTTGTTTCTGAGTCGGTGGAAGCTTTAGTGAGTTTAAAGGACTATTTAGAAGTGATTAAATGGAAAGAAAAATGGAAGGAAAAAAAAGTTGCAGAATCACGACAGTGAAGAAGATGAGTTGCTTATGTTATTATTTTATTTTATTTTTGTTTTAATTTGAATTCTTCCACTATTTTGACCGTATCTTCGCCATCCGACCTCCGAATGACTTGATTCTCGAAGCATTGGATTCATAAGAAAATTTTCTACCTCTCCATGTGAAATTTGTAAATTTTCAGATTTAATTAACAATTAAGGATTTAATAATTTAAGTTGTGAATTATGGAATAAAGTTAAGAATTTAGGGTTTGGTCCCGGAATTTGTCATGAACATGCAT
>JAOSBP010000002.1:17038652-17053990 GCA_027563825.1 Erythroxylum mucronatum | reverse complement strand
GAGGCCAAAGGGGACAACATGGTCAAGTATTTGGAATTGGCGAAGCGAGAGTTGAGTAATTTCGAAGAATATTCGATCAACAGGATAGAAAGGTTGCAAAATACCCGAGCGGATGTGCTTTCCAAAATGGCCTCCGATCGAAACGCAAGAAATAACATTTTAGTCGAGCAGTTAGACCGACCTAGCATTCAGAAAGCCAAAGATGTCCTTGAAGCAAATGTCGAGCAATCAAGTTGGATGGAACCGATAAAACAGTACCTCCTTAAGGGAACGCAGCCGGAGGAAGCCTTGGAAGCCAAAAAATTAAGAGTAAAGGCGGCCGAGTATGCAATTGTAAATGACACCCTTTATAAGCGATCCTATGACTAGCCACTACTGCGTTGCTTGAGCGAAGAAGAGGCGGAGCAGGCAATGACTAAAGTTCACGAAGGGATGTGCGGAAATCACTTAGGAGGCAGAACGTTGGCTCACAGATTGATTAGGCAAGGGTATTACTGGCCGACCATTAGGAAAGACTGTCAAGAGAAAGTTAAACGATGTGAGGCCTGTCAGAAAAACGATAACCTGTCTCACCAGCCAACCGAGCGGATGAAAATCGTGAGCCACCCTATCCCTTTCGCTCAATGGAGAATGGATATACTAGGACCTTTTCCTCTTGGTCCTGGGCAGAAGAAATTTTTAATAGTAGCAGTCGAATACTTCACCAAATGGGTAGAAGCGTAAGCGGTCGCCACTATAACTGAGCAAAAAATGGAAAGCTTCGTGTGTAAGAACATACTGAGCCGTTTCGGGATGCCCATAACCTTGGTGACAGATAACGGTCGGCAATTTGATAACGACAAGTTCAAAGGTTTCTGTGAGCGACTAAAGATAAGACTTCAGTTGACTTCAGTAGCTTATCCTCAGAGTAACGGTCTTACGGAGAACACTAATAAAAAGATAATGAGTGCCCTCAAGAAGTGCTTAGATGGGCGAAAGACTTGGGTAGATGAATTAGAAGAAGTGTTGTGGGCATACAAAACTACCCCAAATGGGGCCACAAGAGAAACGCCGTTCAGGATGACCTTTGGAGCAGAGGCCTTAGTGCCAGTGGAAGTGGTACTGCCCAACCAAAGGGTATCAAGTTACGAAGAAAAGCGGAATGATGAAGCCCGCAGAGCGGAACTTGTGTTTCTCAGTGAAGACAGGGATAGGGCAGTCGCTCGCTCAGAAGCTATTAGATAAAAAGCAATAAGGTTCTACAATAAAAGGATAATGCCGAGCGATATAAAGATTGGCGGCTATGTCCTAAGGATGGCCGAGGCCGCTGAGAAGTACCCCGGAAAGCTCGAACAAACGTGAAAAGGACCTTATCAAGTGGTTAAATAAATCGGACATGGCTCCTACATCCTGCGCAATGCTAATGGCAGGATTCTACCGAGGCCCTGGAGCTCTCAAAATCTGAAGGCGTTTTATCAATAGATAAGCTAGTTTTTATTTACTTCTTGTGTCTTATCGCTGTTAACGCATTTGTAGTGGGTACCTTTTTCCTGGCCTTGCCAGTCAGGTTTTTTAATGGCCCACGCCCTTATCATCATCAATAAAGGGGTCCCAAACTTTTTGGCAAGAAAAATCTCATTAAATTGAGCCAAAGGCGAAAACTTTCCATCAACTGATTGTCATTGATATAGCACGACCAGGATGCCAAGATAAGATCCTTGGCACCGCTCGAACTCAACACAGTTCGGCCAGGCTGCCAAGTCACAAGATCCTTGGCACCGCTCGGCCTCTACATCGCTCGACCCGGTTTCCAAACGAGATATTGGAACCAAACGCTGCCAAGTCATAAGATCCTTGGCATCGCTCGGCCTCTACATCGTTTGGCCCGGTTTCTAAACGAGATCTTGGAACCAAGGCTGCCAAGTCACAAGATCCTTGGCACCGCTCGGCCTCTACATCGTTCGGCCCGATTTCCAAACGAGATCTTAGAACCAAGCGCTGTCAAGTCACAAGATCCTTGGCATCGCTCAGCCTCTAAATCGTTCGACCCGGTTTCCAAACGAGATCTTAGAACCAAGCGCTGCCAAGTCACAAGATCCTTGGCATCGCTCGGCCTCTACATCTTTCGGCTCGATTTCTAAATGAGATCTTGGAACCAAGCGCTGCCAAGTCACAAGATCCTTGGCATCGCTCGGCCTCTATATCGCTCGACCAGGTTGCTAAGACAAGATCCTTGGAACCAGGGGACACCGAGAGGATCAACCCTGTTCGATCGAGTTTCTCCAAGCCTAACGATCGATCAACTCGCATCGAACGCGCTAGTTCACTACATGCTACCCGAAAAGGCAACCCCTCATACAAAGCCAACGATAGTTTAAGACTTCATCAGACAAGATTAAGAAGGCAATGAAGAATAAAATAGAATTTTTATTTCCAATAAATTTGTCCTGGTCACAAGCCCGACCAGATAAGCTTTTCTACATGGAAATGACATCTTTCCTACCCTATCTATTACAAGCATTATCAATAAACTTGTACATGCCAAAGTCAGAAGACCTGTCCATTATGGGTTCTGATATATTTGTGCTGACAAGTCCTGTGACAGCCAAATTCTTTACAAGCCCACAATTTTTACCACAACAAGTCCCCGTCCAGAACTACCTCTCGCTCTCTCTCGACTATCTCCCTCTTTTCTTCCAGAAAAAGGCCGAGCTCTAATGGAGATGATGACTCGGCATAGTCCGCAAACAACGAACTTCGCAACCCTATCAACGTGTTCTCAGCCCTCAACTTGTCCCTCACGTTCTCCGGCACCCCAACCATTTCCGCCGTTATCTCCAGCGGCCCAACTACTGGCAAGGCGGATAGAGAAAGGAAAAAAGGACGCGCCTGGTTAGTGATTGAAGTTTGAAGTTGGGGTGACAGTGGAAGATACATTCTGGTAACTAGGGAAAAAGAGATAGAAAGGCAGAGAATAAAAGCTGGAAAGAACCACGCAGAGTGAAGAAAGAACGACAATCCCAAATTTATAGCGTCAACCAAACAACAATGCCAATCGAGGTTGAGCACGTGGAAAAATATGAGCGGCTGTAAAATAAGGTCATTAAAGACCCGAAGTGGCGTGACAAACGAAGGGACGCATGTGACAGTGCAAGACAGCTATACGGCAATAAAAAGGACGTGTCGTTCCAAATTTTGAACAGCGCCTAGAGGACACAAACCGTCAACAATAATTACACCCATCGTTTTATTTGACCCTCGACGCTCTCGATCGGCCCAACCGTTATGCTCACCCGATCGACCTGCCCCATTGATATAGCTGAACGATCGGTTTTCACGATGACTCTCGGTCGGTCTGCCATGTCATTAAACGTGACCGGTCAACCAGACGTGATAAGTAACCGGTCGGGCCTAGCACAAGCTACCACGAAGGCATGCTATACAATCCTGATGTACTCCTTCGACTCTTCTCTTCGATCAGAGCCGAGGAGTAGAGGGCTTATGGTTGGGTCGGCTATACAAGGCCCAATTTCAAGCCTAGACATCGACGGCCCAGTCAGACAGCCCAGTCGTAGGTGGTCATCTCCCATGCAAACACTAAGACCTACGTAAAGACCTAAACCTAGCAATTATCCCGTATATCAGGTATTATTTCGACACGATGCAGGTACGACATTACAACCCTAGTTTTCCCGATTATTAGCAACCAATACCCTCTTCAAAAAGACTTAACTTGAGCGTCGGAGGGGCCTTTCAGGAACCAACCCCCGACATGCCTTATTTGTCTTGCAGGTATTCGGCAGCCAAAGTCGTACAAAATCATGGATCCAAATAGCAATATTCAACCTCAGCTGAATCTGATTGAACCACTGTCCTTATTCCTTACTTCGTTAAAGCTTACACTTGCTATATCTGAACAAGGGTTTGACCATTACACCACTGTTCGGATTTTCAGTAAGATGAAGAGCGGGTCAAACATCACCGTTCACTGCATGCAAATCTAAAGATGACGACTTTAAATCTCCATTCGTATGGGCTTCCAACTTGAACCTCATGGTCTCCCAAGTCATCATCTTTAGATTTGCAGTGAATAGTAAAGGTTGATCCGTCCTTCATCTGGTTGTAAATTCGAACAGAGGTATAATGCCCATAATCTTGTTCAAACGTTGCAAGGATAAGCTTTACTGAAGTAAAGAATAAGGATAGCAACATAAATTTGTACAAGATATTCATACTTCAATGTATTTGATTTGATTCTTGTTCACAGACATACAATACTTCAATTTATAGGTTGAAGTGCCAATCCACATTGTTTGAATATTAATGTAGTGCATTAAATGTATTTAATGCACTACATTAATTAATATCAAACAATGTGGATAGGCGCATTTATGTTAATTTCTATTGCATACATTTAATGCACTACATTAATATTCAAACAATGTCGATAGGCACATTTATGTTAATTTCTATGAAAATAAAGGAAAACAAATACATAAATCTGGTCTAAATCATTCTCATCTCTGTGTTTATATGATTTTGTGAGGAAATGGGTTCAGTTTATAAGGATAATGAATTTGTAATTGAAGATATCATTCATCAACAGTGATGAACTGCCGTATTTATACAAGAGAAACTACATAATTGTAGGAGTTAAACTAGGTTATGGTTACATTAAATATCTTTATTTTTTATTTTTTTGACATTCTTTATTTTATTTTGTTACATTTTCATAACCGTAAGAGATTGTTTGAGATTATTACAATGATAACACCACATAAGAACTTATCTTATGATATAATGGTGTCACTTTATTTTTTCTTGAACTATGGGTTATTACAAAAAGTTTATCATTAAATGTGAAGTGTCATACTTATTAATTGCAATATGTGTTTCACATATTTGGCATAGACCAATACTTTTGGGGTTGTGGCATAACATGAATATAATCAGAACTATTTTATATAACAATTCTTAAGTTACATAGATTTATAACGAAAGCATAACACTTATTTCACTTTAAAAAGACATACGTTTTGCTCATTTCCACACATAGTGAAGATATGGTGTTGGAGGCGATTCTCTATAACCATACAAGCCATCTTCAAAAGCTTTCCACGCACATGTCCATTCACACCTATCATTGTCTCTTTTGGCATCAAATGCATTAAAACCTATATATTTATCTTCCCAATAACTATGGCAATAGAATAGGGTTGTCTGCCAAACGTTGATATGAAACCTCCATTCATACATTAGGTTAAACCACATGGTTCCCAAGTCGTCATCTTTAGATTTGCAATGAACGGTGAGGTTTGATCCGCTCTTCATCTTATTGAAGATCTGAACAGTGGTGTTTCAGATCTTTAGTGCTAGTGTGAGGTTTGTGACGGAGAAAAATTGCGAAACCTTATTCTCTTTCTTTCTAGTTTCTTATGCTTAATTGTTGAATTCTATTTTAGACATGTTGTTTCGGTTAGGATATTATTTTTTATTTAATTCAGTTGATTTTCGAGTGAATTTAACATTTATACGATTGCTGTAATTTCAACATTCGTTAGATAAATTTCGGTAACTGATTGTGTTCCTTTGCGCTTAACATGTTTTTGATACTTGAGTTGAGTTGGTTAAATTCTAAAGTGTGAAAAGGGGAAAGGTAGGAACAAACTGGATGGTTTTCTACGTTTAATTTGTTAAATGTCTCGGATTTTTTCAGATATATTAAAATTGCATGACTAAACTAAAATTTAAAACTTGCGTGTTCATTTGTAAATATTATATTAGATTTATGTTTTATTTATTTGATCTCTAGATTTAATTTGATTGTTTTAAAAACCACAACTCCCCCTCTTTTGATATACTTATTAGCTTAGTTAAATCTATAGGTTTCTTTATTTCAAATTTTTTGGTTTTTGATTTTTTGCTAATTAATGAGGTTAACCTTATATGTGAATATAATTGGATGAAATCTTTATATGTGCTTCTATTGTGTATGTACGGGATATTACGTATGAATATGTTGATTAATATATATTTTAGTAAATCTGAAAATTTTCTTTTAATGGTTTATTAGTTTATAAAAAGGTTGTTTTATTAATTGAATTATGTAAAGATATATGTTTTGATTGAATTAGATATGTAACAACGTCCCAATATCCTATGTTAGGGGCTAGGACCCCATAATAGTGCAAATGAGAGTATATTGAGAAATTAGAAGTGCATTTTATGCATCATATGACACATTTAAATATGTGAAATGTGTTGATATTCATGAAATAATTGTATATGCATTCATTGATATTTTTCGAGTATAATTAATTTATAAATGCGAGTAAAATGCGAATTATGGATTATTTGTGTTGAAAATTTATTTGGTGATAATTATTATTATTTCAGAATTTTTGGTGAATTTTTAAAAATTTCCAAAATTTTGAGGTATTTGGATGAGGAAAAAGATAGAAATAATGGACAAATAAAATTGTGACATGTGGCAGCGTTATATGGATGACAAATGGCTTATATGCAATGGTGACATAAGGAAAGGGCTTATACATGTAGGTGGTTATGTTTTGGGTAAAACAAGAATTGCTATAACTTTTGATGTTCTTCACCGTAAACACTAATACCAAAACTCTTTCTTTGTTCATCCACCACTGAAACTTGTTCTTCTCTTATTGTTGGGAATTTTTCTAAAATCAATTAAGTTGTTTTTTAGTTTTCTGGATACTATGTGAATGATTTTGATGATGTTTTATGTTGGAAGTGAATTCATGCATGAACGGTAGCTTCGGTGATGTTAAAAATGAATTATATGAAAATGATGTGAAATGGACATTGTGCAGAAATTGTTTCTAAGATTGTGAGAATTGAAGTTTAATGAGATTTAGATAAGTACAAAAAAAACTAGAATGAGGTTCTATGTTTTTGAGTGAAATTGAATCTTGATATAGTGAAGAAGACATGAAAACGCAATAGTGAGAGAAAACAAAATAGAAAATGCAGTAGTGAGAGAAAGCAAAACATGATGAAATACATATATGATTTCTGTTTTGATGTTTGTGTTTAGTCTTGAATTTTGAGATATCTTGATAGTGAGCTGAATGTAAACAGAAGTAAAATATGTGGGAGAGTATAAGTTAGAAAGAAATGGTGTTTAGAAATAATGGATTACGTAGTAGAAGAAAGGAAGAAGAAGAAGAGAAGAAGTACTGCAAAGTTTGGAAACTAATGGAGTGCACGATTGTGCACCCAAAGGTTTTCTGAAATGGACAGCTTTGATAGTTGTGATCATAACTTTGTCATCTGACTTCCAAATAATATGGGATTTGAACCAACAAACTCTTAACACATTGTTCTTTATCTCCACCAAAATTTATAGCCATCTGAGTTAATTTGGAAGAGATTGCTTGATGAGGTTTGGATGAAAATGTTGAGGTGTACTAGAATTTGATAACTGGAATGTTTTTACCAAACATGCTTCGGTATTTTGGCTATATCTTGATCTATAGATATCCGAATGAGTTGATTCTTAATTCAGATTAAACTAGAGACATATGACTGCAACTTTATTGAAGAAGTTTAATTTTATTTGTCTTTAAGAATTTCAAAATCTGCCATGAAATTGAGTCTTGGCTTAGGTTGTAGCACTACCAGTAACAGAAATCATATCCTGTTGTTATCGCACAAAATGTATTGATGTAGGTCGAATCAAACAAAGTTGTCTTCACAAAAATTGTAACTTATTCTCATATATTTCAACTGGTATGAAGCTTGTAATTTTTGGATAATGGAATTGAAAGATATGAGTTGTAAAACTAAGAGTGCATGATCATGCACTAGCCAAAATTTGAAATGTTCTCAGTCTATAATATTTGAGCATAACTCATAGAATAATAAACTAAGTTGTATGATGTTGGTGTTATTAGAAACTAGAAACATAGGGGAACAATTGTTTAGAAGGAAGTGTTGTCTAAAAACTTCATCTTCCTTATCATAATGATCATGCAAATTTAACCCGAAAGTGAGTTTTGAGAAAAAACTGGAATGATTGATGAGTGTGTGAATTCTGGAAAATATAGAGATAAAATTAAAGTTTGCACCAGTTTATTCAAGATATATATACCCGAGAATGATGCATACTACATGATACATTTATAAATATTATTATTCAGTTAAATGAGCCATATAGTAATATGAAAATGTATTTGTTTGCATATAAAAGAGCAAGTAGAATGACCAGTTCCAGACATTGTCGGGACTTCAAGGCAATAAGCGAAAGGGAGAAATTGTGAGTAACCTAAGATGGTCTCACCTTGAGTTGTTTTGTTTATTACTGAATTGAATTTGATAGTGATAAATGTGTACTGAATTTCGGACATAAATTGTCCGAGGAGTTTTGATGTATGATTAAAACATTGAAAGTGCTACTTGAATATAAATGAGATTGACTACATGGTTCTCAACTTGAATGTTCATGCCAGACCTAGTCTGATGATTATTGTGAACAAGAACATGAATGCAAATGTAATTGATCAAATGTGATGACTAAAATTGAGGAATGCATTTCATTCCAATACATGAAATATAAAGACAGTTGTGACTTATGTTGCCAGTGAAAAAGAGCTTAAAGCTCAGACATTCGTGATTAGAGCCTAAGGCTCAATATGTACGAAGTGCCTTGTATCTACGAATAAGGGATAGTATGAAAGAGTATGGTATCCATAACAGATATGGGATAGTGCAAAAGGTACATAGTCACAACATTGAAATAAATGAAATCGAGTCTCATAACATTGAATACACATGTGATATAATAAATTGAATGATTGCAATGTTTTGAGAACTTTTTGTATAAAATATGTGATAATCTGTCAATGTGTATGTTCTGTAAAATTGTATTGAAATGATGAAATGTTTGAATTTTGTTTTTGAAATATAACAAATGTGATCAGGTGTTATGTGATATTACTTGACAAAAAACAAGTTGGTGTGAATTACAAGATAACATGATTTGTTGTGTGTTGTATGACAAGAGTGAACCATTGAGGATGGTTACTTTGGTGAGTTCGTAATACTCACCAAAATTACAACGATGACAATTCCAGGTTCGAGAGAGCGACGACCTAGCTTCTAAGACTGCATAGAAGCGATTTTGTATAATTTGTGGTGATCAGATATGTAAACATGGATGTTGAACATAATGCTCCAATGTAACTTATGGTTTATGGATGTTGAACATAAATGAGGAAATTTTGGCTTTTAGAACAATGTGTAATTTATGACTTAGCTTACGATACCATGTTATAAAGTGAAGGTGAAATAGTTAACACACTATTTCTGTCAGGCATGTGCACGTGTATTCGAAGGGCGCACGTGCATGTGTCAGATGGGAGTGGGGTGTTACATAAACGCAAAATTAGGATGTAATGTCTCTTTAAAAAATATATTGATTTGTTGGAACATTTTTAATTAAAAGTATTGTAATTAATAAACTAAATTAATAAATTAACTTTCCTAGGGGGATCGTGACTCATAAAGAAAATGTTAAACCTATTAGAAAAGCCCAACATAGGTTGAACCCCCTACGATGGAAATAGTAAAGAAGGAAATATTAAAGTGGTTAGATACAGGCATAATATACCCTATTTTATATTCTAAATAGATAAGTCCCATGCATGTAGCACCCAAGATAACGAGCATAACTGTAGTAGAAAATAGCCAAGGTGAACTTGTCCTTACTATGATATCAAATGGGTAAAGAGTGTGTATTGATTATTGAAAAATCAATCAAGCAACTAGAAAAGATCGTTACCTTTTACCCTTTATTGATCAAATGTTGGAAAAACTAGTTGGACAATTTTACTTTTTCTTTTTAGGCGGCTACTTAGGTTTACATAGGTTGCTATATCATCTGAAGATTAAGACAAAACCATATTTACACGCCCGTTCAGTACATTTGGACTTTGCGATGCTTTAGGTACTTTTTAAAGCTACACGATGAGCATTTTTTGATTTAATTGAGCATAAAATGGAAATTTTTATAGATGATACACTATTTTTAGTGATTGTTTTGATTAATGTCTCCTTAATCTTTCTATTGTTTTCCAAAGATGTATCGATACTAATCTTGTTTTGAATTATGAAAAGTGTCATTTTATGATAGAATAAGGTGTGGTATTAGGGCATGTAAGTTCAAAAGGTAAGTTGAAAAGGCAAAGATAGAGACCATATGTTCTCTTCCATATCTTACGTGTGTGAGGGAACTTAGATCATGTTTAAGTCATGCTGGTTTTTATCATCATTTTATTAAGAACTTTTTAAAAATTGCATCTCCTTTATTTGCACTACTAGCTAAAGACTCTTCCTTTGTGTTTGATAATACTTGTAAAAATGCTTTCAAGGAATTGAAAGAAAGATTATCTAGTGCTCTTATAATTTGCCAATTGATTGGAATTTACTATTTGAAATTATGTGTGATGTGAGGGATAAGGCAGTTGGAGCAGTATTAGGTCAAAAAAAGATAAAGAACCTTATATGATATATTATACAGGTAAATATTTTGATTCTGCTCAATGTAATTACAATAAAATGGAAAAAGAAATATTTGCTATTATATTTGCATTAGAAAATTCCAGTTCATACTTGTTAAGAACCAAAGTAATTGTTTTCTCATACCATACTGCACTTAAATATCTTTTAGAAGAGAAAGAAGCAAAGCCTAGGTTACTACGATGGATGCTCTTATTGTAAGAATTTGATGTAGAAATTAAATATAAAAAAGGTGCATAAAATCTAGAAACTGACCACCTTAGTATAATAATACCTAATGAGGATTCGCCTATGATTTCTAAATTCTTTCCCAATCATCAAATTTAGCCTTTGATTAAAGGTGATTCGCCCTGGTGTGTAGATATAAGCAATTATTTAGTTACAAGGTTGTTTCCTAATGATTGAATAAGAGCTCAAAAGGATAAAATAAAGGTTGAATCCAAATACTATTTATGGGATGATCATTATTTATGGAGAGCATGTTCTGACCAAATTTTTCTCGGGTGTGTTCCAAAAATATAACACAAGTCTATTATTACCTTTTGTCATTCTTTAAAAGGAGGTAGTCATTTTGGGCCAAAGAGGATAGGTCACAAGGTTCTAGCAAGTGGATTATATTAGCTTACCATACATAAAGATGAATATTCATTTTGCAGGTCATGTGAGCAATGCCAAAAGATAGGGAACTTATCTAAGAAATAGGAGATGCCTCAACACAACATTATAGTTTGTGAAATTTTTTATGTGTGGGGAATTGATTTCATGGGTCCATTCCCTTCATCTTTTAGCAATGTATATTTTACTTCTTATAGATAATGTTTCAAAATGGGTAGAAGCAAAGGTTACTACATTAGATAATGCTGAGACAATTATTAAGTTTCTAAAAACTTTTATCTTTAATCGATTTGGCATACCTAAGGCTGTTATCTGTGATCGTGGTAACTCAATTTTGTATAAGGACTTTGAGGATTCTTTTGGAAAAATATCATGTAATTCACCGCGTCGTTACTGCTTATCACCCCAAAACAAATGGACAAGCTGAAATATCAAACAAGGAGATTAAAAGTATATTAAAGAAGATGGTAAAGCCAAACATAAAGGATTGGAGCATAAGATTAGATAATTCTCTATGGGCTTACAGAACTACATACAAAACTCCAATAGGTGGTACTGCTGTCGCTTGCAACAAAATTTTAAAAGAAACCAACTTCCGTCAATACAAAATAATGTAGTAGTGGAAAGTAAGGATCGTTCTCACGAGAAATTTTTAACGGTAAAGGTTAGCAAGTTTAAAACTAAAATAAAGTAACAAAAGGGGGTTGTTTTCAATTCACGAAATTTAAGAAATAGATAACAAAAATCTGAATTTAACAAAAGTGATTGGATCTGAAAATTTAATAGAAAAATCTTGGTTTCGGGTTACTGATGTTATCACACTAAAATGGATCCTTGATATAAAATTCAGTTCATCAATAAACATTCACTGTGAGTTGCTTTCTCTTAAGTGTAAACGAATAGAAGCATGTATTCTAAATATTCTTATTAATCAACAACCTAGATACGATCGTAGGTTTAATTGAATAATAGCTTTAAGAACCAAGAAACCAAAGAACAAGATAAGACTGAAGAACTGAAGAAGAATTGAAAAAAACGTAAGCTAAAACTCAAAGAAAAGCTGCAGAAAATGTAAACTATGCTAACTCTAATGACTGCCGTCGAGAACAGAAGAAGAGAAACTGCGAAAAAGTAAAAAACTATCCCTAAACTATCTACTAAAAAGGACAGAAGAAGAATGCAGAAAAATGTCAAAACCACTCCTAAAAATGGTTCTGCATGAACAACGTTTTGTTCCTTTTAATGCCTCCTGATCCCTTCCTTTTTCATCCTATCTTGCAAATCGCGTTTCTCACATGTTCAGATTGTGAATCTCTATCAATCTGATCTTAAAAGATTATAAAAATCTCAAAAGAATCAGATTCAGATTCTGAAAGCAGATCTGGAAATTAATTTCATCCTTGCACATGCCTACGTTTAGTGACTAAATTGCTGCTATACTTGGAATTTTGGATTTTTTTTCATTTCTTTTGCATCTTTTTGATTCAATTTTGTCTCTAAGGTGTTAAAAATCATCTGAGAACAATTATAAGACATTTTTATTAATTTTGAATAATAATTTCAACACATTAAAGAAAATTAAATACAAAATAACCACAAATTGACGACTTAACAATAGGTATGTCCCCCTACAAACTAATTTATGGTAAAACTTGTCACTTACTAGTAGAAATTGAACATAAATCATATTAGGTGGTGAAACAATACAATTTAGATTATGAAAAAGCAAGAAAAGAAGGAAATTACACCTACAAGAACTTGAAGAACTTATGCTAGAGGCGCTTGATGATGCTAGGATCTACAAAGAAAAGACTAAAAGTTCGCATGATATGAAGACAGCCAGCAAATCATTTACTATTGGACAAAAAGTTCTTTTATTTAATTCTAAGTAAATTTGTTCCCTGGTAAACTTCAATTTAAATGGTTAGGTCCCTTTGTTGTTGCTAAAGTTTTTTAGCATTGTGCAATGGAAATTAAAAGCCTACAAACTAACATAATTTTTAAGGTGAATGGATATGGGCTAAAGTGGTTTTATGATCATGCTGTAGTAATGTTGTTTGAAGAAATTTTGTTAGAAGAACCTTGACAGCAGAAGAGGACGTCGAGCCAACGACATAAGCCAAAGGCACTCATTGGGGGGCAATCCAAGATTTTTTTAAAAAATCATATTTGAATTTCTTTCCCTTTAGCTCATATTTTAGCTATTTATTTTTCCCAAAATCAAAATATTTTTGCATTTTATCTATGTGTTTTTCTTGCATATCCCTTTTTTCTACATTTAGTTGTTACATTGAGTACAATGTAAAGTTTAAGTGGAGGGGGAATATAAAAACATAACCTGGTTGTTTTTATGCTTTTTATTTACAAAAATTGGAAAAAATATTGTCTAGGAAAATGGATTGCTTACTTAGACAGTTGGTTTTGACATTATTTTGTTTCATATGTATGCATTTAGTTTTTACCACCTTTAAAATGGAACAATAAATTTTAACATTATGGTTGATGGTTTAGCATGTTGCATAGGTTTTTTTTTTAACATAACAAGTTTTTAAACTCTTTTGTTTAATTTTAGGTTCACACTTAAGAGAATTAACTCTCATTTAATAAATTTGGTTTATAAGCAATTGGAAGTCTTATTCTAATTCTACATACATGGTATTAAGGTCAGACTTTTAATCAACTTACGATGTATAGTATCTTTGGTGATTTTCATTTACTTTTGATTATTAGAGAAATACTTGACGTAACCTTGAAATTTTAATTTCCTATGAAAATATTATTGTTAATGATCAAATGCCCCTTTAAGACCAAAAAATGGTTACTGAGGAAACACTTAAAGACAAGGGACTAATGACCCCTTTGAGATCATAATTAAGGTGAGAAGATGAACTATGCACAAAGTAGTGTGCCTGCTGTGTTAGAAGCTATTGTAACGAAAAAGAACTTTAATTCAAGTCCAACCAAAATACTTTGTATGTAGAAGTAACATACCAACGTTGCTTATAGACGAGGTTTATCAAGACGAGATGTGAATATCACTATCGTTTGAGGTTAAAGTTGAAATTTTGAAGATATTTTAAAAGGTGTTACGTTGATGATTAAATCAATTGCAAATATGTTAAGACATTATGATTTTAGTAAATAAATTTTCTGATTCGTTGTTTGATTTTTCTTAGTATAATTTCTTCTATGTGAGTTATGATGTTCGATTAGATTCAAATTTTGCATCATAGTATTATTTTGATTGAGAATAACTAAAAGCTAAGTTTAGGGAAATTTGATAAGTAGAAATTATAACATATTTTATACCTCATTTTAAATTATTTATATAGCATATTTGAGTTAAAGTATTACATTTTCTTAGTACTTATTTAAGTTATTTAATCTATATTTTATATCTAAAAAGCAATGATTTAAAAATCAGATCAGACCGACTAGTTCGACTGAAATAAATACGAACTGACCTAATTTTTAGTCCAAGATGTGTTTATAACCTCTATAAGAAAAAAAATCAACCGGTTAAATAATAAATCGTTTGATTTTTTTGAGAAAAACATGCCGATTTTCTTTAAAAATAGTTCAGTAATGAAAATCTGTCAACCAAGCATGTGGGACCCACGAACAACAATTGCAGAGCTGTCACCAAACATGTGTACCTACTCTGTCCCATTAGATCCAAACCCTTTATTTATGTGGGACCCACATAAATGGAGGGCTTGGATTTAATAGGACAGGGTAGGTACTCAGTTTTGGGGACAGAAGATCTGTGCTCCCTCTTCCACAGCCTTAATAGAATACACGACTGCTTTGGAAAAATTAAGATTTTTAATCAGTATATTTTCAATATCTTTTGAATTTTTAATGAAATTTTTCTTTTCAATTTTTTCAAATAATTTATTTAATAAATTATATTTTTAAAATTTTACACCCCTTTTCTATATCTTTATATTTTAATTAAAAATTTTGATTTAAATTATTATTATTAAAATGAATTACTATTTTTATCCTTTAAAAATTAAATTTATTTAATCTCACTAATAAATTATATTTCTCAAATTTTAGGTTATACTTTAATTGAAATTTTTTAATTGAAATTTTTTAATTCCTATTTTTGTCATGAATTTGTTTAATAAATTGAATTATTAATTAGTATATATAAGTAATTTTGTTTAAGATAATTTAAGAATGTGTTAAAA
>JAOSBP010000002.1:17007853-17020998 GCA_027563825.1 Erythroxylum mucronatum | reverse complement strand
CGATCGACCAGGGACAGTTTAGAATAGTGTTATAATGCTTATGGTTTTACTATCAAGTCACATACTTGATGACATAAACCTAATACCATTTATGGAATGTAAATCACATTACATAAACGACATACATGCATATATAAAAAGAATACCTCATAATATATTACTAACAAGTCAAAATGTTAATACATAAATCACATATATCAATTGGCCTAGGGCACACTACTAACAAAAACTTATAAGATTGCCTTACCATGTTATGAATCCCTCTATTAGGTTTGACCCTAATCTATAATATTTGTGTTGCCCTAATCAACAAACGCAATTACATTCAGAAATTATTCAAATCATTGTTCGAAATCAGCTAGGGTTCATTTGACCTAGATACTAACAAAAAATTTAGCTATACATCGACAAACACGAAATCACATCCATATATACAGAAAACATAATAGAAAACATAATAATTATAATCTTAAATCTCCTTGTATGTTCTCTATCATGTATTCTGACAATGTAGACGTCCGATCTTGCATACCAATGAATCTCTCGATAAAAATCATGCATCATCCACTCTTTAAACTTCAAATCACCTCTGGAATCACCTTTTAATGTCTCTGGAAATTCCCAACCACTCTCTCCCTTCAATTAGCTCCAAAACGTTGAATTTATAAGAAAACCTAGAATTTTGGGTTATGCATGCTCATGTGCACAATACGCTAGATATCATGAAATTGCATAGGTGTGCAAAGGTGCATAACCGTGCATTTATTCCATATTGTTGTTTTTCATTTTTAGCCGCATTTTAGCTGGTTTCTTCTCTTTAAGTCCATAGTGGTAATTATTACTTGTAAACACGCTTGAGGCATATTAAGTACCAAATATATAATAAAATTATCAAATATCAAGCAAAATGCATCAAATATGGGTGTCAAAATATATTCAACTATTCATCTATGAATCATCTTGGCAAATTTTTGGGTTCAACTAAATCTATATGGCTATTTAATATTTGTTTATATTTATACTGTTATGGATAAAATTGATATTACAAAACCTATTACAGTTGTTTTGACTAGTTAATGTTGCAATCTTTGGATGCAAGGGATGAAATGTTTTTAATAGGTCACACTTTGGTATATTGTTAGAGGAGATATCTCTAATGCAAATTTATAGATTGTCTTAAATATTGGGATAGTAGAAATGATCAAATCATTACATGACTTTGTAATACCTTTTTTTCCATCCATTCATAAATTAACTTATTATAAAACCATAAAAGAAATTTGGTATTTTTTGGCCAATCGATACAAAACCACTAAAATTCTGTACTGTTACTAGTGAACTACTATTTATAATCTAGAGTAAGAGCTTATTTATTTTTTGCATGATTTTCTCGTGTAGGTCTAACCTATTTGGAATAAAATATCTCACATTAAAATTAACAAAAATCATATTCATCTCATTTACGTTCTCATAGTTCTTCAACTTGAGTATGAAGTTGTTCAAGCATCTCTACTTCATCAAACTCCATTATTTACACTAGATGCTACTATTTAAGAAATTATTTCTAAAAAGACTCACCTCATTTTATACAAAATTCTACATTCTAAAGTTGCTCTTGTAACCACTTAATCCTCACATCAAAAATTTGACAATCACTTTTGTAAGAAATGTCATCAAACTAGTCATACTTTTGTCAAATTGTCTTATTGAGAATGTAGATGTTGTCATGGGTTTGACCATATTTTTGAACATTGTTCAATGTGACCTCTACAGTAAAAAAGGTGAGTTCTTTGAATTTAAGAATGTCTCTAAATCTAGATCTTCCATTATTATTGCTACAACTACTGAGGGCTCTACCACGATGAACAATCTTAAGGTACTAATCAAATAGGTTTTTAACTCCAATTCCTTGAATTTTATTGTCACTGTTATAGCCACCAAGGGTTTTACTACCAGCACTATGAGTGATAGTAAGGCACTACTCAAACAGGTTATCCCTTCCAATTCTTCTACTGCCATGTCCACTACCACATAACTCT
Organism: Erythroxylum mucronatum; assembly: GCA_027563825.1. Lineage (NCBI taxonomy): Eukaryota > Viridiplantae > Streptophyta > Magnoliopsida > Malpighiales > Erythroxylaceae > Erythroxylum > Erythroxylum mucronatum. Next base: position 17,018,959 of record JAOSBP010000002.1, on the reverse strand, counting down.
ATATATTGTAATCATATCACTACTAATATTAAAACCTTGTCCTTTCTAAAACTTATTTCTTCCTTACCATCGATCTATGTAACATATGGTACTAAAATTAGCATCACTAATAATGGTCATGCATTTACCTCTAATCTTACTCTTCTTAATGCCTACTACATTCCTTACTTAACTCTCAATCTTATTTTTGTTATTTAGTTATATGAAAGAGGACTAAATGTCAACTTCTTTTCCCTCATATTATTAGGTACAAGATCCTAATATAGTTCAGATTCTAGGGATAGGTAGTGGGGTCGATATTTAAGCTTATCTCTCTTCTTCATCCTTTAAAAATTATGTATGTAGATATAACTACCAATGGCATCTTCATCTCAATAATACATTATATAGTAAAATTCAACCTTTAGTTTCTCATGGACTTTTAGGTTCTACATCATTTGAGTCATTTAAATGTTTATATTGTTAACTGACAAAATGAGCTGCCTTATCCTTTTAATAATAGTGATTATATTTCTAATAGTCCATTTGACTTGCTTCATTTTTACATCTATGGTCCTTCTCTTATTTATTCATTGAATGAATTTGGTTACTTTGTATTATTAATTAACAATTATTGTCGGTTCACTTAGATATTTTTTTTGAAACATTGTTATGAGTTGTCACAAATTTATATGACATTTTCTACCATTATTAAAACTCATTTTTCTCATACTATTAAAATTATTTGTGCAGACAATGTTATAGAGCATTAAAGATTCTTCTTTAATTTGATTTTCTTAGTCAACAACACAATGGTATTTAACGTTCATATCCTCATACTTCCTAACATAATAGATGAGTTGAACGAAAACACTGCCACATTTTTTATTCAGGTTATTCTCTTCTTCTTTTTGCCTCATATGTAAAAAAAATGTCAGGAAGAAGCAACTTTTAATACTATAAATTGAATTCCCACCTTGATTCTTTAAAACGTTTTATGGAAAGTCTCCTAACTATTCAACTTTGCATCCATTTAGTTATTCTTGTTTTATTCCTTTACAACCTCATAAACACACAAAATTAGAACCTTGTGTTTGCTTATATTGTTTCCTTAGTTATAGGATATGGTTTGTAGCCATGCCATGCTTCAAAAGGAGTACTTTTCTGTAAAGCTTTTGTTGGCAATCTATAAAGGTTGTTGATAGTTGGATCATATTTCAAATAAATTACACATTGCTCATCATGTTACATTTTAGGAAAAATACCTTGTTCTCTTCTTTTTCCTTTTTTGGTTGCTCTTTCACAACTGAATCTTTGTTCTTTATCCACTCGTCTATTGAGTTGTTTTCAAATTTTGATATAGGTAATTCTAATGTGCTCAATATTAGCCCTAAACCACCTACTCCCATTGAATCTACACCAATTGTTGATCCTGCACCTATACCTACATTTGATACCACTCTTCATTCTTTCACTCAGGTAAGACAAACTCCTCATCATCTTACTATTTCCATTGTTATTTTGCTATTGTAACTTTCCATAAGCCTTGCTCTTATTTTAAGGTGAGAACTGATCCTGTTTGGCAATAAGTTATGATTAAAGAACCTCAGGCCTTAAAGAAAACTCATACATGGGATTTAGTTAATCTTCCTCTTAATAAGATACCTATTTGATACAAATGGGTTTACAAATTCAAAACTCATTCTAATGGCTTTATTGAACAATATAGAGCTTGTTTAGAAGCCACAGGGTATACTCAATTGTATGACATTGATTATGATGAAACTTTTACTCTTATGGCTCAATTAACCTTTATTCACAATCTATTTAGCTACTATTACAATTCAAAAATGGCAACTTTTTTAGATGGATATAAAAGAATGCCTTTTTCTATAATTATTTGTTGGAAGAGTTTTACATGCATCCTCCTTTAGGATATCATTCTCCTCATTATGTTTTTAGGCTTTAATGAGTCCTGTATAGATTAAAATAGGCTTTTAGGGCTTGGTTTGCAAAAGCTCCAACCTTACTCAATTTGGATTTATTTTTTGCTCGTATAATTCTACATTATTCATTGGACGAACTACTTGAGGCATTGTCCTTCTATTAGTTTTATGTCTATAATATGATAATAATGACACAAGTATTTTAAAATTACAATATTACCTTATTAAGCATTTTGAAATGAAGAATTTGGGTTCTCTCAACTATTTTTTTGGGTCTTAAAGTTTCTTATACTTCTTAAGTATATTATCTCTTTCAAGCCATGTATGCGTTTGCTACCTCCTTATTATTATCTTGTTCTTTTGATGATGATTGGGCTAGTGATCCAACAAATCATCGTTCTACTACCAGTTGTTATTTCCTATTGGGTAATTCTCTTATCTCTTGGTGTAAAAAAAAGGAAAACTATTATTTCTCAGTCTAATAAAGAATTTGAATTTCATGCTTTTATTGATGCTACATCAAAATTATTTTGGTTGTGATGGTTGTCAACTGATATGAGTGTCATATATTCTTCTGCCACTATGCTTCATTATGATAATATAAGTTCTATACAAATTTCTCACTTTTATATTTTTCATGAATGAACCAAACACATTAAAATTGATTACCAATTTGTATGCCATCATTTTACTTAAGGTTAACCAAATAGTTGATATATTTTCCAAAACATATCTTTCATCTTGTTTTTAGGATGTACTTGACAAATTCAAGCTAACATCTAGTATCCCATCTTGACTTTGAGGGGCTATTAAGATTCAGAATAAATGAGGAGTTAAGATTCATATTAGTTAAATTCCTAACAAGATGTTCTTGAAAATTCTATTTGTTTAAATTTACATTAGTTAAAATATATCTTATATATATATGTATGTATGTATGTGTATATCATGTAGAGTTAATTTTTCTATAAATAAATTACATACTGTATGATGAAAATAAATTGCATAAACATTTTATCTTTAGTATTGCGTTATGACTCTCAGTACAATGTATAATGGTGAAATATAATTATTTCCTTCTCAAGATCTTTTACTTTTTCTCATCATGTGGGAATTATGATTAATTCACATTTATCTAATTCTAGCAATGTAGGAAGAAAGAAGCAATTGTATTCAATTAAGATTTTAATTTGTATACTTCCAAAAGCTCTGTTTTTTTACTAGGAGCTTTGGGTATAGCTTTATATGGTTCTAATGAACCAATATTCCATTTTGAAAAATCATCCAATCAATTATGCCATATAACTTTGGAAATATTATTGTATATTGGATTTCTTATTGCCTTCACTATCAAATAATGATATGCCTTTATATAAATGGTTTTCCAAATAGTTATGGGGAATGACTTTACAGTACTTGTATGAATTGATTCAAATCAATATGAAATTATTGATGCTACATCAGAATTACTTTAGTTGCAATGACTATTAACTGATTTGAGTGCCACACATTCTTCTATCACTATGCTTCATTGTGATAATATAAGTTTTATACAAATTTGTCGTGATGACAGTTTTCATTAGGGAACCAAATACATTGAAATTGATTACCATTTTATATGCCATCATGTTATTCATATTAGATAAAATCCTAGCCAGATATTCTTGTATATCCTATTTGTTTAACTTAAGGTTATTTAAAATCCTATCCTATCTTATATGTATATGTATACGTATACGTACATGTATATGTATATATATATGTATATGTGTATGTATGTGTATGTGTATGTGTATGTGTATGTGTATATGTATGTGTATGTGTATGTGTATGTGTATGTGTATGTGTATGTGTTCATATATGTATTTGTATAAGTATACGTATACGTATATATAGATGTATAGGTATATGTATATGTTATGTATATGTATATGTATATCATGTATAGTTAATTTTTCTATAAATAAATTGCATACTATACGAGGAAAATAAATTGAATAAACATTTTATCTTTATTAACTCTCATTAGCAATGTATAATGGTGAAGTAGAATTATTTTCTTCTCAAGATCTTTTACTTTTTCTCATCATGGTGGAATTATAATTAATTCACGTTTATCTACTTCTAGTCGTGTAGGAGGAAAGAAGCAGTTGTATTCAACAACAGGGTTTATTTTATATATTTCCAGAAGCTTTGTTTTATTGCTAGGAGCTTTAGGTATAACTTTATATGGTTTTAATGAACCATTACTCCATTTTGAAATATTAGCCAATCAATTATGTTATTTTCTCTTTAGTTAATAATAGTAGGTGCAATGAAAATAATCTATGTAACTTTAACATTCCTTGGGCAACATAAGTTCAAAAAGAAAAATAGCTTACTCTTCTGTCTCTCATATAGGTTTTATAATTATAGGAATTTGTTTTATAAGTTATATGGGACTTAATGGAGCCATTATACAAATAATATCATATGGATTTATTGAAACTGCATTGTTTTTCTTAATAAGAACAAGTTTTCATAGAATATCTCTTGCTTATCTTTATAAAATGGGTGGAATGGCTACCCTAATGCTAAAAATATTCATGATGTTTAGTATATCATCATTAACCTCCCTTGTATTGTCAGGCATGGGTGATTCTTTTCCTAAATTGAAAGTATTTTTACAATAGTTATTGACAAAAAATTTCTATTAATAATAAAAATACTAATTACTTTTGTAATTGAAGTTTGAATGATATTAAATCCAATTTATTTCTTATCTATGTTATATTAGATTTTCTATGGATACAAGTTGTTTAATGTATCTAATTCTTTTTGTTTTTAATCAGGACTTTGGGAGTTATTTGTTTCTATTGTTATCCTTCTTCTTGTGATAGTGATAGGTATATATCTAGATTTCATGCTATCATTATCTATTGACACAGTCGAAGCTATTATACATATGTAATTTTTTCAATTTTATAGGCAATTATAAATTTAAAAATTAAAAAAGAATCCTATATTTTAAAATTTTAAATTGTTATACAAATAAAACTTCCTTTTCTTTTGTTTTCAAATTTAAGCTAAAAATGAATTGAAACAAATCATGTTTGGCATTTGTGATAGCTTTTTGAATCAAGTAATATTTTGATTCAAAAGGTTCTTAATGTTTTGCCAAAAGTTTGTTATATATGGCAAATGACATATATGACATATCTTGACATATATGTATGTGTGTGTGTGTGTGTGTCTGCTGGTGGGTGGGTCGGGGGTGCGTGCATGCGTGTGTGCGTATGTGTTATGTTGTCTTATCCTTCTATTTGTCAAACTTTTACTTCAATTCAATTAGATGTCAATATAAATGAAGCATAACTATATAAGCTTATTCCTAAAAAATTAACTCTAGAATACCATATCCAAATTATAAAAAAAGATGATAAGGGCAATAATTGCAGAACTAAAATCGTTCTAATTTTTATTTGTTTTTGTTTGAGTATGAAAATAAATCACAATTATGATCTAAGTAATATATGCTTAAGTTTCTTTTGAGTCCTAATTCCAATATGATCCCCACACTTCACCAGCCTAGATTATTCTCAAAAGAATGCTTATAGTTGAAAAGATAAACCTTATACTAAGAATATGATAATTTCAATAGTCTAATTATTAAATGAATTGAAACCTATAATAATTCTTAGGAAAAAACAAATATTGCTTAAAACATTGCTTCATTCCATCATGTATTGGACCTCATTAAAGGAAAATTAATCATTTAATAAATTATTTCCTTTATGACTCTTGAAATGTAATTACTAGAAGTGCCATCGATAATAATGACCTACATAAAAGAGAGATATAACCTAATATCACCATACTTATTTGAATTATTAACCATTAGGATTAAAGAGCATGTACTATTATTTTTTATTGATCTATATTAGTCAAAACACTCAAAGTCCTAAACCGTTAGGATTAAGAACATGTATTATTTGGTCGGTGCTTCAGGGTATGTTCGGTAATCGATGAGATTTCAGTAAGTTGGGTTTAAATCATCTGAAGATAGATAATGCAATAATAGTAAATTGGTGTTTAAAGGTCTAAAAAAGCGTAGAAAAATTTAGACAATAAAAAAGATAAGAATTAAGTAGAAAATAGGCTAGCCAAAAGAAAATTTACAATATAAAGGCTGAACAGAAGAAAACTAAAAAAAATTAATGGTGCTTTGACATCAAGTTATCATAAATAAAACAAAGAGAATTTTAAGAGGATATTATATTTTTTATTGTGTTTCTTATACAAAAGAAGAGAATTCTTTATATAGGATATAATGGAATAATATATAAAGAAAGAGAATATTACAATGTAATTATACGAATAATTTAAGCCTAAATTATTCTATATAATATATATATATATATATGTTAACAGATTGCAATCCATAAATTTTGTTTTTTCCACACGACTTCTATTTGAAATAGACAAAGCAATAGGCATGGCAATATCTAGGAAGTTTTTTACTTTTGATTTAGTTAGTTTTTTAAAGGAGATAGAAACGTATGAGCTAAATATATAAAATATGTTTCTTTGTCATGATTTGAGACAATGATTTAATTGCACATCAAATTTATTTTGACCAATAATTTATATACATAATATTTATTGTCTATGATTAGAAAACATGGCATTTATTCAATAAATGCATCATGATTATTATAAGCTAAACATAACAAACTGGAAAAGCCTTTCCCTTCTTTTCTATATATAGTGGTAAATGATGTCAATATCCCTTGTAAAAATGGAATATTTAGGCACTCAAATCTATCATTAGATTTGAGAAATTCTCAAAGGATTGGAAGATATCACCGAAGGAAAGTTTAGGTAAATTTTGTCTCATCTCTCTCTATATTAGGATTTTGAGTTTGGTGCTAAGATATGTTGTTCTCCATGCTTAATTGTGCATGAAACATGGTTTAGATGATATATTATAGAGAGGGTTCTTTAAGTCAAAACCAAAATTGTTCCCTTTAGATGAAACTTTGTGAATTTTTGAATATCTTTTGAAATTGATGGTTTAAATGAACTCTATAATGTTAATTATATATGTATGAAGTGAATTGATGATGGAAAATGAGGAAGAAGCACATTAGAAGGAGGCTTTCAAGTTTATGCCTTTAGGTGTTTGATAAAATGCCTAAGTGAATTTGGCTTTGGATTTAAGGATTTTGATGGTGTGCATTGGAAAGAGGCTTTCATGTTTACTTAGACTTAAATTGTTGCTTAGAATGACAAGTAAAGGCCTAATATGCTTGGAAAAATATGTGCTTAATTATGTAATGAAATGAGTAAGCTTGGATTAAAGGCATTAAATGCCTTAGAAAATGCAAAAGAGAAGCTAATGTGATGGTGTATAAACATGAAATTTATGTTTTAGTAGTAATTTCATTGTATGTCTTTTATGTATAAAGGCTCAGGAGCCGTGAATTAGGGAACTCATATCGAGGATTGTTGAAGTTAAGAAAGAGTATATCTTTTTTTGAGGTGAGTTGGGGAAACCGTATTTCTCAAATAGGATTAGATCACCCTAAGACAAGTATGATGACTGGTATGTGAATTTTGAACCTAAGCAACATATGGTAGAATTGAATTTCAAATGAATGCTTATTGTTTTGAACAACTATGCATTTGAAGTACAAAAGATAACTTCTATTGTATGAAATAATGTTTCAACATGATTTTTAAAGCTGATATTTATATTAACTATTTTGAGAAATGTTATTGTCTTTAACAAATCTGAGTTTAAAGTGCAAAGAATAATGCTTTATTTTATAAAACTACATTTTTTTAATAACTTGCAAAATATAAATTTTATTGTATGGAATAATGTTTTGAAATTTACATCAGTATAACCGAGTCACGTATTCTGCAAGTATTTGTTCTCTTTTGGCTTAGAGCCATGGTACAGTTTCAGTGTATCGGTTGGACCGATAAATGAAAACATGATGCTTTACTTGATTTTTGTACTTAATTTTTGTATATGATTTTTTTATTGGTGAGAAAAACGATTGGCCAATCGTGTGTTGGGCACAACTGATTATGATTAAGTGACCCCCGTACCTTTGACGCTGGTATATGAAAGTCGAGTCGCCGTATTGACATCTTTCTACGAGACTTGTGGGTGATTCCACACCTAGGATCTGGACACCGATGAGGTCATCACCTAAGATCATGACGCTCTTATTGACTGTAGTCCGGACTCACCATGGATGAAAGTCGAGCCAACACCGAGTATTGGTGGGTGTGCACATTAGTTTGACCGACTAATGGTGTCACACATGATTGTTTTGGCTTATCCTAATATTGGTTTTCCTATCGAGATTTGATTGATACATATGATTTTTTATGCTTTTGTGTATTGAAACTGAAACCTATGTTCACCGGATGAGCGAGTTAAAGTATACACCGGACCTATGTGTTTTTTCTAATGTCATGTATAATCACTTCATAGGTTATCTACACCGTCTTGGTATGAATCGAATTATATTTGTGATATATGTTTTTCCTGTTCACTGAGTACCTATTGTAATCACCCCCCTCTGCTTTCCAACCATGCAGGTTAATTTAGTAAGTTTGAAGCCCTGAGTGGATCGTACAGTCTTTTGATATTTTCGGGGTATTACCGTACGTAAGTAGTTTCCTATTTTGTAGTTTTATTGTCTAGTAGCTCATGAATTGTGTTTATGTAGATACGCTTTATGATTCTGTAAGGTAAATTTTGATCGCCTGGAAGTGTAAGATCCCACATTGGTTGGAGAGGAGAACGAAGTACGCCTTATAAGGGTACAGATACCTCTCCCTTACAGAAGTGTTTTCCATGGCCTAATGGACCAGATTCCATTGGAGCTCTGAGGTTAAATGTGCTTGGGCGAGAGTAGTTCTAGAATGGGTGACCTCCTGGGAAAGCCTCAGGAAAAGCAAAACCATGAGGGCTTGGCTGGACCAAGGCCTAAAGTGAACAATATCTATAAACGGGTGATCTGGAATGTTACAAGTGGTATCAAAGCCGGTACAAGAACCGTTGTGCCAGCTAAGCTGGACCCCAAAGAGGGCTGGGCCCTAAAGGGGTGAAGAGTGTGAGATCCCACATCGGTTGGAGAGAAGAATGAAGTACGCCTTATAAGGGTACGAATACCTCTCCTTTACAGACGTGTTTTCCATGGCCTAATGGACCAGATCCCATCAGAACTCCGAGGTTAGATGTGTTTGGGTGAGAGTAGTTCTGAGATGGGTGACCTCCTGGGAAGACCTCGGGAAAAGCAAAATCGTGAGGACTGGGCTAGGTTAAGGCCCAAAGCGGACAATATCTGTAAGCGGGTGTTTTGGGATGTTACAAAGGCACTCCATATCACCATCAACTTAAAACTATTGAACATTGATTATGTGCCAGATTTGTGTGGGTTACCGAGGAGTAAACAATGATCTTCTTAAGGTCAATCTATCTTGAAGTGGTATAGGAAGTATATATTATAACAATTTTGCTTATAGTATAAATGAAAGGAGTGGAAGAAAGTGTGGCTTCGGGAAACATAGGTATTGAAAATCTTTAAAAGTCGTACATTCCCAATTTTAAAAGGAATTCCTGCCAAGATGACAGATCCTACTATAGTATGGAAATCTAATCACTAGAAAGCAAATTAAAAAATTTAATCATGTTTCTTCTTGTCATGTGTATACAAAGTATATGCTTTCGTTGAGTGGGCGCCTTTTCTTGTTGATAGCTTTTATATAGATGACGGTCTAACACAAAGGTGAATCATGCTATGAAATTTAATCTTGTTGATTTCTTTTATAAGCCAAAAATGCATATTGAACCTCAATGTTTACATTAGAATACAATTTCAATTCTAGAGTTTCAAAACGTTCAATTTAAACTCTAATATTTGTAAAATGTTAATAACAAACACTAAGTGGACAAAAAATTTGACGAGGTTAAACATCCATCAGTTAAATATCATGCCAATGTTGATGTGATATTTTTTTAATCAAGAAATAAATTAGGGCCCACTTTTTAAAATTAAAAAATATACATTAATTTATAATAATTCCAAGTATCTAATTAATACATTATGATTTATTGTTTGGTATTTATCCCTAACTGGATTGATTAACATGTCTTAACTTTTTTAATTAAGAATTAAAACTTTATCCAAATTCCTACTTAAAAACTATTCTTGTAATTGTCGAAATCCTTAATTGAAAATGCTATAACTATACTCATTTGCCGCAAAACCAAGTCTTCCTATTTCACTCCACAACTCCTTCACCATCTCTAAGAATATACAAAAGAGTTAAGAAATATATTCCTCTTTAGAGTTTGGGATTAGAAAGTTAATAGGAGTATATATACCATCCTTCTTTCAACTTATTATCTTAAGATGCGAATTTAGGGTAGTCATGCCATAGAAAAAGCATGCAGAATTCTACCCAAGAGGATAAGGTCCATTAAGGAAATGCTAATTTCTTTCTTCTCTTCCACTCTAAAATATTCTTCCTTATTAAAAGTTTAACATATATACCGAACTATAGCTTCAATTGAGGATACATGGAAGTGATTTTTTTTCTTCCATTCTTGTTATATGAATGCATTGTAAGAAGGTGAATGAATATATTAAGAAATTAATGTACATGAGAAGGTGAATGAGAAGGTGGTTCCTGTTGGGACCCGATCCACAAACCGAATCCCAACCGGAAAATCGGGAACCGAAAAATCGAAAAGCGAGAAATCGCTAATCGGAAAACAAATCGAATCATCGGAGCGAAACGAATACTCGGAAAGTTTCGAATCGGAATACGAATAACAAAGCGGAGAAACTCGAAAAGCAGAATTCCGAATCGAATGCGAATCAAAAATAACAAATATATCGAACTGAAACAGATTCCGACATCCCGGAGAAATACAAAGTATAGAAAACTGATCGCGTTGGATAACCTTAGACTAACTCGGTCTAAAATCCGGTATAAATCTTTTTTTTTCATCAATTTCTAGTTTCTTTCTCTTCATTCATAATCAATCCATATATTTCTATTCTTTTTCACTTCATTCATCTTAATCATTTCTTATACATTCATATAAATCCTCAAACTCATTTCTTTAAACCCATTTTACCGAAATTTTACCGAAATTTCGGCAGCATAACGGCTG
>JAOSBP010000002.1:16976404-16999716 GCA_027563825.1 Erythroxylum mucronatum | reverse complement strand
TAAGTTTGAAACTTATAATAATAAATAATAATTAAATATTTAATAATAATAATAATAATAATAATAATAATAATAATAATAATATAATTAAGAATAAAAATTGCTCATGGGAGGGGTATAAATAATAACTACTAGATGGGAATAAAAACTTGATACTCACCTTTTTTGGAGAGTTCAGTGGATTCCCAAATTTAATGAAATGAATCTATTCCCTTGGAATTGAAAACTCCAAAGTAAAACACTACTTTTTACATTTATTCTATTCTTTTATTTCCAAACCTTCAAACCAAATGCCCCTAAATCTAGAGTTTTGAGAGAGGTGGATAAGAGGAAGAAAGGAAATATATGAGTATAAAATTGGCTGACGTTGTTATGTCCTACAATTGTTTGCGTTTTCGTTGTTACTTGCTATTGAAGTCGTTGAACTTGGAGTTTTGCGTGACGAGCATACTTTCGCGAACGGCACTAAAATCTAGAACTAGTTGTCGACAGTAGGAGGAAGGACTGGAACCGGTACAAAACGTACTACAGATCATACCTTTGAAACAGGACAAAGTTGTTACTTCCGAAGTTAAAAGCAAAGTGCGACTGGGGATTAGGACATCTTTGGGTGAAAATTGTGAGGAGAATCTGGATTGGATAGCTGAAGGATTCATCCCTGACAGACAGCTATGTTATATAGTCAAAGAAGCTACAATACCCATTATTTTTCAGTTCAAAATGAAAGACATCTTACTCTGTAATTTTATATACAAGGTAGTTCGTTGTCTGAAGCCTCAAATACACATCCAGCCAGGATACAGTTAATAAGTCTGTAGATTTCTGACTCTCTATATACGTATATTATTTGTTTCCCACAATATCATGCAATCGAAGTGGGCGTCGTTATGCGACGAAAGGTTTAGATTTTCCAGTCAGAGAGTAGGCACTACACTAGGCATCGTTCGATAAACTTAATATACTACGTCCATATTTTTTGGAAGAATACTGAATGGCATCCTAAGTAAAACATAATCCAATATTCATGTCCGTTTCGTTTGCTCCAACACTCGAGGGCATAAATGATAAATCCGAATTGTCTAGAACTTCAAGTTGCAAATTTAGCGGTATAGAGTTGAGTTGAGTCCAATGTTAACAGCTAAGCATATATATCTCACTCTTTGTCTTTCATTATTTATCATAATCAACACCCAAATCCATGAATCAAATCAGTGTATAACTGGACTTAATTTGTATGATAGTATATTGGTTCGTTTGTGAAATCTTAGGTAAAGGGGAGACAAGACAGGACGTGAGACTTGTGGACAAAGTAAAATCTTATAATATAGTAGTAGAAAACAGGATGGCCGATGACGATGACCGAGTATGAGTCACGCATACGTGGAAATTTTGTTTTAATTCGCGAAATAAGTATAATTTTCAAATTTAAATTTGTACTTCTTAAATTTTTAGTAATTATATTACTATACATGAAATAATATTCATAGTCTACAAAAATTAAATTCACATTTTTTATAAAATCTAAATTTATAACAACATTTAATTAAACTAAATTTATTATCTTTTAAGGTAATTATGTAATAATTGAATTTTTTTTTGCTCTTAAAATTCTCATTAACTTTTAAACTTAAATTTGATTTATGCGATTACTTTTGTAATTATGATGTATACGAGAGACATAAATGTAAATTCTCACACCTCCACTTTAATCGGTTATTATGTTATTATTATTATTTAAAACTTAAAACTAATTGGTTTTTGGAATTAGTATAGAAAAGGGAAAAAGTTTTGTTTCCGTTGTTGGTTTAAAAAGAAAAAGAACCCTAAAAAATGTCTACTAGGAAAAGTTATATAAGTAGGAAAAAGAAAAGAGAAATGGAGGGAGACGTCGAGTCATCGTATAAAATCCTCCCGCCGCCGCCCCTTGCACAAAATTGAAATAAGATAGTTGTTGTTGCTGTTTTTGTTTTTGCTATCATTCCGATTCCCGTGGGAACTGAAGGTTGGGGTGGTGGGGTTGTGGGAGCTTCGTGAAGACCGTCAATAGGCACAAGGTGGTTTCTAATCATCTTTTGCCAACTTGACTCACAGTATTCATAATATCTCTTCTCCTCATCTTTACTTTTGTTTTTTTGTTGTCATCTGCTTATTACGATGTATATATAAGTGTCTCTATGTGTTCCTCCTCCTTCATTCCTTCCGTCAGACTCTTTTCCTTCATATTTAGGTACGGATAAGCGGTCCATTATTGTTGTTATTAGCATTGCTTGCCTGTTTATTGCAAGTTTCTCTCTTTTTTGGGCACTTTTTTTAATGTCTACATCGATGTCAGAGCAATTTAGTAATCCAACTATCAATTACTCATATGTTGTGTTTTTGTTTTTGTTTTTGTTGAACGTCAGTGCCAGCAGCAGGATCAAGTTAAGAAGAGTTTTTTTTATTGGGTTTCGGAAATACACAATGAAGTACGTATTGGTGACTGGAGGAGTGGTCAGTGGACTTGGGAAGGGTGTTACAGCCAGCAGCATCGGAGTTCTTCTTAAAGCTTGCGGTCTTCGTGTTACTTCTATCAAAATTGGTACATAACACCATTCTTAGCTTTATCTTACCGCTGTTAACTGTGTTTTTCTTTTATATGTTAGCTTACCATTGTTAATTGTGTGCTGTTTTAAGCAATGGGCATTTCTAATTCTCTACCAACTTTGGCATTTCGTTTTCTTTTTTGCTTCATTATGTGGTTAATTATTAAGTTTCTTAATTTGATAGTAAAATTTGAGAGTCTTCTTTCATTTTTCAGTACATAAGATTCTTTTGAAGCATACCATCGAAGTTTCTGTGCCTTTATTTTTTATCCTATGTTTCTTTTCATCATTTTGTATAAAGTCAATCGCATATACCTGTTGAACTAGAGCTTTCTGCGTGTGGAAGAACTATTATGAAAAAAGAAGATGAAATCTCTTGTGTTGAAAGTGATTTTAGTAATTTGAATAAGAAAAAAAAAATCATCTTTTCCTTTTTTAAATTTTGGTGTTCTTATTCCTAAACTATCAATAGATTATTGTAGTATTCCTTTCGGGTTAAGGAAAACAGGAAAAAAAATCATGTGACGGATAGGAAATAAGTTGCAATAATTTGTTTCTCCACGTTTTCTAAATCCAAGACTTTTTTCCCCTAGTTTAAGTTTTTATGCAAATAAGTTTGAAAAAAAATGAAGAGTGTAGGTCGCAACAGAAACTTCTTCAACAACTTAATTCTGTGTTTTACCTTTTTGGGATCCCATTCACTTTTAGGATGGCAATCACATCATTATGTGTACTTAAAGTAATTCCTGACGAGTGAGTTTTTATCATCACATTCATTTCTCTTACGATGTCAACCTTTTGTCTTATCCCTGACTTTGAAAAATTTGCAGACCCCTATCTAAACACTGACGCTGGAACTATGTCTCCTTTTGAGCATGGAGAGGTTTTTGTCTTAGATGACGGTGGTGAGGTAAATTTAAAACCAAATAAATTATGCTGACGATGCTCCTTTAATGTACTTTACAAACTCAACGTTGAGATGTTTTGGTGACTAATAGGTGGATTTGGACCTTGGCAATTATGAACGATTCCTAGATATCAAATTAACTCGTGACAACAATATTACAACCGGAAAGATATACCAGGTCATTAGCAGACTTTTACTAGAAGCCTACTGCATTATGATACTTTCTTCTTTCTTTCTTGTTTTTTTTTTTGATTTTTTTTCTTCATCTGACAGTCTGTTATCAACAAAGAAAGAAGAGGAGACTATCTTGGAAAGACTGTTCAGGTTTGTTTCTTATTAGTCTTGTTTTGAGCATTTCTTGATATATTATATGCTTAAGGTATTGTGCTGTTATTGCTGTTATTCCAGGTGGTGCCACATATAACAGATGCTATACAAGAGTGGATTGAACGAGTAGCATTTATTCCAGTTGATGGGGAAGAAGGTCCACCTGATGTTTGTGTGATCGAATTGGGTGGAACTATAGGTACTTCCTTGGTTTTCTATTTTGTGCTTATCCAGATAACATCTTTACCGTCCTGCATATAACTCAATCCATTTCATGCAGGTGATATTGAATCTATGTGGTTTGTTGAGGCACTTGGCCAATTTTCTTGTCGCGTAGGTAATTTGATAAGCTCCGTCATCTGATTGAAGAGTTAAATTGAATCGGTTTCTTTTTCAGATGAGCATTGATAGTGCTATTCTGATATTGGGCTGCTACTTTTCTAGGTCCTGGCAATTTCTGCTTAATCCATGTCAGCCTTGTTCCTGTTCTCAATGTTGTTGGTGAACAGGTATAGCTTGAACTTTAGATCTATTTGGATGGCATTGATTACAGATTTTAATTCCCTACTGAGGGGTTGACTGCAGTATACATTTCCAGATCATTTTGACTTGTGTACTTTATAACACACTGGTTTTGTTCTTTCTTTGATTGTTAAAAAAGAAAACAAAACCTACCCAGCACAGTGTGCGAGGACTTAGAGGACTTGGGCTGACACCAAATATTCTAGCTTGTCGTAGTGCAAAGGTTTTTTCTCTTTCTCTTTGCAGTTAAGATTCCTATATTGCTTAGCCTGGTTATTATTTCTCATGTTTGTAAAATTCTTGACAGGCACTTGAAGACAATGTTAAAGAAAAAATTTCTCAATTTTGCCATGTGCCGGTACTAGAAATTAAATGCCATTGTTGTTTTGTTCACCCTTATTATGCAATCATACTGGTTTTTTTATATTTGACTTTTATGCAGGCTGAAAACATTGTCACTCTTTATGATGTTCCAAACATCTGGCATGTTCCTTTACTATTGAGAGTAAGTTGGTTTTAATGCTTTTAAATAAGTGTTTTCAACTAGTCATTGAACGTGAGCTTGAAATCTTTCTTTTATTCTCTTTTTGATTTTTCCATTTTAAATGATTAGGATCAGAAAGCACATGAAGCGATCTTGAAGGAGCTAAACCTTTTGGGGTTTGTTACATAAACTCATTCCTTGTTCTTATTATGATTTGCTCTGCTCTAGTATGCCTTGTTATTCTATCTGATAATGGTCCCCTTAACATTGTTTGCTTGTTTCCTTTTACTAATGCGTGACTACAATTTGCAGTGTTGCCAGGCAACCTGATTTACTGGAGTGGACAAGCAGGACAAAACTTTGTGACATCCTGCATGATCCTGTAAGGCATAAGCATCTCAAGGGTAATCTGAAACTTGTTTATTGTCCAAAAGTAGTCATACCCATAATCATCAATTGCAGGTTATAATTGCCATGGTTGGAAAATACACTGGCCTTTCAGATTCTTACCTGTCTGTTCTGAAGGTAATGATTTCAGATATGTATCATGCTTATTTTAGTGTTCTTTTTTTCTTCTCAATTCTTTTCAAAAGCTGCTTTTCTGATTTCATCCTAACAATTGCAGGCATCTCCATAAGATTATTTTTTTTGTCTGTTGAGTTTTTGTGACATGTTTAGGAGGATAAAATGATGGCGGTTCTTCCAGATGGATTTTTATTGGTGTCTTCTCCTGTCTTTGGTTTTTTTTAATTGAAGTTTAGCCATCAGATATATTGTTGAGAATGGTCATAATATTGAAACCAAGATCTACTTTTTTTTTCAAATTACAAAGTTTTTGATGCTTACCTGCTTCAATTGCTATTTGTTGCAGTAGGATTATAATTCGGTACCTTTTAATGCCAGTTACTTTCACATAAGGTGTTAGGGAGGGAATTTTAAGATATTGCGGGGGTGGTGACAGACTATGGAATGTCACATATGTCTTCTTTTGTATACACTGCTAGTTGCGGTAGTGGCTATACCCTTAATCACTTGCACTTGTCCAGTTATGTGTTCAATGTAGTGTAAGAAAGTAGAAAGTAATTTCTTTGCAAGAAAAGAAAAAGAAATAAAAAGGATTTTCAACTAGAGTAAGTGTTAGTGGAATTTGTCCCTTTATGTCTTGTGTATGAAAAACTTGAAAGATTGATTGTAACTTCCATAAGACTTCAAATAGTAAAGCTTAGATGCACTTTAAGTAATGTCATCTAAGAAAAGATTTGAACTTCTAATTCATACATTTAATCACAGTAGCTATACTATGCAAGTTATTCTGTTTCCATTGCTTTCTGTAGGAATTACGATCTTTAATTTGATTTGATGTTATCTATTTGATTATGTGCTCTTGTTTTGGATTTTGATATATTGCAACATGTAGACAATAGCAGATTCTGAAGCAACGAGTCCTTTTGTGACAGGCTCTTTTGCATGCTTCTGTTTCTTGTCGGCGTAAGCTTATCGTAGAATGGGTTCCAGCTGGTGATCTAGAAGATGTTACTGCCATTGAGGTCAGTGAGAAAGAAAGGAAGAAAGAGTAAAGAAGTCTTTCTACTAGTTTATAGTCATTACCAATATCATATTTTAACTAGTATTCACTCTTATCAGGCACCTGATTCCTATAAAGCTGCTTGGGATCTCTTGAAAGTTAGTTCCATGACATCCCTCATGTGGAGCCTTTCTACCTTCGTTTTGGCCAATATTCTGAGGCTGCTTTCCCTCTGATCCACATTTTTTTTGTGTTTAAATTTTGTTTGCAGGCAGCTGATGGTATTCTGGTTCCAGGGGGTTTTGGGGATAGAGGGGTGCAAGGAAAAATTCTTGCTGCAAAGTATGCACGGGAGAAGAAAGTTCCCTTTCTGGGCATTTGTCTAGGAATGCAAATTGCTGTCATTGAATTTGCACGATCGGTTCTTGGCATGCAAGATGCAAATAGCACAGAGTTTGATCTTGATACTTTAAATCCCTGTGTAATATTCATGCCAGAGGTATATTTGTTTAACTGAGTGTTGACCATGTTTGTATTGGACTGACTTATATGAAATTTCCGTTATAGCTTTTTTATGCAAATCTCTTCTCTGTAGGGTTCTAAAACTCACATGGGAGGCACTATGCGTCTAGGATCAAGGAGGACATTTTTCAAAGTTCTTGATTGTAAATCTGCAAAATTGTAAGACTCAGAACATTTTTCAAAGTTATTGATTGTAAATATGCAAAATTGTAAGACTTGCAGCATGTGTCTCCAGTAATTTGTTATCTGTATATGGTTCATTATTGTGGAATCTTTCTGACTTCATAATCATGTCATCATGTGGAATACATAGATAAAATATCATTTTAAGAGATGTAAAGGTCAATCAATTTGCTGTCTTGTTAACATTTTGCCGTGTGGAATCATGACTAGGTATGGCAATGCTAAGTTTGTTGATGAGCGTCACAGACACAGATATGAGGTAACTTCTGTCCATAATCTCTAGTGGAGAATGAACGCGGTGGATTTTGATCTTATATTTCATGATCTGTAGGTGAACCCCGAAATGATAGCCCAATTTGAAAGTGCCGGCCTTGCATTTGTTGGTAGAGATGAAACTGACCAACGTATGGAAGTGAGTATAACTTGGATTGATGGACGTAACAAGTGTATGAATCTCCATTTCATTGTCTTGGGTGGTTAAAGACATTGTATTGTTTGTTTTGCGTCCAGATTGTTGAATTGCATGGCCATCCATACTTCGTTGGTGTTCAATTTCATCCGGAGTTTAAATCTAGGCCAGGAAAACCCTCTCCTCTTTTCTTAGGTAATGCCGATTACTTTCGATGAAGTTTATTGTAACTATGGGTTTGATTAGCACTCTGGCTATAGTGCCAGTAAACTGGTTATTGATCTCATGTCGGACTAGTTGTGAACAAGTTAATGTGGGAGGACTTTCTATGGGAATTTAATTAAAAAAAGGATTCTGTCTGTACTTCTTCAATCCTACATTTTTGTTAATACTTTACTGGATGGAGCAGGACCATTACACCTCGATGTTGTTAACTGGTCTGAGCTTTCTGAGAATAGTTTGTTCTGATTTAGGCCAAGCATGATCTTGTGATTGTTATGGTCACTTGGGCAGATCATAACTTCATATTTCCTTTGGCATTTGTACAGGACTTATAGCAGCGGCATGTGGGCAACTGGATGCAGTGCTGCAGAATAATGGGTCTGGAATCAAGATTTTGCCAAATGGAATGGGTAATGGAAAATCAACTTTTAAAGGTTACCAGAATGGCAACACATTTAAGCCTTCCAATGGGTCCTTGCATTTTAACGGCTTTTATAGCAATGGCAATGGTAATGAGAATGGCAATGGTATGCATCTTTAACGATTGACAATGGCGTGCATCTTTAACGATTTCAACGGTGTTTCTTGTTGCAACAAATTTTGAAGGTCCGTTAGGTTGTCTTATATTCTGTCTATAGAGTCTTTGAGTATGGATAGGTGTTTTAGCTCCCAAAGGACCCTTTTATAGAACATGGTGGATCCAAAATACACAGGCTGTGTTGTTTTCCAGTCTATGAATGGAACTCGGGGCTCAAGGTGAAGCATCACATTCTTGTTCGTTGATTTCATATTCATGGCGTTTTGGCTGCCTTAAGAAGAACTAGGATCCCTAACATCCATATGATTCTCGGTGAATGTCAGAAATCTCATTATATGCAGCTTGTGGAGATTTTGCATCCCATTTTCTAAATGTAGGTTCGATGGAGGCAACTAAAAAAAGGGCTTTTTCTGACATACTGGATGGCAATTAGGATCTCACTTTCAGACAGACTTTTAGTTAGTTGTTCAAGAGATATGTACGTATTTCAACTGTGATCGAAAGATCAACGTGTTGACTTACTTATCAGTTCATTACTCCCCTGAGAAAGGATACTGATTCTTCGATGTTTTTTCTTTCTTTAATTCATGAAACATGTATGACGCCATATATTCTGGGAAAATATATGGAATATTGGTTTAATAATTTTAGGACCAAGTATTTCACATCTAGGCAAACTGATTTTTTATTTGAGAGAATATATAATTAAACCTTACAAGTGTTTTAATGTGCAGCTTAGTTTTAGGGGATCACATGAATTTTGCATTCTTTTGCCTCAGGATGAAGAGTATCAATTATCCCCTTAAATGTTTACTGTCCATTTATGTGAAAACTCAGGTCAAGGGGTCGTATCATGACCTTTATGTTTCGTAAGGGATTGCTTACGCATTTGTGTTCTTGATAATTGATTTGATGATGGAGTTTGCCGTATTCCAGGATATTCCGTTTTACTTAGAGAGGTGACATTGTGACCAGACCTAAGATGCAACAAGTCTACCATTTAATGTTTTAGAAATTGCAAGAGACACGGATCCATTTCATGTCGCTCGCTTCATTTTAGTTGTTTGCAGCTACGAATACTTCACAATACAATTAATGTTCTTTTTTCCTTGGTCTAATTAGGTATGTGAGTCGTGAAATGTTGAGTAGTACTCTTATATCTTTACTGAAATGTACCAAAACAATGTTACTTATTTTATATGTTTACGATGAGAACGAATATAATGATGTTAGTAGCATCCCTACGGTGGCAATAGAAGAAAGAGTCAAATAACTTGGCTTTATTTAGTAGCATTCTTAAGGTGGCAATAGAAGAAAGAGTCAATTTAACTTGCTGATATTGAGCGAAGTACTTTTATTATTAAATAGTGTAATAAAACTAAATAGAAAGGAATCTGAACAAACCTTAAGGTCTATGTAAAACTTCAGAGTAAAAATGTCAAATTTTGATTTATAGGTAGGGAAAAAGAAAAAAAAAATAGCTTATCAATAAGCAATGACAAAATTTAAAGAAAAAGAGAAAAAAGAATAAAAAACACTAGCGACTGGCAAGGTGATTGCCGTGAACAACGAGTGATTGGCGAGGTGAGTGAAACACGAGCATATGGCAAGTTGAACAATGAGCGAGAAAGGCGAGGGGGACTGACCAGCCTGGTGAGAGGAGCAGCGAGGAACTGTGGAGGTGGATTATAGAATAATTTTAATTAATCTATAGTAACTCACCTTCCTAGAAAGCATCTTTCCACTTCCAGCTGAAAATTTGAGAGGCTCCGAGTAGTTTTTGAGTAACTTTCTGACCATGGAAACACCCGAAGGGAGTTCCTCTCCCTTAAAGGTATTTCAAAACCATTTTTCCACTCTTCAAGAATCTTTTGATGAAAATATTGTCAAGGATAAAACTAAGAAGAATGTTAGAAATTTGAATGACATTGGGAAATCTTGGAGTAATGTTGTCTCATCTAAAACTCCCTTAGCAAAGCCTAAACATTTTTCTTCTATCCTAGTGGATGGTGTAGTCTCCCCTCCCTACAAGCTTCTTCAAGAAGGAGCAAACTATGAAAATTTACCTTAGTTGGTTTTTTTCTAAACCAAAGACCATCTTTTCCCTTAATGAAAATGTGGGCTCAAAGCAAATGGAGAAATAAGGGTTTAGATATAATTCTTCTTACTGAGGAAGATACCTTTCTATTCAAGTTTACGAATGATGAGAGCATACGTAAGATTTTGAAAATGACACTTTGGTGTGTGGGTGGACAACCCATGTTTATTCGGAGATGGGTGTCAAGTCTAGCTTTTGACAAAAACAACGTTGAATCCATTCCTTTATGGATCAACTTCCACAACATTCTTCTAGAGTACTAGTAGGTGAATAAATTAAGTTTCTCAACAAGTGCAGTGGAAAACATGTGGCTTTTGATTCAGCAACTGCTACGCTTGAAAAGGAGTACCATGCTCGGATATGTGCGGAAATAAATCCTAAGAAGGCCCTCTCTAAAGTGTTGCCTATGATGAAACTCGGTCTTGCTAATGAGCTTGTAAATGATGAGATTCAGCTCTTATACAGTTGTAAACCTCTTTTAGGTAAACCAACAGGGAGACTTTCCATAGGAGGGGATCACAGTGAGTTAATGGGATTAGAGGAAGATCTAGCTAATCTTATTCTAGAACCTAACCCCACTAGCACTTCTTCTGATGTACAGAATACTTCTTTAGTTGAAAGGGGTCAGCCTGATAACTTAAATATTGTTACAGCTAGAGATTAGGGAAAAGCTAGTGCTCAACCTATAGAACAAGTGAAAGTAAATGCAGATCCTCTAGAGAGTGATCAGGAAGATGAGGCTTCTCATCAGGGGAGCACTGATGAAATGCAAGCACTAAATGAAAATTTTATTCCCACTCTTAGCAGAAGATCAAGGAGAAAAAAGAGAAAACCTAAAGGGAGTTGGTAAAGTTACTCACATATTTAGATGATTTTTTAGAATATTGTGGCCATGAATGTGCCCTATAAAAGGTAAGCTACAAAGATATTACTTTGGAAAAGCAACCCATCTTAGTAGGAATGTTATAAACCATAATCAAGACATTCAAGCTTCAGAGTTTAATGAGTTTTATGGGGAAAAGCTAGGAATATGGCTCTAACCACATTCAGCACTTTAATGAAAGGATAGTATTTGCTTTTAATAAGGAGAGAGTTAAGGTGTCTGTGCAGAATTCTACTGATCAATATGTTCATCTCCTATACAGGCTTGATAATTCTGATCTAGTATTTGAGGTGATCATCATCTATGATGCTAACTTCGAGTTCCAAAGGTCTAAGTTATGGAATGATCTATATAATATCAATAGTATGATGGTGAATCCCTGGATTATTGTTAGGGATATAAACTGTGTTTTGTCTCCATTTGAAGCTCAAGATGATTGAATTAGCCTTTTCAAACTAGGCAGTAAGTTGGAAAGGGTAATGTCAAAGATTGATGCCACTTATTTAAGATATTCAAGCAACATATTCTCTTGGAGTAACAAACAGAAAGGCGATGCATTAATCAGTAAGAAGCTTAATAGGGTAATATCCAATCAAGTATGGTTGAGATCCTTTCCATTCTGATATACTATTCGAATCGCTGTTATTCTTAGATCACTCTTCCGTGGAGATCATAGATATCTTTACCAAAAGGAAAATAAATGAGCCTTTTCGATTTTTGAATTTCTTATCTGGCAAGGATGGTTTCATGGAATTGGTTAGTGAAGCATGGTCCAATGATGTCCAGGGTTATAAATCTTATCAGTTCATGAGGAAGCTTTATGCTTTAAAATCAAAGATTAAGATGTTCCTAAAAATAGGAGCTCCTCCAATATAAAGGAGTTTACTAAAGGATAAGGAGGATCGAAGGGGAGTTCAATGGGCTCCCTACTTAGCATCTCATAACCTAAATTTGCAGCATGGAGAAAATAGGAAATTGTAGGAGTATATCAAGGCTCTTGCATATCATAACTCAATGTTGATGCAAAAGGCAAGAAACTTGTGGTTGAAGGAGGGTGATTCTAACTCAAAGTTCTTTCATAACTCTATTTTTTTCTAGGAGAAACTCTAATAAAACTATGAGTTTGCTTTATTGTAATGACCAATTAGTTACTAATTTTTCTTTGATTGAAATGATGGTTACCAAATTTTATATAGATTTATTAGCTTTAAACAAGCCTGAAAAGACTTGTCTACAGGATTTGGTTGATGTGACTGAGTCACCTCTTGCTTTAATATGGAATCATTGCATTTGCCTACTACTAGTTAGGAGATCAAGGATATTCTTTTCTCATTAAATCCAAGGAATGCACCTAGTCTTGATGGATATAATGCTTTTTTTCTCAATGCGCGTGGAATATAATTGGAAGTTTTCTTGTTACAGTGATGCAAGAATTCCTACATTTAGGTAGGATGTTGAGGGAGATGAATGTCGCATACATTTGCTTTATTCCTAAAGTTCCATAGGTTGTCTTCAACCTTGTGTCTTGTTGCAACATAGTTTATAAGGTGATAGTGAAATTGCTGGCAAACAAACTTAAAGTTCCTCTTATGTCTATGATTCATCAATCTCAAGGTGCTTTCATTCTTGGTAGAGCTATTTTTGATAATATCTTACTAATTGATGAGCTAATAAAGTATTACAACTCCAATAAATCAATCAATGGTTGTGCTACCAAAATTGATTTCTCTAAGGCCTCTGATAATATCAATTATAGTTTTTATCTCTACCAATCTGGAATGGTTTGATATACCTTCTATATTCACTTTTTAGATTAAGGAGTGCATCACAACACCTTCTTATAATGTGCTTTTAAATGGATCCCCCACCAAGCTCTTTAAAGGCTTCAATGGGATAAGGTAGGCTGATCCTATATCACCATATCTATTTACAATCTCTATGGAAATTCTCAAAAAAATATCAGATATAAAACTTTGGAAAATTTAGAATTCTCCTATCACCACAAATTTGAGGTATTGTAACTCACTCATTTTAGTTTTGCTGATGATTTAATGATGTTTTATGTTGCATATTAAAAGTTAATTTAAATCTTGCACAAATCTCTCACGAACTTTTGCAGAATCTCTGGTTTGAAAGTTAACTTCTTGAAAAGCAAGACATACTTTTCTTAGAATGTAACTAATACTGATAATCTGCAGGATATATTTAGTTTAAATATCCAAAGTCTTCCCTTAAAATATTTGAGGTTACCTCTATCCTCCGAGAAGTTGAAGTACCATGATTGCTTGATGTTGTTGGAAAGATATAAAAGCAAGATTAATGCATGGCAAAATATATTTCTTTCTTAAGTAGGGAGAGTCCAACTAATTATTTTGGTTCTAAACAACCTACACTATCATTAGAGCTCACACCTGATTGCTCCAAAGAAAATCATTAAAGATATTGAAAGTTGCATGAAGAATTTCCTCCATTATGGAAAAACAGAAGAATAAGATGAAATGGGACCATCTTTGCTGGAGGAAACAAGAAAGAGGCCCAGGATTGGTTTCTTTTCAACTGATCCAAACCAAGATAATTTGCAAGAAAATTTGGAAGGTTCTAAATGATAAAGAGGTTCTATGGAGCAAATGGATAAATGTCTCCTATTTGAGCAATTGCAATTTTTGGCAATTGGAACAGAAGATGGAGCATTCTTAAACTTTCATCAACATTTTAAGACATAGATACAATATTTTCCCCCTCATCAAAATGCAAATTGGCAATGGTGAAGATTCTTAAATTTGGTTTGAGAAGTGGACACCTTATAGTCCACTAATTAAAAGAGTTGAGCTGCTTTCTCTACTAGGTAGATGAAGAATTAATACTAAGATCTCACATATCTAGTTGTAACCTAGTTGGCAGCTAGAGGAAGGTTGAAGACCAAAGATAGATTGAAAGGAAGCAATGATCATATTTGTGTCCTATGTAACACATTACCTAAAACTGCTAATTACCTATTCTTCAAATGCATGTTTTCTTCTACAATATGGGCAAGGATGCAGTACAAAATAAATTTAGTTTGCTCTGAAGATGACTGGGGATATATTTTGGTTTGGGCTGAAAATCTCTATAAAAGGATTGGAGAAGATAGGAAATGCCTGAGTCTAATGGTAACTTATTTTGTCTATTTGATTTGGTTTGAAAGAAACCAAAGAATCTTGAGGGATATTCACAAAAAAAATGTTGTTGCAATATGACTTGTTGGGTCAAAAAGATTTTGATAACCAATCAAGTTATTGATAGCCTAAGTTCTTTTATGAAGCATAATTAGGGCGTAGAGTAATCAAGCCTTGTCTGTTCTTGATTAATTCTAGCTTTACTACAAGGACTAGTTTCCTAACCTCATATTTTTATAACTATTTTTTCTATAGTCTTGTAATTGTCTTGATTGCCAATGATAATTATTTATTTGTCATCTAAAAAACTAAATAGAAAGGGAAAAAGAAAAAGAAAATCAGTATCCCTGAGGTGGGTGTGAGGAATAATTAAAAGAAATTCCATTTCGTCAATTCATATTCAACTAAAGTTGGTTTCCTTATAGGATGATATAATCTCTTCAGTGAAATTATAAGTTGAAAACAATCTATTCTCAATAAGAATGATTCATATTCTACTTTAAATCAGCAAAAATGCTATAATTATAGCAGCCTTCAAAGTTTTGTTAGTAGTACAGAGATTAACGGATGAGTAAGTTATGCATAAGGTGAGTCAACTCATGAACCAATCTCGTACTTTAGCTTTGGTTGTATATTTTCTCCTAAGTAAGAAGATTATATCTAATCATCTACTGCGTCTAAGCCCTTTAGTCCAGTGAAAGTTCTATGTTCGTTTCTTAAAACTTTCGAATTTTGGTGCAAATTGTGCATTTAAGTATTGAGATATTTACTCTAAGAATATCAAATTTATCAAATATTTACTTAATTAAAGTAATTTTAGTCAATTTCTTTCTTCTCTTTACAAAAAATGTTAATTCATAAAAGTATACTAATGCTATTAAAAATAAACGTGTCATAGATTGATATAAGTAAAAGCTAGTATTGCTTAATAATATACTATGATCAATTGATTGAAAATATATATTCGCATAATTTCACAATAAATGAAACACACGGCCTATATCCCCAAAATTTTGTGTGTCCAAATATCTGCACAATTAATAAGCATAAGTATTAAATATACTATAAAAATATAATTTAATGCTTATTTTGAAGATCACATCCTATATGCTCTTTAAATTGTAATATAGTGAATACATACAAACTTTTCTTATAAAGAAAATTTTCTTAGATATAGAATGTTTTATTATATTGACATCACTATATATATTTGATGAAATTTGTGCTATAGTATTTTTAAAATGTGTATCCTTTATAATATAACTGTTTATTTATTATTTTGACATGATAAATCATATTAATAGGAAATATGAGTGTACTCAGATAAGGATGATAACATGATTTTGATTTTTAAAGGCATTAACAAATTAAGTAGGATTCGTCGTGTTGTTCTGATCAATTTTTGTTTCTCTATCAGGTTTTTCTGAAACTAGGCTTCCATTCACGATGCATTGTAACTGGGGAAGAAGTTGTATGTATGCTCCACGACATGACATGATACGAAATATTTGAGGAATGGAAACATGCAGATAGCAAAATGGACAATGTCTGAAATTGATGTTATCCTTAGAGCCAAGGTAGAGAAAACTTCTGAATTGGAGTACCCGCACCAAGTATTTGTGATGATGGTTGGCCTCTCCCTTGAGTGAGATGGTCGATACTTTGATGAGATGCAAGAAGCTTGTCCAGAAACGTCCAATCACCGGTAAATCTTTCTGGTTGCTGCGTCGGAACACAACTATTAGACGATGAAGATGTCAGCCTCAACAAATTCTGCGAGCACCCAATCATATCCATGGTGTTCAAAGAGACGGGTGATATGAAGGAAAGACCACCCGCAGCTGATTCAGGACTAAATAACTGCGGTAGATGCATGGAACCATCAAAAGAAGAGTCATAAGGTGCTTGCATATGGTTTTTCTTTGTCTCCTGTACTGGAACAGAAGAAGTAGCTCCATCCTTCATGTGAATAATGTAATCTTCTTCTTCAGTGGATTCATGAGGTATATAACTTCTAGTTTGATTCTTCTTCTTGAAAACCCTGCAAACAACCCACCCATCTTCCTGCTAAATAGCCATATAATTGTTAATTAGTATCAGCTACTTTATGAGAAAAGGAAGATACGCATCGTGAGTTGTATATCTTGCTACCTGAATCTCGGAATTGTCGTCATCTAGGCGGTACTCGTGCATGATCCAGTCAGTCTTTTGCCCATGAGGAGCACGTCCGGTGTAGAAAACTAGGGTTTTCCTCATGCCAATTCGTTTGGCATTGCTTAGGTAGATGGCTTTGTCTCTTCCTGTTGCTTTCCAAAACCCAGCAGTTGTTGCACGATTTGTTCTTGTTCCCGTAGGATATTTCTTGTCTTTGTGACTGAAGAAATACCACTCGTTTTGAGGGCCTGACCCGATTCTGCATTTTTCTGAATTCCCACGACGTTTATATTAGAAATTAGTTCGTGATCATCAACCAAGAACAATACATTTAATATATAATTGAAAAGTTGTATATAATCCACATGACCACCAAATTGATGATCTGAAATTGAACTTTACTTATTAATGGGAAGAGATATGTATAAATAGGTAGAGAAAAGAAGAGCGGGGAAACATTGATCAAAACCTTTGAGGTCCCATGGCTCAAGTTTATTGAGATCCACCTCCCTGATAACGTCGAGCTCAATTGCTTCGTAAGAGACTTTCTTCCTCAGGTAATAGTACAGGAGTTCCTCGTCTGTTGGATGGAACCTGAAACCTGGTGGAACTGATAGCTGACCGTTTCCAGCCATCACGGATCTCTTGCTCTGAATCTGCGTGTTGACCTGGCGGACGTAAAGTATAGATCAGAACGAAGAATGCAAGTAACGTGCACAAAAAGTAGCCAACCCATCTTCCAAAAACAAAAAAGTAGCCAACCCGTCTCTATAGTGAATCAGTGATCATCATCAATTAAGAACCGATACTTAAATTTTAAACATGTGATTCACTATGTTTTGCAGGAACCTTAAATCTAGGCGAAGAATTTTAGTTTCTAAAACCGCTAAGAATATACATGTTTATGTGTCTGCCAAAATACAGTCCATACACAAGAGTTCTTACATAGAACTTTAACCTACATACGTTTAACCTCACCCATGGCTGATATTTATGTCGTAGTAAGCTTGAGAACTACTGTATATCAAAAAAGCTGCCAGCAAGGTATGCAAGAGTTTGTGGTGTTATCTCAATTTTCAGGAGGAGTTGAATCTCAGTTTCTGTTAAAAAGAAGGCTTCTTTCGTTGATCTTGTTACATGCATGTTGTGATCATATCTGATATATCATAGATTAGATACCTTTGAATGGAAGTTGAAAGCAGATAACTGATGTCAAATTAAAGCCAAAACTTCTCACATAATCAAGTCTGTCTTACACTAACAATCAAACCTATAATCTTGACGGAAAATAATGCTTTCCAACAAAACGAAGGAAAAGGGTTGTAAAATGGGAAGATGAAGGAAGTACAAACCTTTTCTTCTTTTGCAGAGAGCGGGGAAGTGATCCTTGTTAGCTGCTTCGAGGTACGTACGTAGTGGGATGGGTTTTAATTATTAAGAGACTCTTTCTGGGGTAAGGGACTGGGTGATGTGGATCAGGGAAAACTGCACAAAGTTTAAAGATGACAGAAGGAACTGAAATAAAGGAAAATATAGCAATTAAATAATAAGAATAATAAAGAAAGAGGGAGGTGATTTTTATACATGCATAGAGTAGAGACTAATTGCATGAAACTGGTAGTGAAGAAGGGTATGTGGGAAATAATGTCCGTTGAATGGGAGACCTTGGTCCTAAATATCGCCTCACTAGAATGAAGAAAATCTGCTTAACTGTCAATTACTGATCATGTAACAACAACACACACTTGCAAATATATATATATTTGTCTTCTTCTTCTCCCTTTGATCCGCTTTGTCAACAATTTTACACACAGTTTGGTTATGATCTGGACTCAGGCCGCCCAACTTGAAATTATATTATTTGTGTCATTCTTTTGTTCTGCATTTTGTTTTTATCTGTTCATTGCGATCCATCAAAAGTAATTATTTCAGAACCAAAACCCTATTATCTTGATGAATTACACGCCAACGTCTTTATTCTCTGATTCAGAATGACCAAACGAGTGAGTCAAACCCACACTTTACGAGACCTTGGTGACAGACAGCTTATGCTTATCTGCTCAATTAAACCAACTCCTTGACATTTTTGGTTGTGAAAAGACTCAATAAGTGTTGTACAACTACTCTATATGTTGAAAGTTTCATCCGAATTCATGCTAAATGCTATCAAATTATGGGGAATCCGTAAGTAATCCCATTGTTAAATATTTATTAGTATTACAGCTTTCACATGCATATTTCAGTTAACCGTGCATCTAATTCCATCCAGAAAGGACAACATCTATGATATAATTCCCATCACAAAGGACGATGACTAATAGTCTAATACCAATTAAATTCGTTTCCTCAATTAGTCAGTTGATCGCATGAGATTCAGTGCAAGTGTGCATAGTAGACCAAAGAATGAGCGAAAGGGTCAACTGTTTATTTCTTTTTCTTTTATATATAAAAATAGGACCCTCTTAGGGCGGAGTACAGATCCTCTGTCTAATATTATGGTATTTTATTGTGTTCACTAAATCTTAGCCATTTATTTATGTGGGTCTCACATGGGCCCTCGTAGGATTCGCAAAATAAATGGTTGAGATTCCATGAAACAGAATAAGACAGAGTAATATTAGATAGAAGATCTGGAATCCTAAGGGTGAAGATGATTCGAATACCTAGTCATTTTTAATTCAGGCTTGAACCTCCAACCTCAACCTTTTAGAGTGGGAGGAAATTATCACCAAGTTTCTATTATAAATTACCACTTGATAATTTTCATTGTCATTATCAAATAATCAGTGTCAAACTAAGAGATAAACCTAGCTCGATAGGTTTTTCCTAAAAGAAGTTTTCATCCATACTTGCTTCTAAACAATGTATCATTAGTTGGCTTGTTCTTTTTTAGAGTCGAGATCCTCTGTTCAGTTTTATGGTATCTTATTTTGTCCCATGAATCTCAGCTATTTTTTTATATGGGCTCCGCGTAGGTCCAACATAAATAAACGTGAGATCCGCATAAATGAATTGCTGAGATTTATGAGACAGAATAAGACATCATAAAACTAGACAAAAAATCATATCTCTCTTTTTAGGGTTTCAGATTGTTTGAATGAATGAGTAGCCCTACGAAAGAATTTAAACGAATATAATTTTCTTCTCTTCTTCCCTTTTTTTGTGAATTTTGAACTCACAAGTCTCCGATTAAATAGTCAACTCAGAAAAACAAAGTGCACGTACAGCTACTCGTATATTATTATAACGGATATGACAAAGCTAAGAAACTGTGAATTTGGGCTGTTTGGAGGGTATAGACGTACATGCACTCTGTGAGAAAAACAAAGAGCAGAAAGTGTGTAGCATCTTCACGTGCTGATCCAACACATATTACGCCATTCAAGGTCTCGGTTGGATTGATTTGGATATAATAACAACACCCAAAACCAATACATGCACAACTCGGGATTGGTTTTTGCATTTCCCTTTCTCGAAGGGATTCGCACGCAACCTTAATCTCTGTACATTTGGTGTAATTATTCTATATATCACACAATTGTACGCAGTAGTAGCTGTGATTCCTGGTCAAACACGGTGAAGCAACATCAAAATTATGACACGTTGTATATATAAGAAAAATGGTTCACATAACATGCATGCATTTATTTTTACATAACGTAAGAACTGGCTGGAGTGCCGTCGCCTTTACGAACACTGTAAAGCATGCATGTGCCCTTCTGGTGTGTAGCTTAGTTAGGAAGGAAAATTAAGTTTAGATAGTCCCACGAAGAAGCAAATAATAGCTAAAATGACAAAAGTAAGTACTGTAAAACAGCGTTACATCCTGGAAATAAAATCCTCAAAACGCGAATTCCTTTTGAATAAATTAAACCTGCAATTTCATAGTTAACTATACGCCAATTTGACACTTAAGTTCATATTTGTTGCAGGTTATCACGTCTCACATGCTGCATTTCGATCTTTGCTTCTTCTTTACTCTAGTCTTCTTCGACCTTTGATCATAAATACAACCAAATACATGAAAAGAAAAATAATTAAACAACGAGGACAAGAGAAATTATAAATAATCTAAGATACTGTATCTTATCTTGAAGAATCCTGAAATTTTACAAAAATAAGATAGAGCCTCTCTAGCATATTAATCTAGCACACAAAGAGAAGTGAAGAGAACGGAGAAAGGAGAAAAATAAATTGGTAAATTAATTAACCCCTCTGAAAAAGCAACATCAACCGTGACAGGTACATGTTTATGTACAATTGAACCACACAAGTGGGTTATAGGAATATGGAGAAACAGATTACATAGTATGTGTTCCCTTTTTCCTTTTCGATCATACTAAATCAATAAGGAATATGTTTGTGAATATGCCAAATGGCACCAAAGCATCACTGACTCATATTGGTACTATCTAACTATCTAATGACCTCTATTTGATCAATGCGTACCATCTTTTTCCTTTAATCTTATTTCCACAAGTAAATTAACAACTATACTTCCTTTTGTTCCTCTGTCAATCACAATACTGCTCGATACAGGATCTGAAATGTTGGAGGAGGATTAGGTGAGGAAGTTCAAAGGCTTTACCAGTACCACTTGATGATACCTGTAAGGAAACATGAAAAAAAAAGAGTCTGTTATATCTTATGTTGGCTCTGAATTAGATTCCTTAATTGTGATTCTACATACTTGTTCCTCTTTAATTAGTCTTAACTAGTGTTACTACAAACAATTTATGGATTTAAGACTAAATCATTTGTTAATGTCAAGCTTACAATTGATGAAGGTTGTAGACAGTTTTATTACTGTTAATAAAGTTATGGTTTGTGCAATTTGCTACTTTCCTAAGCAGAAAAAAATGCCTTTTGGAACATGTACTAGCACTTCTACTATTTGCTTCGGGATAGTACACATAGATATCTGGGGCCTGCTACTTATGCTGATGAGAAGTATTTATTGAACTTAATAGATGATTATAACAGAGGGACTTGAATTTATTTGATGAAAAGCAATGAGAAATTTAGTGCATTGTTGATCATTTCTATATAGAAAACTTTCAATACTGTATATGGATTATAACTTGTAGTACAAAAGGTATTGTTTTCACGAGAAGTACTTAAACACCTAACAACTTGAATAAAACTTTCTTTAAGGTACTAAAAGATTAATTGAATTAAAATATATTATTGAAATTGAAATAACGTAACTAATAAACCGAAACAATTGAATAATTGAGCTACCAATAAGAATAAAGTTGGTCAAAGCTGAAAACTTATAAATTACTCTATGCTTGTTTTTTCTTTGGTCAAAGCTGAAAACTTATAAAATACTCTATCTTTTTATCTTGTTGATTCAATTTATGCTTGATCTTAGATATCCTAAAGTTTTTAGTACCTCTCTCAATATCTAATCAAGTAAGTCTAATTGAAATCGATAATAATAGAATTGCAACTTCTCGATTAACAAAACTAGTCCTAACTATTCAATTAAATTTGAAGTAATCCTAAGAATAATTAATTCATAATTAAAATCTCTCTTTAATTGTTTATTAATCTAATATTGGCAGGTCTATTAAGCTATCAACTCTCATTGTGTACCTTAACACAAATAACTTGATTCACTGTCTTGATTTATTACCAATTATAAGCATAACAAATATCACAAAGCATTCATATATCAATTGAATTCAACAAGAATAAAGTTTAATAGAACACATCAACAACAATCCCTAATATGGATTTAGAAACCCATAATAATGTTTAACGTCCTAATAATCTAAATCAATATCCAAGACAATGAAATATATGAAGAGAAAAGAAAGAAGAACAAGTTGTGTCTTGGTCTAAAAATCTGCAAATTGTATAGTTTCTCTTGATGTCTCCTCTTTGAATCTTATAGTTGCTCCCTTGTGTGGTGTTTTTTTTTTCTTATCCTTAAATACTTCTTGAGGCTTCTAGGATTATTTTTAGGGTTTTTTCCACTTAATTTGGTTCCAATAATAGCCCTGAAACGTTAATAATACAAAAAATTTTGCGAGCTAGAAAAGCTGAAATTTGTTATCTGTCATGCCCCCATGATTGTGGTTTACTTATGTGCTTCCATGCTTCAAATTCTTCCTCTTTTCTTCAGTTTTCTTGTTTCCATTCACTCAGAAACACATCAAACACTCCTTTAAATACAAAATTAAGATCAAATTCATGCTCTAAACCAATTAAACAATTAAAACACATAAAATAACTAACATTAACATAGCTCTAAGTCCTAAACACATGATTATCATTTAAGAGAACACTTAAAAGTACACTTAAATAATTACAAAAAATGCCATAATCTACACCTATCATGCACCAGATCTATAAGTTTGTAGCAACATAGTTTCATACCTTAGTCAAGTGTATCAAGAAATATCAATGACAAAAGTTCAAAATGAATAAATGAGAATTATCCATCAAACTCCTCAGCAAAATAATGTAGTGGAAAGGACGCATCAACATATGCTAAATGCAGCTTGGGTTTCAAATATTCATGTCGGACCCCGATTTCGGAGCCCAACTGCCTGCCTTGCTGGAAGCCCTAAAGGTGTCAGTTACTGTCATTTCATATTGGCGGCGAGCACATCTTAGCCAAATCACCAAAATCATAAATTGACTTTTTCATAAAAGTGTAACGCTAAGTCTCTAAATTAATTAGAAACAAGAATAACCTCAAACTGAGCTCCATAATTCAAGATATGCTCAAAATACCTAACTGTGCTCAAAGCCCAAACATATCCTCATAACCGACCCCTAACTTGCTTTCTA
>JAOSBP010000002.1:16928917-16939976 GCA_027563825.1 Erythroxylum mucronatum | reverse complement strand
AGATCGTCATTTCATAAAGGAGAAAGTAGATTCTGGTTTGATTGATCTAGCTCACATTCCCACTAGCAAACAAGTTGCAGATGTTTTCACAAAAGCACTTCGTAGAGTCAGATTTGAAGAGTTAAGCAGCAAGCTAGGAATGATCAACATCTATTCACCAGCTTGAGGGGGAGTGTTGGAAGAATATTATCATTTTTATTACTTTCTTTGTTTACATATTTGCTCAATAGTTTATTTCCTAAAATATCATTTTATCTTTTTCATTTTTGGTCCCTATTTTCATGGGATCTTGTTTACTTCTTTCTAGGCAATAATCAAGGTATTGAATAGCAGAACTATTCCTTATCTTCCCTATATGTATTTCTGTCATTTATGAGAAATAATATACAGAAATTATCCGCCAATTCGTTCAATAATAGTTTAGCTACTTTTAAGAGCTAAAACTTAGCTTGCACTTTTAATATATATTGGGAATTCCCCATTGAGTTGACAGGGTATCAAACTCATCCTTGTCCAACCTTTTTTCCATTTCAACTCTAGTTCCACCTTTATTTTGTCAAAGCAAGTCTAGCTCCCAATCTTAGCATATTCAACGTCTTGGAAACAAACAAGGATATGGCCTAGAATATGATGAAGCTTTCTCACTGGTAACCAAGATGATAACTATGCCAGCCCTTCTAGCACTTGCTGCATCTCAATCACGGTCATTATGCATTCCTCCATAGCGATCTCAAAGAAGAAGTTTATATCATTTTCCCTCTAGTATACCTATTTCCTCACTAATAATGTTTGAAACTAAAACCCTCTTCTTATGGTTTCAGAGAATATGGTTGGAAAAAACTCAATCTACCCTCCTTAGCTTTTCATCCACTAAGTCAATATGACTCCTCTCCTTTTATGCAAAGGACATATCAAGCCAGCGTGATACTTCTTATTTATGTGGACGGCATTGTTATCGCAGGTTCTAATATGGAGGCTAGCTTTAAAATTCAGGAATTGTTGAAATATACATTTCACATGAAAAATCTTGGCAAACTTACCTATTTTTAGGGTTTAGAGGTACATCACCAAAATCAAGGTATTTTCTTAAATCAACACAAGTATATTCACGATCTTCTTCAGTTGGATGGACTCAACAACATTACTTTAGTTGACACTTCTATAAAAAATTAGCATGAAATGTCGACATAATGAAGGAGAGCCTCTTAAAGACCCTATTTTATACATAAAGCTAGTGGGTAGTCTTATTTACCTAACCATTACTTGCCAAGATATTTCTTATGTTATCCACATTATAAGCAAGTCATGTAATGCCCTTAGCTTCTCTATCTATCCACAATTGACGCAACATTCAATACATCCTTAGCACCCCCGATTGTAGCCTTTTCTGCTAGTTCCTTACACCAGCTCCAAACCTACAACGATCATGATTGGGTTGACTATATAGACACTAGGAGATTGAAATGCAAGATGCATTCTTAAGGAAGAAATATAAAAGGAGAGCAGTTAGGAGCTAATGGTAGCATTTGATTAGGAAGTTATTTAAGTTTTTGCAGTGGTTATCGTATGTTTTTGTAATAATTATCATATTTAGGTAGTAGTTATCACATTTAGGAATATTATTTTCATAAGCCTATTTTTAATATGAGAATAAGTTAGCATTTTCCTATTCTATTTTAGTTCATAAACACTCCACTTGTCACAAAATATGTAAATATATTAGGTAAGTTGTGATTTAGGGATTGACTTTTGAAAATATATTATAGCGATTGATTAGAATCAATTAGTCTTACTTTCCCATAGAGGATAACTAGTTCTATGTATATATATACACACATATATATAGTAAATGAAACAAGAATAAAGAAAACACATACAAAAAGGAGGATTTATGAGTGAAATGGATACACAATGTATTCATTAAGCACAAGAGTATCTGGATCCTACAGTCAACACCGGGTATGTCAGGAACTCTAAAAGAAATTCTAGAGACCAGACAATGGATGTAGAGTCGGGTGTTTCATAGGATTGGGAATGAAGACAGCACGTCTTTTTGGTATGATAATTGGTACTGTAAAGGTCGTCTATATAAAGTGGAGGAGGTACAGGGCTTGAAATTGGTGGTGAATCCAAATGCTAAAGTAAGTTTGCTTATTCGAAATAATTAGTGGATATGGCCCTTCCACAATAGTAGAAGTGCCATTCTTATCATGGAAGAGTTGCCACAATGTCAGGAAGGAGAGCAAGATGAAATTCAATGGCTAGCAGATAACTCAAGGAAGTTCAACACAAAAGCCTGTAAAACACTATTACAGGCTACACAAAGCACAAGGCAAGAGTGGGCAGCCTTAGTATGGGATAGTGATCTTAACCCAACTCATTCATTCATCTTATGGATGGGAATCGATAGAGGGTTGCTTATAAGGGATAAGATCAGGTTCTCCATTAGCAATTTGAACTGTGAATTATGTAATGCGGAACTGGAAAGTTTGGAACACCTTATGATTAGATGCAGGTATACCAGACAAGTCTAGGATTGGTTGCAAAATATACTCAACGTGGCCCCACCAACGGATTCTTGGAGTGAAACTATTGCTTGGATGGAAAAAATTAGAGTGCATAATGCGACTGATCTAAAAGTTATCAGGTTAAGTTGGACAACTTTGGTGTACTACATATGGAAAGAGCGCAATTGGAGAGTATTCCAAAAAGAAAGTATAAGTAGTGAGAAGGTTTCTCTGGCCATCTTCTTACATTGCAGATTGGCCATATTAGCCAGAGGAATAGTTGCAAATTTGACAAGTAGCATGAAGAGCAAATGGGGATTGGTGTAATACTGGACTAAGTGGTCTCGCAAGTTCCCTCGATCTCAAGATGTAGATGATTACTAGGAACCTTAATTCTCTGTAATCTAGTATCTATGGATTATACTTGTATTGCTCTCTAGATTGTATATATTTTCTTATAATGAAATCCATTAATTTTCGAAAAAGAAAGGATTAACTGTTTTTATAGCTAACGTACCTTGAAGTGTTTAGGAAACAAGGATTGCAGCTATCTATTCACTCCTAATTTTTTGTCCAACAAAGGAACTTTAACATTAAAAAAAAATGCAGAATTGTGGAAGTAGATATACAACAAGGCAAGATAAAAAAGGTAGAGCTCCAAGAGGGTACAGTTGACATGTCACCTTAAAGTATACCTGCCTACCATATGATAGCGTATCATTCATCTAGATGTCTTCTAGTTTTTAGAAAAAAGACTCCATAGAATAGATAATAGGAAGTTCTTGTGTAAGGGAAAGCAAAATACTATTGGGCATGCACCATGGTGATAATCTTACCAAAAAAAGCAACAGACTATGGGGCATGCACCATGGTGATAATCTTACCAAAAAAAGCAATAGACAGAGCATCCAGTCAACTCCCATGTATGTCAATGTATCATCTGAAAAACTTACCCAAACTTCTACATTTTCAGAAACATGCTGTAGGATTGGAATCATTAGACTTTTCATTTACTAAATCGCCACCAATATGTCTAATCTTGAGAATTCATTATGACAAACAAATCTTTACTCATTGATTCTAGGCCTATTGGATAAATAAGAATTTGCCACTTCCCAATGATGGCCCATTAAACCTAGACAATCTTTCAAAAGGCAGACCAACCATTCACCATCTTTAGCATAACTAGCTGGTCTTAAGCCTCAACTCAAAAAGTAAAAACCCTAGACTTACAATTTAGTGATTCAAGGGCCTTTAATCCTTAATTTTAATATGCTTGTTGATAGGAATATGGTAAGGGCCCTACTGTATGATCTCGTCACTGGACGATCAAGGGAAAAATCCATCTTCCTTCTCTTATTGGTGTTCTTCCCTTTTGAGGAAGAACCGATGTTGGCTGAACGTTAGCTAGCTCTTGACAGAGCTAGCTGAATAAAATTATAGCTAAAGTAACTAGTGTATTTTTTCTCAACAATTTCGATGTCTTATTCATTAATAATTCTGCTGTTATATAGGCAGAATAGGAAAATAACAATTCATCTAACTAGGACTCCTATTCTAGTAGAATTCTATTAAGAACCAAAAAGGATCTTTCAAAAGCTATCTATCCTTATCCAATTACTATCCTAATCTAATCTTCTATTATTTCTCCTCTCTATCGAAAATTTCCAGCCTTCTCTAGGTTACCAGCCGTGACCCAACTTCTTGCCTCTGCCTTGATAAGTTTTACCCACAAAAGTATCCTTATCAGAATAGCAATAGAGATTGTATTATTTATGTAATTAGTAGGGTACAGCAGTAGTCTACCTCCTGGAAAAATAGTTTCTAGGCCAATATAGTAGCTATATCCGAAGAAGAAGAAGAATACCCCCCTCTCTCCATACAGATTCCTCTATATTCTCCCGTACCCTCTATTTACAATCTCTCTCTGTAATTAACTCCTAACAACCTGACTATGTGGCATTTGTCCCCTTCCCCATTTTACCCCTACGAATGTAGGTTTGGATGGACTTAGTGGGCTGTTTACTAACACTAGCAGGCTAAACACTAGGAGAAGTGCTAACACTTGTCCGTTTAACAGGAGGTCAAAAATCAACTGCTTGCAATGGATCTTGTTCTGATAGAAATATTTCTACATGATATTGTAAAAGTAACGACCAAGAACCAATGATATGGACCTCCTAAACCTTCGCAACCAGATTGAAAACCCAAAGTTTATGGAGTAAAAATCTTCATAGAAATATTTGACATACTGAAAAAATAAATTCAAAGAATAATACACAATGGAGAATAAAAACTTAGTTGAAATGTGATGATATTTATGATAGCGGTTATTTTCTCAGTTAGTTAGTTATCAAGATTAGCTGATAAACTATATAGACGATCTTGTATATATGTAGAGATGATGTACAGTTTACATAATAAGATACACAGAAAATTTTCACCATTTCTTTTCTGCTACTGATTTTGTTCAAAATGTACGAGGTAAAGAAAGGTGTATATATTAAACAGCCATTCAGCAAACAAGGAAAGATATAGCTGTACCTTATTTCTCATTACAAAGTTCAATGAGCCAATACCACGTCTTGTGTCTGCATCATCCAAGACATCGTCATGTAGAAGACTTGCCACCTGATATGGAGACAAATGAATTATTTCCTTAGTGCAGAAGCATTTAGAAAATAATGTATGCTCAGCATAAAGGAGATTGCAGTAAAAGAAATTGAGATTGGCAATGGGTACTAACGTGGATCATCTCAGTAATCTCAGCTATACGCTGCTGT
Source organism: Erythroxylum mucronatum (assembly GCA_027563825.1). Classification (NCBI taxonomy): domain Eukaryota; kingdom Viridiplantae; phylum Streptophyta; class Magnoliopsida; order Malpighiales; family Erythroxylaceae; genus Erythroxylum; species Erythroxylum mucronatum. Next base: position 16,934,686 of record JAOSBP010000002.1, on the reverse strand, counting down.
CTTGTACGAAGTTCTGTAGTCGAATTCATTCCTAAACTGTTGGTTTCTGGGTCTGGAGCGTTAATGTTTAAAGATGTTGCCATCAGTAATAAAACCTGCACAAGACATTTCCTAATTATTCATTCACAAAAAGACAAGAGGTTGAGATCCAAATATAAATCTGTGACAAATATTAGATCATAAAAAAAACATCAGCAACATTGGGTAAACTAATGATTCAAGTACAGGCAAATATGAAAATGATAATCAACTTCATAAGACACATGGGTCGTGATCCTTATAAAAGGACGCTGCTAACATGATATCCAGTTTCCTGTAAAAATGCTCGAGTTTGATGCCTAGTTATAGAAAAAAGGAACATCATGACCAGTGGAAAGCTGGTTTGCAGGAAACAAACAAATTGCTCATAATTGAAAAACAGATTGTTGAAGCCCACAGGATGTTAAGAATCACAAATCAGTAAAAATCAACTATAAGAAGCAAAGATTTTGTAATCACCGTGGGCCGAAACCTCTTTCCCTCTACTCCCATCTTGAATAAGAACTCAGCAGCAGAGGCAAGCTCAGGAACCTATGTGAAATTGAGTCCAACGTTCAATATCAACATATCTATAAGACAACATATCTATTTCTAAAACTTAATCTCTATCTTGCAATTACATAATTCAAACAAAGGACTCTTAAGTGCAATACGTACCTCAGCAGTTACCATTGCCTGCAATCTATTAGCAAGAAGGGATAACTCATCAGCAACAAGTGAAAATGGGTCAAGACGTTCCTATGAAACCATGTCAATCAAAGATGAGGCATAATTTGCTATTTTTAGAAAGTAGTGGAACACTACCTTAGTTACATGTGGGAGATCAGATGCAATATAAACATCATTAGTTTCATAAAATAATGCAAAGCATACACAACAAGACATTTTAAAAGTGCTTTGATATCAACTAGATCCTCAATTTGTCGATTGAACTTTTAGATTGCACGAAAAGAGCTTCTCTTTCCTATAGCTTGTTGGGAAATATCTAGCTGGATATCTCCTAGATATTATTGACTCCTAAAAGTTAGCAAATCAGATCAATTAGAATATTATGTACAGCTGTTAGTTTCCTGGAATAGCCCTCTTTATTTCTATATATATATTTGTTCCTATGCATTGACTTATCAATAGAGAATAATAAACATCTGTTCAGAATTTATGCATGGTATCAGAGCTATAACTAAACAGTCCTAAACGCTAGCCGCTACCTACTTTCTTTAATCCTACAGATAGGAACCAGAAAAAACAATGGCAAAGATAGAAAAGAAGAAAAATAGAAGTAACTAAATAATATAATTTTATTGATAAGTTTGAGAGCAAGAATCTTAAACTCCCAAGTCAGTCCGTATAGAGAGGACTAAACTCCAAAACATAATGATTAATTTTCTCAAAAGCCTGCCACTTACTTTAACTATTAAGTATTTATAATGCTAGACTCCTAATTGAAATAAAAGATAGACTCCTAATTGTAATAAAAGATAATACCTAATCTAAATAAAAGATAGACTCCTAATCTAAATAAAAGAAAGACTCTTAATCGTAATAAAAGATAGACTTCTAATCGTAATAAAAGATAAGACTAAATCTTGGTTCATGTGATCTTCATGTGTTGGAGGTGTCATATCACCTACCCATCTATGTCAACCATGTCCGACATTGTTAAATCCTCTAACCCATCTATTCAAACACCTCCTCCTCATAATCCTACCTTAGATTCTCATTCCATTCAGATCACTACCATACGACTGAATGGAGAGAATTTTCTCTGCTAGTCCCAATTGGTTAGAATGTACATCCGTGGTAGAGGCAAGATTGGATATTTGACTGGTGACAAAAAGGAACCTACTGTTGATGATCCTACACACGGAATATGGGATGTTGAAATTTCTAGGGTTATGACGTGGCTAGTAAATTCTATGGAGGAAGATATTAGCTCTAGCTATATGTATTACCACACAGCTAAGGAGCTACGGGACAACGTGAATCAGATGTTTTCTGATTTGGGAAACCAGTCCCAAGTGTATGAACTAACTCTCAAATTGGGTGAGATCCACCAAAGTGAGGACAGTGTTACTAAGTACTTTAATTCTCTGAAACGTTTGTGGGAAGACTTAGATTTGATTAATGACTATGAACAAAAATCCCCTAATGACTGTAACTATTTTCAAAAAACAGTCGAGGATAACCAAATTTTTAAGTTCTTAATTGGACTTAACGTTGAGTTTGATGAGGTTAGACGTAGGATTATTGGAAGACAACAACTTCCATCCATTGGGGAAGCCTTTGCAGAAGTTCGAAGTGAAGAGAGTAGACGATTTATGCAAACGAAATCATACACCTACTATTGAAAACACAATCTTAGTTGCTAGGTATACCAGACAAGTCTGAGATCGATTGTAGAATATACTCAATGTGGCCTGACCAACGAATTCTTACAGTGAAACTATTGCTTGGATGGGGAAAATTAGAGTGCATAATGCGGCTGATCTAAAAGCTATCAAGTTAAAGTTGGACAGCTTTGGTGTACTGCATATGCAAAGAGCACAATTGCAGAGTATTCAAAAAAGAGAATAGACGCAATGAGCAGGGTTTTCAGGCCATCTTCCTTGGAAGACAACAACTTCCATCCATTGGGGAAGCCTTTGCAGAAGTTCGAAGTGAAGAGAGTAGACGATTTGTGCAAACGAAATCATACACCTACTATTGAAAACACAATCTTAGTTGCTAGGAATGCTGCTGGCCGTACTAAGAAGACTGAGGAAGAGTCACGGGTTTGGTGTGACTACTACAATAAAGCTCGTCATCCCTGTGAAACTTGTTGGAAACTCTATGGAAAGCCTGCAAATTGGAAGGGATCGCATGAAGGAAAATTTAATAAAACTCCTTCAACTCACTATTAATCAAGTAAAATTCCATCAGCCCATGAGATGCTGGACAATTCTCTCAAGAGCAGATTGCTTACATATTGAAGCTATTAAAACCCAAATCTGAATCCTCAAGTACCCCTAATGCTTTTATTTCCCAAATTGATAGTGATTTTAATGCTTATCATGTTCCTTTCCACACAATTCCGATCTTTGGATCATTGATCTAGAAGCATTTGACCATATGACCAGTTCTTACTAATTTATTTCATACTTATGACCCTTGTTTTGGCCATAAAAAATCCGTATAACAGATGGATCATTTTCTGCTATAGCTGGAAAATGTTCAATAACTCTTTCCTCTAATATCTACCTTAAATCTATCCTTCATGTTCCAAAACTAGCTTGTAATCTACTATCTGTGAGCAAACTAGCCCGTGACTCTAGTTGTACCATTACATTTTTTGAGTCATATTGTGTCTTTCAGGAACTAACTTCGACGAAGATGATTGGCAGTGCTTAGTTGATAGATGGTCTCTATTACTTCGTTGATGACAACTTCAAGAATAACGAAGCTCATGGAATAGATTTTGCTTTGGGCATAATAGATTAGAACATCCTAATTTCTCATATCTCAAAAGACTATTACCTCATTTGTTTAAATCTATGGATTGTTCAAAACTTCATTGCAAGCATTGCATTTTATCCAAAAGTCATAAGATTATTTACTCTACAAAACCATATCAACCCTCTAAACCATTTTACTTAATTCATAGTGATGTTTGGGTTCCATCACGTGTTAAAACCATTTATGGAAACAAATTGTTTGTAACTTTTATCGATGATCATACTCGATAATGTTGGGTCTATTTGATTTGTGAAAAATCTGAAGTTGCTCACTTTCAAAATTTTTATACCATGGTTGAAACTCAATTTCACACACACATTGGTATACTTCACTCTGACAGTAGGGTCGAGTATTTTAATGAAGTCCTTGGAAATTTTCTTAGGTTTTGTTGACTAGAGATTATTAGCATTGATCTTGTATTGATATTGTTATAATTGCTCCAATAATCTCTCCTATAATTGAGAGATTTCCTATAGTTAATAGCTAGATTACTTCCTAAATAGTCCTAAGAATTTTGTATATAAACCTTGTTCCTGTGTACACAAATATAGTGAATACAGATTATCTTCAACATTCAACACATTCAACATGGTATCAGAGCCCTATCTGATTTAGGGACTGTTCTTTTATTTTTCCGACTGTTCTTCACTGGCTGAGTTTGTACTCACCCAAACAGCAAAGCGTTTTTCTTCTCACCACCCACCTAGATTGCTTCAACTGTGATAGGCGACTTCCACCATGAAAGACCCAAGATCAACTGCACCGCCACGCGCCGCCATAGTGTCTGTGTTGTCGCCGCGCGTGAGTGCCATGCGCCACCCTTTGGCCAATATTTCGTCTCCGTTCTTTCTCCATCAGGGTCGCCGGCCTCTTGCCTCTCCTCTGGTGGTGCCAGACGTACCTTACCTCTGCCAATACCCTTGCTTCCTTGTCTCTCTTCGGTGTAGTTTGTGCTTCTGGGCCGTCTGGTAATTTTTCTGCCCATATACCAGCAACACATTTTTTTAAACAGCTTCTATTTACTCTATTGGCATTTTTTATTGGTTGTCCTGAGTAACACTAAAGAAGATGGAAGGAAAGAAGGTAATTATGTCGAGTTCCGATAATCCTTCACTTCAAATCAGTCCCGTAAAACTTGATGGAACTAATTATCTTGCTTAGTCAAGATCTTGTTTGTTGTTCATCAAAGCTAGAGGATTACAGGAGTTACATTAATGATGACAGTAAGAGACTCGACGTCAATAATTCTGATTATAATCAGTGGGAGTCCGAGAATTCTCTTGTCATGTCTTGACTCATCAATTCAATGAAGCCGGAGATTGCTTGGACATACTTGCTACTTGACAAAGCAACAAAGATATGGAAAGCTGCCTCTCTGACCTATTCTCAAATAGGTAATAAAGCTCAAATTTTTTATCTTCATAATAAATTGCACAACACGAAGCAAGGAGTTATGAATGTATCATAGTATTTTGCAGAGTTACGTGGGTTGTAGCAGGAATTAGACTATTATCAATATTTTCAAGAAGAATGTTCAAACGACGCTGCTAGATTCCAGAAAATGATAGAAGAAGAGCGGGTATTTGATTTTTTAGCAGGTCTTAACCTAGAGTTTGATCGTATACGAGGTACAATACTTGGAAAAGATCCTTTCCCTTTCGTTCAGCTCGCACATTCTCTAGTACAACAAGAAGAAAGTAGGAGAAATGCTATGCTACATACACCTATCATTGAAAGAGTTGGATTAGTAGCAAGTTCTACCGAAAAGCCGAAACCTACAAATACCTCATCCAATAAGGATCACTTACATTGTGATTATTGTGGAAAATCAAGACATACCTGAGAAACCTGCTGGAAATTGCATGGAAGGCCTAATCAGAGTAGTGGAAAACGAGGTGGCATTGGTAAGGGGTCAGGCTCACTTGGCTGATGGAAATGAAGTGTCTGAAACATCATTAGCTGGGGGATTATCCAACGAGGAACTTCAGGCCTTAAGACAACTTCTCTCAAAAACAGACTTTGCTTGCATAGTTGGTGCATCAAACCTTGCCAAATCAGGTATTGAGCACTACAATTCTAAAGATACTCCTTGGATTATAGACTCTGGAGCTAACTGACATATGACAGGCTCTCAAAAGAAATTTTTAATATACTCTCATGGAAACAACAGGGATAATGTTAGAATAGTAGATGGGTCTTTTACTTCTGTATCTGGTACAGGTTCTATTAACTGTACTC
>JAOSBP010000002.1:16906596-16919420 GCA_027563825.1 Erythroxylum mucronatum | reverse complement strand
CCATTAATGCTAACCTAATTTAATCAATTAGGCTAATCATGCTAAATTAATCATAAAAAAAATTTTGGGGCTAACATGAACTATATCAAAAGATAATGAAGTATGAATATGATGTATAATAAAAAATAATGAAGTATTAATAGTAGGGATAAAAAATATAATGAAGTATGAAAAAAAATGTATAACAAAAACATGATGAAGTATAAATAAGAAGTATGAAATTTTCAATTATCATTACTTGTAACAAGGAAGTGTCTTGATTCCTTAATAACTATAACTCCACTTTTGATTTAGGAATAACTCATGTACATATCCTGCAACTTGGCATATTCATTAACATAGTCTGTTGCACTTTTTTCTTAATCTCCTATTTGCTCTTCTATATATGCTTGAGTTAACAAAAATATTGAGTTTCTCTCTGCACCCTTCAACAAAAATTTTTGATTAAGATACTAAGGTTATCAAGAATTATATCCCTAAAAGGTCTCAATAAGAACTTGGCATAAACTAATTTTGGTTTGCTAATTGTGAAAAAACTGTGATCAAGTTTGTAATTTTATACTTTGAAAAATCTTTTGCTCTTGTCAAATCCAACATATAACTTAACTCCCAAGGGCATATGTTAATACACCCAACTCTGATCCTGTTACTCTCACTCTTTTTTAACCTTAAATTATATCTTGATTACACTGCATAATTAACAGTAACATTTTTAAATTCTTTTACAGTTCCAAACTTCATAATCAATCTCCACCATTATGTCACACATGTCGGATTATGCCTAATACTTAAACTTGTTTTATGTAAATCTTGGCATGGCTCCTCTCTACTAGGATATTCATCACTAGCAATAAAACTACCACAATCAGTTGAATCAATCCAAATGGTTGATGGTCGTATAGAATATCTGCATATAAGTCATATTATATATATTCAACATATTCATCTACATGTTCCCCCGCATATTCATCAACATGTTCACCATGTTCATCCATATGTTCATTGTCATGTTCATTATTATTTTCATTGTCATCTTTATCATATTCATCATCATCATAGGCACCAACATGTTCCTCTCCACTAGTTATAGGTAACATGATAGAAGTACATAAATTAAGGTTTGTTTAATTATAGGAAACATACACATCAACACTTCCATGAATTTTCATAAGGTTTGCAAACCAAACATATCTTTGATTTAATTCAATAAGTCTCAATAACTCTCTAAAGTTAAAATCATGTACCTTATAATATGCCTTATCAACTTGATGGTACCTTAAATCCTTCCCCATCTCACATATTTGGCTACAACTGACATAATCAAGGTCAACATTTTTAAATGTAGCAATATTCTCGTCAACAAATTTAAATTCAAGTTCTAGCATGAACCTCTCACCATAAAAGAACTTTATATCATTGTAACATATGCAGTAGTCATTAGAGAACACTGAAGGTAATATATCATTAAAAGCCTAACAGAAACATATAGTGCAATCTTTAATGGTGATAGTTATAGTTTTTGAGACCAATGAATTAAGAAAAAAATAGTTGCTACCATAATTTCTACTTTACAGTTGGTTTGAGTTATAAAAAGTTTACCAATTAAAATTGGCTTCACCATAAGATATCCTCTTAATAACAATGTCATTCCCTTTGTCTTTTGGGAAGAGTTATTTTTGTACTTTGTTATGATAGGTTTCTTTTGTATTTCATGACACTACTTATCTTGGTTTACTTTTGCATATTTTATAAATTACTTCTCTCCTTCTAGTTAATGACATGGTTAAATGAACGTAGTTGCTTCTTCATATCTTACTAAATGTTGGCATTCTAGGTTAAAGTAATTTCTAAAAATATAAAAAAAATTTGATGCACAAACCCCTGCTTACCTATCTTAACAACGTTAGTCCCTAATTTCATTAATCTTTTGTAGCATTTTAATGTTATGGGCTTCTAACCCTTAATCGTCCTCTCTTTTATTATTTCTTCTCATTAAAATAAAATTTTGAGGATGAGCCTTGAAGCAATTGGTAAAGTTGCTCCTTTGTGACCATAACGTCACAGGTTGTAAAAATACAAAGGGAAGGTTGTGTTCATTATGACCCTCCTCAAACTTTCACAAATCGGAGAGCCTTATGCATTAGGTACGTTGACTTTGAATTCTATTTAAATAAAATTTTGCCATAAGGCATAATGGCTTGTGTTTTATTATTGTACCGTAAGTGCATGGTGTAGCTACTACTAGCATAGGTGATCCCACGATAATTATCAGTTAACTGCCCACTACCCACTAACTTAACAAGCTAGATCAACCATTATAGATGAATAAATAAATAAAATAAAACAATTAACAAATGTAAACACTAAGTTAAGCAATGTTCAAGATTATACTAACTAATGAATTAACTAGATTTAAATTATGTTTCCCTAAGACCTTACTATATTCAATTTCACCTTTGAATTAATGAATTATTTTAGTTCTTGAACTAGTAAGAGTTTCTAACTTAGATTATATTCCCTTTTGAGATATACAACCCCTATTCAAAGGTTAATCAACAAAAATTTCTTTCAAGTTTAGAAAACTTAAGAATGATTTAATTTGATCTATGAACTCTCTTGATAGGTTTTAACCTAACTTTCTCTCAAATAGCTCAGGCATAACCTTCATTGTTCACGAAGTGATCTAAACATACATTTCATAAGACAGAGAGAAAGGAGGTAGAGATAAAATAGAAACAAGCATAACAATCAGACAAAAACAAAAACAAATGCAAAATTTTGCAAAACCAAACAACGTAAAATGGAAGCAGAGAAGTGGAAAGTATTACTAATTATCATAGAAGAGATGGTAGAGTTTTGTATAGAGAGCAACAGTGAAGGTGAAGAGGGAGAATTATAGGGGTTTTATTAAGAATATTGGAAATTTTAGGGTTAGAGATAAGTAAAATTAGGGTTTGATAATTACAAGTTAATTGAATTATTTTATTAGTTTTATTAAAATTAGTAAACTAGTTTAATCAATTATTTAATTTTGGATATTAAAATATAAAATGACAGAAAGTTGTTGAAATTATATTTGTACCATACTTTTTGTCTGTGTAAAATTCAACTTGAATGTTTTTGAGACGATAAGATTTAATTTGACATTAAAATTCAACTTATTATCAATATCAACGTTAGAGGTTTTTATTTGCCCAAAAAAAAAAAGAAGTTAGGGGGAAGATGACAAAAAGCATAAAAATGGTATACAAATACAAGAATGATGGAACTGACATGTTTATTCAAGCACTTGCTAGGTCTGAGATAGGGTCAGCCTTCTTGTTGGCGTCCTGTTGTCTGAATCGTGTGATTGAGCTAAATTTTAACTTTTGGCAGCACGCAACGGCTCCACTACAGGGTTCTCAGGCTAGGCATTTCCCTAAGGGTTTACCAGACTAATTAGTTCAAGTGTTTAAAGTTTAAACGGACTGAGAAGGCATGGGCTCGGTGTTGAACGAAAACGAATACGAGAAAAACAAAATTATAAAAACAAAAAAGAAATGGAAAAACGACAACCTATTTGACCGTTGGGACCAACATGTGTGCCTCAGCTGTCTCAGGCTCTTGTCTCTTTCTTTGTGTTTTTTTCCCTTTCTCAACCTAGGAAGGCCCCCCACATTGCCTGCCTCTCGTACCCACCAATTAAACAGTAGCAGGCCGCTGCACACCAACATATAATTACGAATATATACAAATTGTGCTTTTATGACAAGTTTTTTCCTCTTAGATGATGTTTCTTGTACCAGTTGATAAAGCATACTTGGTAGAATAATAATCAACCCAAAACTCGAATTACAGATAGAATGTAACTAAATTATTTAAGTTTATCACGCATTTGCTTATGTGGAGTCCTCTATATCGTGACAGAATAACCATAGAGACTCCCTACATTTACGAGGAGTTGAACTTACAATGTCCCGCAAGTCTCTAGACTTATATCTACAGCTCTGATATTACTAATCTACCCAAAGCTCAAGTTAAAAGTTAGGCCGAATCAAATTATTTTTTTTTTAAAGGAACCAAATTACATAACTCTACCAAATACGAAATTGGGTAACGGCCAAATCCCACATGTAAACAACAGCTAACATCAACACCCACAATGGTCAGGTGCTCTTGTTATTGCACCCCAAAAACCAAACTCCCCTCACCTTCTTACCCACCATTTACCGTACTAACTTGCCAAAAAACATAAAGGAGTTCACTTGTACTAGCGAAACAAAAAATATTAAAGATGATCTAGTACGCCTTGCTTTTCCTTCTTCATTGTGTACGTGCATGCAGATCATATCTTCACCGTCCATCTTCTGATCATCTTTCCACGTGATTCGCGGAAACCTTCCTGTTTCTCTTTTTTCTCCCTCTATTTGTTTTTATTTTGTCCCACTTCTTTTCTTCGCTGTTTACTTTGTTTCCTGCATCTCTCTCTCTCTCCCTCTCTCTTCATTTGAGTATCTGCTGGGATTCTTTGAAGAGGATGTTCAGTAAGGTTGAACATATGGCTGTGTTTATACTTGTGCTTTTAGCAGTTTCTGCTGTTGTTGCTGATGAAGGTGAGGTTTTTATACGAGCTCTGCCTTCTCACTTTATGTTCTCACATTTCTGTTTACATCTTATTACTTAATATACATCTCTTTTATTTCCGTAGTCCAACATTTGGTTTCTCATGCAGTTTCTTTTACAAACATGGATACTCCAAATCTGTGTGTTTTCTGATGCTCTTTTCAGGAACCAACTTTTAATTAAAATCTTTTCTTATGGAAAATTCCCAGAGCAAAATAGTAGATGGACAACTGAAAAAAGAAAAGAAGTGATATTCTCGGGGTGGGCTTGAGTAGGTTGGGTATTAAATTAGAGATATAAGGAATGACAGTAGAGAGGTTGAAGGTTTTAAATAGTCATCAATACATACAACATTCTTATTAACGTTTTGGGGCATCGGGTTTTAGACCGGTTCCAAATAAAGAATGCTCTTTACTTTAGTGGGAGGGAAGGAAGAGCTTTGGTATTCTTATTACATCATTCTTAATTATTGGTGTTCTGTTCTGTTCCTGTGGTAGCCAGCTGGTACCTAGATTTGACACTTGCTTCAATTGTTAAAAGTATTAGATTTGCCCTCCACTTTGTACATTATTACCTGCTGCCCTTCTCTTTCTATCTGTTCCTCTATTTATACATGTATATGACTCCTTTCTTCTTGTTACATTGTATTCATTCAAGGAAAAAAAAAAGGTACCTGGTATAACAGGCACCTGCATTCTACTGGTCCCAAGCATATTTACTCGTCCCGTCTTTCAATGGCGCTTGCATGTAGTAACCTACTACTTGCTTTTGTTAATCCAGAAATGGTCAATTATTTAGAGAATTTAGGAACTTTTTCTAGGATTTGGAGACGTGCATTGGAGGCCGAGGTACCGGAACAATTTACCAGGATTTTTGTTATGTACCTTCTCCCAATGAATTATTAATTATTTATCTATTTATAGTTTTCTTCATTTTTTGTTAGGTACATCAGAAATAAGTTTGAAAATGAACAGCAGATTGGTCTGGTACTTTTAAGTATTGCCATCTGAAACGCTTAGCTAATTTAGTCATTTGCATGAAATGTAAATACGAAACCATGCTCTTATTTTGATATTGCTCATAATTACGATTACCTTGTGATTGTGTTCTTACTTTTTTCCGTAATATCCAACAACTCCATAACTTGGAAATGCATGTGAAAATGTGGTCCTGAAATCTTGCATATTCTTTCTCGCAGAACCATTCATTGGTGTTAACGTAGGAACAGAACTCTCCGATATGCCACACCCAACTCAAGTGGTAGCCCTCCTCAAAGCACAGCAAATCAGACATATCCGGTTATATGATGCTGACAGAGGCATGCTGGTGGCACTTGCAAATACGGGAATCCAGGTTATGGTTTCTGTTCCTAATGAGCAGCTCCTGGGAATTGGTCAGTCAAATTCAACTGCAGCCAATTGGGTCTCCCACAATGTTGTAGCTCATTATCCAGCAACCAACATCACAGCCATTTCTGTAGGTTCTGAGGTTCTCACGACCCTTCCAAATGCAGCGCCTGTCCTTGTTAATGCCCTCAAATTCATTCACTCGGCCCTTGTGGCGTCCAACCTTGATCGCCAAATCAAAGTTTCAACTCCACTTTCTACTTCAATCATACTAGATTCCTTCCCACCTTCACAAGCTTTCTTCAACCGCTCCTTGAACCCTGTTTTGGTTCCCATGCTTAACTTCCTGCAGTCCACAGGTTCATATCTTATGCTCAATGTGTACCCCTACTATGACTACATGCAATCAAATGGTGTAATCCCATTGGATTATGCACTTCTAAAACCCCTTCCTCCAAACAAAGAAGCTGTTGATGCTAATACACTAGTCCACTATTCCAATGTTTTTGATGCCATGGTTGATGCAGCGTACTTCGCCATGGCTTTCCTCAATTTCACGAACATTCCTGTTATAGTGACGGAATCTGGCTGGCCATCGAAAGGTGATCCAAAGGAGCCTGATGCAACTCTAGACAATGCCAATACTTACAACAGTAATTTGATTAGGCATGTGCAGAACAAAACTGGAACTCCCAAGCACCCAGGAATTGCCGTTAGTACCTACATTTATGAACTCTATAATGAGGACATGAAACCTGGGCCGGTATCAGAGAAGAATTGGGGATTATTTAACGCAAATGGGGAACCCGTGTACATATTGCACCTAACTGGATCGGGCTTGGTATTAGCAAATGATACTACAAACCAAACTTTCTGTGCAGCAAAGGAGGGTGCTGATCCAAAGATGCTACAAGCTGCTTTGGATTGGGCATGCGGTCCAGGGAAGGTTGATTGTTCCTCTTTGGTGCAGGGAGAGCCATGCTATGAACCAGACAATGTAATTGCTCATGCGACCTATGCTTTTGACACCTACTATCATCAGATGGGCAAAGCCAGTGGAACATGCGACTTCAATGGGGTGGCTACCGTCACCACCACAAATCCAAGTAACATCCGATCCTTTTCGCTGCTCCATCACCAGATTTCTATATGATTATGTTATTAGTCTAAAACCAATTTGTTTGAAATGTTACAGGTCATGGTTCATGTATATTTCCCGGAAGGTAAATCTGTCGTGTCTTGTATGAACGAGCATCTCAACTGCTAATAAGTGTAGATATAGATATATTGATTGCTCTAACAAACACATGGTTGATCTTTTAATGATGCATGCAGTGTTGGCAAGTTGAATGGTACCCTGGTGAATATTACGGCCCCATCTATGAATTCAACTAGTTCAGATGCTGTTTCCCGGAGATATTTTGGCAGTGGTTTGGTGACCCTTGTAATGCTTCTCAGAGTACTAATATTGTGGTAGACTGATTTGATGACCTAAAATTTTGAGATTAGAAGTATTCTCTCGTCTTGTACAAAAGAACCAGTTAGTACTGGGATTGAGGTCGGGGATCAAGTCAGCTGAATGAATTGGGTGGTGTTCTTTTTAATCAAATTTATTTCTCATCCGAAAACTTTAATTTTTGTAAGCCTAATACGACGAGTCCAAATCTGTCTTATTGTGTCTAATAAATCTCAGCCATTTATTTATATGGAGCTCGCATGAGACTTGCGTGAGTCTCGCAGAATAAATGACAGATATTTTATAAAACAGAATAAAAAAGAGAAAAACTGAAAAGATGAATTTGCCCATCAAAAGATTTATTCCTAATCCAAAATAAGAACGTTTATATCAACATAGAAAAGAAAAGTCATAACCGCAAAAGATCTTCACTTAAGTCACAGCCGTCGGATCCGGATCGGGTTAAGCACTTCACAGTGGCTTCAAAGTTGAAACCCTACATCTATAAATGTGAACTAAAAACTCCATTTCTATCTCCGCCTCCGTTGTTCTTACGCTTCTCCCAAGCCTACCTTCTTATATCTCGATACTTGATGTTTTTCCTTTTCATGACTTATGCATCTTTACTATGATTCTCTGTTTCACATCGAAAATGATACAGAGAATACGAAGAGATGCCAAATCCAATCACAGGTACCTCTGGACGAGCAGGTTTCAATTATCTTTCCATGAATTCTTGCTTTTTCTCGTAGGTTCCACAATCTTTAAGGAATTCCCTTTCTTTTTCGAAAATTAAGGAATTCCCATTTTCGTCCAACTTTGTTTTGTCAAGATGCTCGATGATGATTGATTTTGCTTTAACCACACTGAACAGGTGCTTGAGGTGTGGGTTAAGATCTTATGTTTTGTTTAATCCAGAGAAAAATACCGCCATAGTTATTTTTGAGATTTTCGGGATTTTCTTTGAATTAAACTAGATATGGGGTTTTCCCTCTTTGAGTTCCCTCATGTGGACAACTCTGGCCTTTCAACTGAGAGCATTTTACTTTTAGATTCGTCTTTATGAAGATTTGTAATGGCTTAGTGACTACAGAAAGATCTGGCCTTGCAAAGATCTTTTTTCTTTTTTTGCTAAAATCCTTTGCTTATTTTCCTCAACTCCTTCAGGTTTGGGTCTAAATCTTCTATTTTCTTTAATCAAAAGGAAATGTCGACGTTGTCTGCATGGGTCGTCCATTCTGGCGTGCTTCTTGGTTGGGTGCTTTGCGATTATTTTTCTCAATTAGAAAGCAGCTACTGTAAACTAGTGGTGAGATGAAAGAATATGAAAGTATACATCCAAATGAAATCTAAATTCACTTCAACTTATTACTGTCAGCTGCAAAAACATTACTAGTTGACAGAAGCCCGAACTACTGCAACTTCTACATCTCTTTTTTAGGAATAAGCCTCATTGATTAGAGTTACCGTCAATGGGGGTGGGCTTAGGTGCAGGAGCAGGAGCATGGGAATCTGAAAACAACCTGGAGAAGAATTTCTCAGCAAGCACTTGGTTTGCTGCATCAGAAGGGTGAAATGCATCCCAGAATACATAATCTTTGCGATTGCGGCACAGCTTTGAGTTAGGCAAGCATAAACCGCCTACTGATGTGTCCACATTGCAGCATGATGTATTAGATATCTTGAAACCTGAAACATGCAGAAAAAGCCAGAGACGGTGAGACCGTAGGTGTGTTTCGTAGGTTGGTGATGTTTTGTCCAAAAGGACTCGACCATACCATAAGTTGTGGGATTGTCGACGAGATCCAAAACGTCTGCATAAGTGTCCACAAATATGAACTTGGCATTTGGTAAGTGCCGGTTCTGAGAGGATATTAACTTCTGTACTTTGGAGTTAAATTCCAACACCCACTCATTTACGCGCTTTAAGCATTGACCGTTCTTGGACTTCACTCTCTGAGATGGCGCACAACCGAGAGGACCGAGCCCATGAAAGATGATCTTGCGTGCGCCAAGTTGGTACAGCCTCTGGTTTATAGTTTAAGATTATCATATAACAGGTGCATTTGATCTTTGTGCAACTTCAAGAATCTGACGATGACTATAAGGAAAAGTGCTTGCTAATGTATTAACAGTTTCGTTTTACTTATAGCCGTTCTTAATCTGTTTCATTCCTAAAAAATAGCCGGGTTACCAGAATCCAATGGTTACAAAGTTGGCAAGAACCGAAGTAGTTTTAAAGCATTTAGCAGAGGGAGAATTACCAAAAGTTGATCAGCTAAGGTTGAAGTTAAAAGGCTCATGAATTCGTCGTGCGTGTACTGTTGCCCGTCTGCTAGAAATGGTTGTAAGAAATTGTTGACATAGTCATTGCTGCCTGTAAACAGCATTTAATTCAAACAAGCTCTATGCTTTGTCTTTGCTAATAAGGGAAAAAGAATCGGAGAAGGAAGCAAGCAGCTTTACCGATTCCGATCAGATACATGGCCTCGTTGCATAGCTTGTTTGCTGCCTCTTGTCCAATCTTAGCTTTGATTGATTCTTTGGTCTTCTTGAAGCAATTTATCTGATCATCAAAGGATAATCTCTGAATCTGCAAAAATAGAAAATAATATAAATGCAAGTGATATAGGCCGTTTCAAAGGAGATGAGATAAAGGGACATTACGAAATAGAGTCCAGTGTCATTAAGAATTCCAGCTCCGCCGGATGCATAATTAACCCCTTTAAGCAGTGCATCATCATTTGCTGATAACGAAAGGTAAGGGGGCGGCGGTTTAATCCCAAGCCTTTCCGCTTCAAATTCCACAAAATAAGGAACATAAGAAAAAGGGTTAATACAAACATGTAAAAGTATAAGAATGGACGTGTTTATATGTATTACATATTATATCACCGATGGTCCTTCCATTTGTGAACCTCCCTGTGGCCTGCCCGCCTGCATAATCGACGCCGTACCATGGATAATCAGACCTTGCTAAAGAATATTGAAGAAAATTGTTGTTTCCAACTTCTGTCAAGGAGTCGCCGAACACAAATGTCACAAGTGACGCCGCCGAACCCAACCTTGCTTTTGCCGCAAAAACCAATGCTAGCAAAACAAACCCTTGTACTGCCATTTTTCGCTTGCTACCTGTTCTTTGCCATTTGATTTATAAGACGTATGGTTGCTTTGGTCATGCCCAGTTCTCCAAGTTTGCACATATTAGGTGATTAATTTCCGAACAATATGTAGATATGAATATTCTTGAAAACCCTGTCTGAGTCTGAATCTGAGTCTCAGACAGAGTCACTGGAACTTTGCTATAGTCTACTCCAGTACTCTGCGAGCAGTTGGCCAACTCACTCCTCCAAGTGGGCATTGTTAGGTTTTGCTGTTTCGTAATGTATCAAGGTAACCTCGATTCTCCCTTATTATTATTCACCACCACAAGAAACATTAAAGTCGCCAACATGTTTTTCTCAAATTACAAGAAAGAAAGACCGATTTCAAATCGTTAAGAGAAGGAAAACTAGATATAAATTATATAGGCGAGAATGTTCCTAGTTAAGAATATCATCAAAGAAACGTCCCTGGGGGACCCTCAGATGCTCTGTCCCTACTATCCTGTCCCAATCATATTTCACTTCATCTCAACCATCTATTTATGTAAGATTCATATCTTCTATTCTATTCTATCTCAATTCTGTCTCATTTCATTTTAACCATCCATTTATATGTCCACGTCTCCTCTCGGGTGCTTTTGGTGACATTGACTCATGTTTTGGTAGAAAATAAATAAAATATAAAAACAAAAAGTTAAATTAAACTTGAGTTTATGAACTAAATAAAAACATCTTCTCATGTTCTTCGATGAATTTCACCAAATGTTGTTGAAATAATAGCTATTGTGCATATAATATAATAAAACATATTTTATTAATAAAATAAAATTCGATGTATTGAATTTTGTATTAGAATTGCCAAAAACTAATACCGAATTTCTCTATACAAATTGTATAAAAAAAAGCTTGGGTTATATCCAATGAATCAGTTAGTACATCGAATGTCAAAAAATATCAAACAAATTTATAAATTAAATTAAATTACAAATATATATTTATGTTGAAAATATTTAAACATAAAAATATCTTTTTAAAATAGTTATTATCTATAAAAAATTTATGTTAATCGTTTGAAATATTCTTAATATTGATTATAATATAGAACTAACTTTTTAATAATGAACTAAAAATTATAATAATTTTTATATTCAGTGGTTCATTCTTCAAATTTTTTTCTGTTTTTAATATTGGTTAATATATGTTTAGTCTATTTTTATAACATATATGAAGTAAAAAGTTATTTGACTATTAATTTTATAATATGAGAATAATTTTTAATTATATAAAATTGAACGTCTATTTTATAATTTAAAATTTTATTCAAAATAGTATCCGAATCGATATCGATATTGTATCGTACGAGTGTCAAAGTTTGTATTAGTTTATTTGTAACACTATCTAAATAGTCAATAACCAAATTCATCCACCCCACGTAATTTGTTTAACCAAACTTTATTTGATTGTTGGTAAGAATATTAAGTCAAAAAATACTTTTCATCTTAGCGAAAAGTTTGCCTTTGACTCTAAGATTTTTACAAAATATAAGTAAAACATACTTATTAAAAATAAACTATGCATATATATGACACAACAGGACCTATTATTAAAAATAATTTTAAATTAATTTAAATTCTTTGTAATTATGGTTATATTCACTAAATCATAACTAAAACAAATAAACATAAATTAACTTTAATAATCCAACTAAATCGTAATTATCTTCAATTTAATTAAGAATACTAATTTCCAAGTTACCAAAACCTAATCCAAAATTAAATAAACAAAATCGGCAAATATCTAAAATTCATCTTCTCCCTTACTTACGTGGTTTCTCTTCCAATAGAATTTTGTTAGACATGAAATTCACTCGTCCATCGTTTCCCTCACGTGACATCGTCCTCCTATCATGTGACTTCATAAATCTACTAGTTGCATCCCATTCATATATGCATAGTTTATTTAGATTTTAAAGTTCTCTTAAAAGAAATCACTCCACCAACAATTCGTTGGCCATCTAATTGAAGTTCGTTAATCCATCATCTCCCTATGTAACATTGTTCTCTCCTTATCACATCACTTCTCCTTCCTCTTGTCATGCAACTATCATTCTTCATTTCGTGCAACCTTGATGATAAAAATTGATGTGGCCCTTACGACATTAGAAATCCCTGTAGGAAAATCTGGACCGGATCTGATCCGACCGCAGAGGAATAATCACGAAATTTTTCCGTGATTTTTAATTTCCCGAAAACCAAGATCTATTTAAATCTATAAAATGATTAACACGAATCATAATAAAGCGAAATTTAATTCGTA
>JAOSBP010000002.1:16883594-16896073 GCA_027563825.1 Erythroxylum mucronatum | reverse complement strand
ACAAATGAAACAAGTAGTTTAACATGCATGCCCTCTTGTAATCAATTACATGAAGAAGTAGGTAATACTCCTCACAGAATAAAGCACGCAATATAAGCTAGAATCATAAACTTTAGATGAGTATATGGTACAAAAGTTCATTGATTAATCTTATTCTTCAAGATAAAGAGCAAGATCAATATACAAAAGTTAAACGATGAAGCCTAAAAATGCAAAGCATGCTTCTGGCGACTGTATTCTAAGGAATGAGGAAGAAAGCACAAGTTAACCTAGAAAAAGACTTACCCAAGAGTGGGTCTCTCCTTTGAGCTGCAAATCGAAGAAAAAACGTAAACCAAATTAGTTAACAAGCTCTACTTTATAGATAATTACTAGCCAAGGTTGAATTCAAGCAGACACAAAAATCACAAGAACAGAGTAAAATCCAACAAAAAAAACAAGAGAATCCTAGTTCAAGCAAATCTAAAATATGGATGACCCACGAACGCTTTACCTCGATCGATCTATATGAACACTAAAAAAGACCGAAAATTGCTAGTTTTGAACGGCCAAGGAAACGACCACTAGTAGCAAAAACCAAAAAAAAAATCAAACTTTATCCTAAAAACAAGACTGCCAACCGGAAATCAAACTTCATGAAGTTGGGGTTAGCTTCAAGAGGAAGCCACCTGTTAGTAGACGATCTTTCATCGACAGTGCCATTTTCTTCCTTTTCTACTTCGGGGCTGAACTCCTCTATGGCACCGAAATCGACTTCAAACCTTCTCCCCATTTGGTCTACTCTCCTTCATTGATGCGTGGGAGTGAATGAATGAAGCTAGGAAACCGAAATCGCATGAGGGTGAGATGGTGAGAGAAAACGAGAGTAGCGCAACAGAAGGGGGAAGAGTCTGTAGAAAACAAGACGCGAGAGAGTTAAGCGTAGCGAGGGCAAAATGGAGAAAAAGCTTAAAAATATCAGCTGATCGTTGAAAACGCTCCTATAGATGAGCTGGTTGAAAATACCAAACAAACTTATGAGTTTTTTTCTTAAAGTTAATAAGTTAAAGTGAATTGACCAGCTAAAAAAAAGCTGATCGGCTCTTCACCAAACAAGGCCCTAGTTCCTAAACCCTATTTTGAAGTTAAAAGTAACGTAAGTCAGGTGCTTCATCTTCGATGTCTCTCATTGTCAACTTAAACATGTAAAAGCTTATCAAAAATAATAATGGCTTTGTTTAAGCCAAAGGAAAAAGAAAACAGACAAATAAGAAGAAATGAACCTGAGAAAAAAAAACATAATAGATCTCACTAGAATAACATTACTAATATTTTGAAAAATATTGCTGCAATACATTGCTGTTGTTTTTAACTTTTTGAAAACAACAAATAGTAAGATAAATATGTTTTTATAATATCTATTTTCGTTTTGAAAATCTCAATAAGAGATTGAAAAAACAGCAAGTTTGTTTTGCAATTGATAATAAAAAATGATGAAAGGAGAAATTTTTGAAAGAAAATTGAATAATATTATAAAAATTACTAATTTGTCTTTTTGTAAATAAAAATAATTTATTATCTTTTATAATATATTTTAAGACCACATATAACTACCATCTTGAGGCGTTTGGCAAATAATTGATGAACTGTTTTTTTAACTTATGATTAAAAGTTAATATTTTGACTATTTTAAAAAGTTATTGATGTATTTAATGAATAAATTATTCGTTAACTTATTTACCTCGTGACAAAATCTTTTGATGATCAGGATTTGTACGCAAAGTATTCATTATCCTCAATAAATTTAAATAAAATATTCCCATAGAAGTAGACCTGTGTCTGCTGGTAGGCAATGGTACGCGGAAGAACACGGGGTCGGCCTCCACTTTGGAACAAGAAAGTTGATTTGGATTTGACTCCTAACATATGTAAAATTCGGACGACAACAACTAGCAGTGGACCCTTGTTGTGTCCCATCCCAAGTGGGCGAGTATAAATAAATGACCCGTTATTCCTCAGTTACGTTTCTACTTCCTTGTCCAGTGCACCTTCCTTCTCTCTTTTTACGTGTGTGCAAATGCATAAACAATTATGGTAATAGAAAAAGCTACAAGATTCAACAATGTTCTCTCTTTAATGAGAACCAGCTCACCTACCATGTCCATGTGAACCCTCTTACTCTTCAAATCACCTCCCTCTAGAATCTTTTCTCCACCAACGCTTTCCTTCTGAGATCATGTCTCTATCTCACGTATTCGTGCGTGTTCCTCAAGCCCCCACTTTAATTTCCCACATGAATGGCTTCCTCTAATATCTTCTAACAACACTCCAAACACAACTCAACTCCTGATTCTCTGTCTTCCCTCCGCCAATCCCAAGAATATAGAGCCGAGACAGAAGATGTCGGTTGCCTGCGGTCTAGAATGCGTCTTTGCGTTGGGTTGCACTCGCTGGGCATGGAAGCGCTGTACTTACATAGGTTCCGACGACAGTACTTCTTGGCCTTTAGCAACCCCCGAGGAATTCGATCCTGTTCCTCGCATGTGTCGCCTCATCCTCGCTGTTTACGAAACTGATCTCCGCAACCCGCAATTCCCTCCCCAAGGTGGCTATCGTCTGGATCCCGACTGCGTCGTCAAGCGCGTCACCTACGAACAGACCCTCGGACAAGCCCCTCCTTACCTCATCTACCTGGACCACCACCACAAAGAGATTGTCATGGCAATCAGAGGGCTCAACTTGGCAAAGGAAAGTGATTATAAGTTGCTTTTAGACAACAGACTTGGCATGCAGATGTTTGATGGAGGGTATGTGCATCATGGGTTGCTCAAGTCTGCTACTTGGTTGCTGAGTCAAGAGGGAGAGACATTGAGGAGGCTGTGGGAGGAGACTGGCAAAGAGTATAAGATGGTTTTTGCTGGGCACTCACTGGGTTCAGGTGTGGCCTCTTTGATGGCTGTGATTGTTGTGAATCATAGAGATAAATTGGGTGGAATTCCTAGGGATAAAGTTAGGTGTTATGCTGTGGCTCCAGCTAGGTGTATGTCACTTAACTTGGCTGTTAAGTATGCGGATGTCATTCATTCCATAGTTTTGCAGGTCAAGATTTTTAATCTCCTTTCCTTTTTAATTTTCTTTATGGGTTTGTACTATATTTCTTTAGATCCTTAAATCGTTGAACTACTGAAGTTAATGACGCTCGGTTCTCTGTTTAAGATAGAGCTTGTTCTGGTACTCTTTCTGTTTGACTTTTGGATTTATTACAGTACTAAGATCATGGAGCACTTGACGCTAAGAGTATTAAAAGTGACGGTGGAATGTCTAGACTAGTTTTAGGACTGACATTTGATTAGGTTGATGCTATGTGCATTCATTTTGGAAGTATTTGGTTTTACTTCAAATTCTACTAGAACTGGACATGACCTTTTGGTGTTGGACAATCTCAGAACTTAGGTTTTTATTTGTCACCTAGACAAGACCCTGGTCCAAAATGAGCAAATTTAAGGGTTGAATCCATGGGAACAAGGAAATGATGTTTGTTAATTGCTGCGTAATCTTGCATTCTGAATTCAGTTTGATGCTAACGACATATTATACAACTGTCAGAGAAAATGAAGGAAAGAAAAGCAATGTAAAATGAAGACATTTGACGTTTTGATTTTGCGATGTTTATGTTTCTGCACTTCATCATATAACATCATAGTTTCTTTTTCATTCTTTTGTTGGAGAATAGGAAGTGGGTGGATGAAAACTTTGATTGGAACTTATTACAACATGCTGCTACCATGCCTTTCCTTGTATGGATGTTTTCTGTGTTAGATGCAACTCAGAATCTAAGACGAGTGATTTTATTTTCGGATCACAGATCAGGGTCATTTGCTTGGGTATTTAAGTCACTTTTAGCACTCAAAGCACTTTGTTAACAGGACTTTTCTTTTCTTATCCAGGATGATTTCTTGCCAAGGACAGCAACTCCATTGGAGGATATTTTCAAATCGATTTTCTGGTCAGTATTCTTCTCTCAATGACATCATAAAGCATAGCGTTGTCTTTCCATTGTAACTATAATTTCCATTGTAAACTTAGTAGAGTGAATTACTACCATTATCTCTTAAACCAGGCATTGGTGCTTTGGACAGCTTACCCTGCTTGTTATTTCTGGTTTGCTTGAGGGATACCTTTATACCTGAAGGTAGAAAGCTTAGAGATCCTAGAAGACTTTACGCTCCCGGGAGAATGTATCATATTGTGGAGAGAAAGTTTTGCAGGTAGCTTTATTTTTCATACATTGGCCTTGTTGGTTTGAGGTTTTGTGCGATACTAACATTTCTTGTTTGCTAAACAGGCATTGATAATTTGGATATCAATCAAACACACTTTCTTAAACATTGATTAGTCTTCCATTTTGCTTTAAAATCCACTTTTGTTCATGTTTTAACCAACCAGTCAATAACTTTTGACACACCCATTAATTCTCCTGTGAAGGTATACATCTAATCCATTATAAGGTTCCTGTCATCAACTTCTAATTCTTTGTCAGTAACTTTCAAAAGGGTTGGCAATGAGAAAGGCAATATATACCTAGTTGCCATCAAGTCAGCTGTCGTGTGCAACTAGAAAAGTTTGTCTTAACCAGTTATACTTTGGAATATTTTCCAACTTTCATGGGGAGAGATTAATATAGTAAGTCTTTCGTGTAGCTTAGATATGTAACAGGATATGTCTTGGCTAGATCCAGTACTGTTGATATATAATTTGTAAAGAATTTCATAACCTGCTGAATACATCAAACTTGGTCCACTGCTGGAGCATGCTATTGGTCTAAAACAGATAATGCAAGACAGTGATCAATGTAATGAATTCTTTCCTTATATATATATATGTGCACGGTTACGAAAAGAAAGGAAATTGAGTTGCTTGTCCATACCAGGCTGTGGAAGGGGTAGGATACACTATTCTTTTGTGACATTTCTTTAACATGGTTATGTTCTGTAGGGAAGAGTAAAAAGAAAACTGCACTGATACTTTTCTAGATAAGCTTTATATGCCCAGGCATCTAGCGTCTTTAGATGACAACTGTTTACCATTGATTTAAAAAATTGCCCAAGTCCAAGTTCTAGATGACGTTATAACGTCTTTTCCCTACATTGAAATAATTCACAACCAATTTGCAGAGGCATAGCCATGAGATGATTGTTTTGAAAGTAGTAACTTGACTACAGTGAGTTGGTGGGAAGGCGGTTTAAATAAATTGATAGCATCTTGACCGTGTGATGCATTTCTTATTCTTGTTGTGACAGATGTGGAAGGTATCCTCCAGAGGTGAGAACTGCAATACCTGTGGATGGAAGGTTTGAACACATCGTCTTATCATGTAATGCAACCTCAGATCATGGAATCATTTGGATAGAAAGAGAAGCAGAGAAGGCTGTGCACGTTAGTCTTTTTCCCTTTGAAAATGATATATATATATATATACCCTTCGACTATGTTTCACATATAACTTTCCTCAGACGATGAAGGAAAGCGCATCTGAAGCCATGACAACTGCTCCCAAAGTACAGACCATTCAGAGGTTGCAGACGCTTGAAAAAGAACACAAAGATGCGTTGGAAAGAGCTGTGAGTTTGAATGTGCCCCATGCTGTTGCAGACCCAGTGGAAAGCAAGGAAACTGAGCCTTCCCAGGATGCGGATGAGGGCTCAAGAACAGCTTTGAACAATACAAACTGGGATGAAGTGGTAAAGACACTTTTCAAGAAGAACGAATCCGGAGAAGTCGTGGTTGACAAAGAGGCAACACGATTAACATAAGTTTCCATACAGTTATAGTTCTTTCTTTGTTTTGTTACGTGTATGGACAGACTTGTACGCTTGCTGTTCTGTTCATCAAAATTCCTTGTACACGGTTCCTTTTCTTTTGTAATTTGATGTAATGGGAAACTGTGTATTCTACAATTCTCTTTTTAAATAGTTTAAAAGTGTTAATGCTACGAGCCATTATTCTTCCACATCTAAATCACTTTTTTCTTTATCTTGGATAGAGTTTGTTCTTCTTTTATTGTTTTTATCATATATAATCGATCATGGAGTTAAGTCAGCAACATGTCCTTTATTTGTTAAAAAGGTACAAGCTTTTCTTTAAATAATTTTCAAATTAGTTCCTACATTTTACTCAAATTTTCGAAATAAAATTAAACACTCTAAAGTCTAAACTAATTTATCTTCAGTCACTGTTATTCTAAAGTTACTGTTAGTCGAGGAGGAGGGAGAATCTTCAGAGGATGCGGCGCTGAATTCGATTGTCTTGTTGAACGTAGTTGGTAAAGAACCTAATCTTTATGATGAGCTGATGTATGTGAAGATACAGGTGAATGAGGTGGAGGTAACCGCGATGGTGGATACGGGTGCGTCACATACCTTGGTTGCGGAAAGGATGGTGCGTAAGTTGGAGCTTAGAGTGTCCAAGACCCCGATGAAGATAAAATCCTTGGCGGGTAAGGCACAAGCGGTGATAGGAGCTGCTTACAACGTCCCAATGAGCATAGGGAGTTGGCATGCAAAGATGAATTGCATGATCGTACCACTTGAGGATTTTGAGATGATATTGGGGATCGATTTCCTTAAGGCAGCAAAGACGGTGTTGTATCCAAGTTTGGGAGATATGATGGTTATGCTTGAAGAAAAATCTTTCTTTGTTAAATGTTGTAGATTCGTTGGTGGGACGAAATAGACTACGACATCGGTAGCACAAGTGTCGGCTATGATCCTTGAAAAGGAGTCGAAGTATGCTCGAGAAAACCCGAAACAGAAGGCGGGCGAGGAGCATATCATTGCCAAGATCGCGAGGGATCAAGGTGATAGGGAAAGCTCAGCGGATGGAGCTCTTCTCAACATGTCTTTAGCGGGCGCGGTGAGCCTTGAGGAGGCAAGTCCAAGTGGAACCAAAGGCAACTCCGATGGTTTGGAAAACTGGTACGTGGGTAAAGTACCAATGGGTATGAAGACATGCTACCGTCTTCAAAAGCTAACTAAGGAGTCTTCGAGGGAACCACTCGTGGAGGAGTGCCTACAGATTATTTCGACGAGGGCGTCGAATTCTTCTAGTGGGGGTGGTTTGTTAGACCCCTAAGTTCAGAATGCGGGATCGTGCGAGTGTTGGCGAGCCTTGGCCAACGCTTGGCACGTACGTTGGCACGAGGAAGACGTGTTGACGAGAGAACAAGGCAAAGTCTCGAGAGTAGACGAGATTTGATACTCGTGGGCATGCGTAGGAGTGCATTGGCGGAAAATTTCTACGAGACGTGAGATTCGAATGCGAGGCCGCGCGGAGTTGACAAACTAAGTCGTACGAGACCCGAGAGTGCACAAGAAGGCGCAACGACATGTGAGACCCCGCGAGAATGCGCAAAGGCATACAAGCGCGACGAGGCGCTTAAGCACTTGACTTTGGCGAGGTAGGTCAAAAGTAGGTGAACCTGCGAGGTTTTATGCTAACTCGGTTTGTGACTTGTAGCGACAAGATTGCCCACATGAGGGAGGCATGCGAAAACACTAAGGTATTGATGGGCGAGTGAGATTAGACTTGGTACAAATTTTGGTAGAGTCTCGGACTTTGTGGAAATTGACTAGACTCAGGCTAGGACTTGACGGGCAAAGGACTTAGCCATGCTCGGATGAATGGACTACGACAAACGGACTTGTTGTAGGAAGCATTGGATCAGGCCAATGTGCTAAGTGGGCTTCGGCGAGATCATACAGCATCATCAGCGGATAAAAATCGTGGGAGATCTTGGATGATGTGGCGATGACTGGGAGTTGGAGTTGCAGTGAAGCTCAACATCTGAAAATAGTGGTTTTAAACAAAAAAGAAGTAATTAAATCTTTAAGATTGCATTGATCAAAGCAATTATTGAATTGACATAGAGTGTGAAAATAGTATCAAGAGTTAAGGATTTCGAAGGAATGAACGTAAAGTTTTTAATAAAGTGAAATGTAATAATTTATAATGAAATGGAGCGTAAATAAATTTAATATTAAAAATTTATTATCTAGTAATGATGAAAGAGTTTATTTAGACCTGAGCTTCTAATATAATATAGTATAAAATTATTTATCATTTTATATTCCATCTTAAATTTCTCAAATTAAAAATTTTCTTTTTTTACTATTTAAGAAAAAAAAAGTAATATAAAACTTTTCTTTTCTGTTATATTATAAAATTTTCACCTAAATAATAAAATAAAATAAAATTACATTTTAATATCGCATTTCCTTTTCGTCCCATTATAAAAAACCTCGAACTAAAAGTAGCTTTTGCTGAGCCGGTGGCTTTAATCAGCTCAAGTTCAACCGTCTCCGAAAGCAGTAGCACATAGGCTATCCTATCGTAGTTGAAAATTTTCGAGGCAAATTCGTTCTGTTTTCAATTCAGTTGAGCTCCATGGAAAAGCTAAATATGGCAATAGTGTCATCGTCGTCGTCTTCAAGATTGGTGGTTATGGGACATCCTACTTCTCTTCAAAACCCTACTCATGCTTCTCTTTCCTTCTCCACAGCCCTCCCTTTCCTCCGCCTCCGTCCGATGCCTCTCTTTTCCCGATTTCCCGTCTCCCCAAAATGCCCCCGCTACGGTAACTTCTTTCTTTCTTTCTTTTTTTTAATGCATCTATTCCAGTTTCTGTTACTTCTATCGTGCTCTTGTTTATAGTTTTATCTTCTTCTTCTTTGGTGGTTATAGTGATTGCAAAATTAGGTGCTCATCGTTTGGCCAGTGTATCTTCTTCTACCGGCAAGCAGACGTCTTCAGTTGGAGTGAATCCATTGCCAGTGCCACCCCCATCCTCACCTTCAAATATGTAATCTTCTTTTTCGCTCTTATTGTTTCTACTTCACTACAATTCCTTTTGCGAGGTGGATGGAGTAGCCTAGTGCTTGGCACTCCCTTCTTCAAGTCCTCACGTGTGTGGTCCTTTTGACTTGTAGGAGAAGTTGGTAGTTTATGAAAAAAAAAAGAAAACAAACAAAAACAAACATGCTGTCTATGTGCCTAGTAAATTTATTTTGTTTTTTTTAATGTGTTCTTATTTGTGCTCTTGGTTAACTAATTATCTTTTTTCTGTTTGTAGTGGATCGCCTCTATTCTGGATAGGTGTAGGTGTAGGGCTGTCAGCTCTTTTTTCATGGGTGAGAATAATAACCACTTGCTTGTTCTTAGACACTTCTCGAGCAATATCCAATTGTTGCTTTCATCATTTTATTTCAATCTTTGTTTAACCCGACTAACTCGAGCAATATCCAATTGTTGCTTTCATCATTTTATTTCAATCTTTGTTTAACCCGACTAATCACATTGCAGGTGGCTACGAACTTAAAGGTGAGTCCTGAGTCTTAGCTCTGTGAAAGGTACAAGTACTTGCTTGTTCTGTTTGGTCTCTTGGCATATCATTAAGGAAGTTGTGATGATATTGATTGTGGAGTGTATCGAAATACATTAAAATTTATTGCAAGCATCATGAAAGAGTTCCCTTGGTGTTATAGTATCATTAGACCTTCAAAATATGATAGTAATTTGGCAATTACTGATGGAATTTTGCCTTCTAGAACAAGAATGAGTTGTCTTAATAATCATATACATTGTCAGATTTAGTTCATTATTGTCAAATTTAGCTGTCATGCTAGACCTTGAGTAATCTAGATTACATTGTCAGATACATCAGAGCTTAACCTGCTCAATTTTTTCTGTACATCATTTAGTTGTCTGGAAAAGATTTTGATTGAACTAATATCTCCGTATCTACCAATGTTGGGAAGAAAATCAATATTTAAGGATGTGGAAGAATTAAATGGGTAAGATAGACTTATATTCCTGTAACCTGACTTTTTGAAGTATGATCTCAAACATGGCAAAGCTGTCAGATGTTTTAACAAAAAAAATTTATGGGAGCTAAGCCTCTACTGGAAGATCTATAGATTTAGTAAATTGAAGTCCAGGTAATGGTTGAAAATTTTGTGAAATTCTTGATTACTTAATTTTCCTTAAAAATTTTAGGGAACAAAATTATCTGGGTGAAGTTCAGTGATTAAGTATCATTTCAACCCAAGTTCGAATATGTCTATGCTAGTCAATTGCCCTTGACTTACAGGCAGAATGCCTTAAAAGGAAGGGTCTTTTATCACTTCCATGACTTTGCTGGAAAAAAGAAAGTACAGGATTTCTGGCTGGTGACTAGGAAAGGAATGCAGTTGGAAAGTTGTTGCATTTAGGGAAGATTATTGGTGCTTTGGGGAACATTTACATGGTTGCATTGACCTTTGAACATCCAAGCCATCTTGAGCCATATTTTGCATCATCTTTTGTTAGATTTGAATTTTTGGAATGTGTTTCAGGTTAGGAAATCGGAAGATCATTTAGCTTCTCAAAAAGTGCTCCTTTTTTTTCAGAGGCCTAGCATCTCGGATAACTCATTATATTCTTAATTCTTTTTGTTATCAAGGTTCTAGCATTTTGCCTTTGGCCCTCTATTTGCATAGCCGAAAAGGACTGAATTGGGTTGTTAATGTAAATATGACATTCACTCCGAGGACTTGTTTAATTTTTCTCATTTGAATAGTGGGATTATTTTGGCTGGTTTCATTTTGTGATATGGTTAATCAAAGCTTGCAAAATTTTCATTTGACATTGTTCTGAGCTTATACAGTTCACTCTATTTAAGGAGAGATCTTTAAAATCAACTCTAGCTAGTAAGGTGCTTAACCTTATTCTTTAATTTATGGAAATATTGATAAATTTTTGGCTGTCTTTACCATTGTCTTTTATTTCACTTTGTTTGCACTTCATCTAGTTATCTTGCCTTGTTAGATATGTGATGTTTAAAATTGGTGTTTGTCTGTTATATTTCACATGATTTCACTGATGTGCTAATCATGTAGATGCATAATTTTCATTCAATTTTATGATAATTCTTTCTGAGGATGAATCTTTGTTGATCTACTTTTTATATTTTCCTCCAGCAAAGTGGCTCTATCATATAGGAATTTAACTTGCAATTTACCTGTATGTTCTGAACTATTTCTCCAGAACTATGCCATGCAACAAGCTTTCAAAACTATGATGAACCAAATGAATACACAAAATAACCAATTTACAAATTCTGGCTTCTCTCCGGGATCGCCCTTTCCTTTTCCAACACCATCAGCACCTGGGTTTTCTAGCACACCTTCATATCCGACACCAACAACATCCTCATCTTCATTTGTCACATCTTCAACAGCAGAGCCTGTTACCTCACCTTCCCCAGCTGCTTCTCAACCTGCAGTGACTGTAGATGTTTCTGCTACAAATGTAGAATCAAGACCAGTAACTGATGTGAACAATGAAAAAGAGATAAAAGAGGAACCCAGGAAATATGGTAAGAAATGACGTCTTCTAACCATTTCCATTTTTACAAGGTTCTGCTTCCAGCCATTTTAGATTCATGATTTTCCTCCCTTGATTATATTTACAACGTGGATATGCGAAAGTTGTAAGTGCAATTGCAATCTTTGAATTTTGTATGTTTTGAGAATGATGAATTTTTGTGCTCTTTTCTCTTTGAATCTTTTTTTTTTTTTTGTGCAAACTAGTCTCGAGCAATGCACATTCAAACTCTTCAGTTTGCTTTCTTGTCCAGCATGTTCACTTGACACAAAGTAATGTGGAAGTCCTGAAGGGTTTGTTTTGTTCTTTTAAATGTCAATAAAAGACTTGAAATTAACGTCTACATACTCTTCACATTGTCAAGGCAACACTTGGTGAACCTGGTCATGCTTGGCTATGTTCTTTACAGTCATTACTTTTGAACTTCCAATGCTAATTGCATAATGTCCTCCAACCTCAAGCAACTTGATTGGTAGCTTCAACTTGAAATCTTATTATGGGGTCTAATGTTTGCCTAAAACTACTTCCCCATATAAACTTGGTCGGCTCATTCAGCCACTTAGATGGCTCAGACTACTGATGCTACACAGGAAGATAAATATACATGTTTGATGGGTGATATCTAGCATGTATTTGGATGATGTAACTTTTCATCTTCATACCTTCTATCTTGTTCTTGGTATTTACAATTTTCATGTTACCCATGAATGTTTTTCAATTTCATATAAGAGATCAGTTCTAATGAACTTTCCCCAATTCAGATCGTTGAGATCATCTTCATGCACGGTAGGTAAGCCATTTTGATATTAGGCGTGGGTCAGAGATTTTATTGGCGATCTTACTGTCAGGTGTGAGGTTGCTCTCTGACACTTGTAAGGAACTCATCTGATGCTCGAAGAAGTAGCTGGGCTACTGATGCATGAATTGGGAATTTGATACGACCCATAGGCCAGCAATTATGCTCACTGATCATAGACGAAAGACCAATACCTTAGAGGGGTAGATTTTGTCATTTGGGGGACACAAGGGTGGGTAAAGTTGTCATAGGTAGGGAAAGTTAGTTACTCTGACATGGGAATAAA
>JAOSBP010000002.1:16867761-16883494 GCA_027563825.1 Erythroxylum mucronatum | reverse complement strand
GTCCTTCAGCAATTCCCCAATTATTTTGGGTGGGTTAAGGCCTTCTCGTACAGCTTTTTCATAACGCTCCTTCCGAGTCATCCCATTTTGAGGTCCGTATATCAAGTCCCTGTCGAACCTCCTCAATATTTTCTCGTTTCTGTCATAATCATCTGCCAGCAACAAAGATATACACGTAAGAAACTATTGGTTCAATTAGCAAAAGGAGACGGCATAGAGATGCCCAGAATGATAACCAATTTAATCAGCTACCAACAAAAATTTGTTAATCATTATATACGAGATGGTTTCTCTTCGGAGTTTTCAAATTTCCCTCGAAGGCTCGAACATACATAACAGAAGAAAGAAAAAAGAAGAGAGAAACAGAGATGATAGAGAGTAACAACCGTCCATGTTGCTGAATGATGACATGATGTTGCAAGTCGAGGGCTTGCTTTCTCTCTCTACTGTTTCAGTTTCAAAGGTTGGAAACGGCTGAGATTGGGGTTTCTTGAAGACAAGCTTGGTAATACTGATACTAAATTTGGAAGTTTGAAAGTCAAAGCTCAGTTTGGCTGTATGTTCAAAGTCCAGTTAAGCAATTCGGTCTCTTGCACTGTTTACTCTACTTTTTCCTGGAAAGAGAATATTTTGAACCATACCATTGGTAGGGAGATGTTAAATACTATGGATTAAATAATTCAATTTTATATATTGAATCTTAAGACATTGAAGCGAAGGTACAGCTAAGCAATTCAAGTGTGCACGTTACTAAAGAATATATTAAAAGTTAAATTTACATACTATGGATTAAATAATATAGATAGCAATGAATGAAGTTGTCAATATTTTGGGCCATTATAAACATATGTTCCCATTATAACCAAGTCCATATTCAGAAAGCTTGGGACTGTGACCATCTTGACATTTCCCACATGATTTCATTTCGTCTTTTGGTCTCAAATTTTGTTCCATAATATTGCATACATTTGTGCATAAACTTTTCTTTAATAACTATTTTATGCTTTACCTTAGCTTAATAGTGCCATTCAACCCAAATTGTTATATTGCATCTTCTTTGTTACTACTTCACATCTTCACGTTAAGAGAAACAACTAAGACATACGTTGAAGATTAAGGTTTGATTAAGAGAATTTTTAGAGAATATGATTGTGATTTGATTGAGAAGATTGTTAAAGATTATAATTGTAGCTTACCTTATATGAATAAGATAATCTAGTATATAAAAAGAGTGTGAAGTGCTTATTTATATAAGCTCTCACAATCCCTCTTTTCAAACCACCCTCGTGGTTAGAAAACAATCACACCAAATATCCTAGGCTAAAAGACTCAGATAATTCCATGTCATCTTCCATGATTGGGGACAATGTGATTAATGGTTCTCCATTTCCACTTTAATACACAATTTCATATGATAAGTTGTCATAACCATACAAATCTTTCATGTTATCCATATGATGCGTGAATTGGGAATTAGGGATTGACAGCATTCAATTTGGTAGTTTATTTGTCAATTGGGTTGGCTTCTTGTTGGGCTTAAGTGGGCAGGTTAGCAATATAGGCCTGGTCTCATTAGAATTAATAGTATTAATAGTTAATGAATTGCCAGCATGGCAAGGGTGGGTGGTTCTGGAAGGTTTGCAACCGATTGCCACTATTCGCGTTGCACTCCAGTTGCTATATATATATTTGTAACCAACTCACGTGAGACGAATGAAAATTATCAAAATGTTATGATGTGATGTGTGTATAGCCTTACTCTATTCTCTCCCCTTACGTAAATTTCATAGTCATCATTGATCCCTTCAACTTTCCCATTCAATTTGGGACGTATAATCCCTCACCCATATCAGCTACAATCATGCCATAGGGTTCTATTATTAGAATGTATTTTTCTTTGTAGGTGAACTATTCTTGACTATAAAGTATGGAGTTGCTTTTTTAGTTTAATAACATTTTTTCTGGTTCAATATGAGCCTTTATGTATTTTTTGGGAACCCATTTTCCATCCCTCCAAGCACCATGGTTATGGTTGCATATTTTTGTAATTCACATGATTATTTTTCTTTAGTTCTGCTTTGCGTGCTATTACCTCAATGATTAATATTTTAGCAAATTTCTGTACTTGGTTGATTGGGACCTAGCTGATAGGTGTTTGCTTTTGTAAGTTTTCTGAATATTTCAGATGTGAAATTCCTGATGAAACTTGCATTTGCAGCTTTTGTAGATGTTGCTCCTGAAGAAACCTTACTAAAGAGTCCTTTTGAGAGAGTTGAAGATACCGCTCAGACAAGCTCATCCAACGGTTCTCAGTTTGCTGGTGAAGTAAGTCCCTAATATTGGGTTTTAGATCATGACATCCTTTGGCTCTTGGTATCTAATTTTATCCTTGAATTAAGGCATCTCAAAATGGAGCAGCGTCTAAGCAGGGTCCAACCACTTTTCCCGGTTCTCAATCTACTGGTAAGAAATAAGTCAATAGCAGATTCTAATTGGCTTCTCATGTTGTATGCTCCTTGGACATGTGGGCTAGTATGTTATGATGTTTTTTGTATCCAAGTCTAGAGCTTTCAATGTCTGTGCCTTAGTGATATGTGATATCTATATATGGTCTGGTGCTCTGCTTCTCCTGTCCACGGTGAGAGGAGTAGATTGCTATGTAGAAGGGGCGAGGTGCAGTTTGGTAAATGACAAGCATGATGGATATAGGCAGGGATAATTGTGCAAGACTTCATACAAGATTTAACGTTGTCTGGCTGTAAGGCCTACATCTAGGGACACACAGATGACAAGGGTACTTGGGCATGTATAATCTATTAATTTAGTCCATCTCTTTATAATAGTAGGTACTGCAAATAAAAATAAGCCTAGTTGCAACCCAAAAGGCACCTCAAGGGAAGAGGATTGCCCAAATCTTGTTAGGCTTGTTATGCTCTTATTTCTGGGTGATGTGGGATGTCTAAGCATGCTTAACGATTCCATAATAGGATAACAGCTATTATTTTTATAATGTATTATCTATATTCATATCTCTCCCAGTCATTCGAAGAATTCCACGTGGATAGTGGGGACCCTCCCTAAGAAAATTCCCCTCCTTATCATCCCACTAATTTAGGTTCTGAGGTTGATTAATCTGCCCTTTCTTATTCCTCTTGTAAACCTTAAATTGATTCCACCAACTATCTTCTTAAACAAATTGTAGATGACATCATCTAGCTTATTAAACAAAATCCTAGATGGGGGTGTATAATTGGTGAAGCTTACAGAACACAGGCTTTATTAATTAATTGAAAGTGGTTGTATAATAGTCAATA
The DNA here is from genome assembly GCA_027563825.1 of Erythroxylum mucronatum. Classification (NCBI taxonomy): domain Eukaryota; kingdom Viridiplantae; phylum Streptophyta; class Magnoliopsida; order Malpighiales; family Erythroxylaceae; genus Erythroxylum; species Erythroxylum mucronatum. The sequence continues at coordinate 16,880,180 of JAOSBP010000002.1, read as the reverse complement.
GTCTCGAAAGCAATCTTGGCTTCTGGCTGAAAGAAACACCAGTGATTTGCTTTCTTGAATTTCTTTATGTTTTATCACTTCATCCATTAGTCAAAATGGTGCTATTTTATGCATACATAAATGTCAGCATCCAACGCACCCAAATCCAAGGTTGAAACTCTATCTAAAACTTAAACTTTTTTCATTGGTTGAATATCGAAAAACAAATTAGCTAAAGAATTAAGAACAGTTTATTCAAGTAGCTCCCTTCTAATTTTATAACCTTTAATCTACTGAAAAGGCTTTTTATTGTCAGCCCTAAGTAATGTCTATAGCTGCAGTGATTCTGCACCTTTTATATCTTTTGTTCTTCCCACGTCGAAGTAACAAGATCCATATGGAAGCATCTGAATGTCAGAACACTGGCTCCCACTAAATAAAACCTCATTGAGTTCTTTATTTATAAGCATGTACCAGTTTAGTGTCAAAAAGTCATTCAAATATCTTAAGTTTTGGCACTAAGGCGAGCAGATATAATCTTGGTCATAGAGGCTGTTATATTAGTTGAAAAACATTTAACCCAAAAGTTTTAAGATATTTTGAGGCTTGAGAATGGTCCTAATATTTTGTAACATATTTTACATGGTATACAGCTTGGCATGTCTTCTGTACAAAGAGATAAGAATGGAAGAGCTTTTGTTTGCGTATTGTTTTGCCTTTACAAAGATCTGTTCTGGAGTAACAGCCATTTCTTAGTATTTGAGCCATTAAGTACACAAAAAATGCTCTTTATAAAAGCATGAAGCAGTGTTCTTAGGGTGTACTTTGCAAGTTCAAGAAGAAATGATTTCAGAGTACACTATTGTTGTGCTCTCCGGGTTTTTGATGAAATCCATTTTCAAGAAGATGAAAACTCCTAATACTCTAGGTCATCTTTCCTCCCCTTCTTTCATAGGAGTATCTGCTTACTATTGGCACTAAGACTGAAAAGTTTCTGATTGGGTGCTTATTTAGATCTGCTTGTGTCTGATTATTTTGTTTTAAAAGGAAAAGTTACAATTATGCTAGAACTTAGTCCCACAAGAGACAGAAGATCTTTTTGAAGACTCCTACTAATTTTCAAGACAGAGAATAAAGTTATGCGTACGAAACTTGTGAAAGGGAACAGATATGATTTGAAGACGTATAGAGTAGCTTGAGCTTTTGAGTCCTCTTCCCTAGCCGTCCTTGCCTGCAAAAACAGTAAATAAATAACTACAAGAATAAAGACAAAAATAATCTGTAAATTATATAAGAACGTATTCACCCTTCAGTTAAAGATTATTTATTTTATTCTCTTTCATTTATATGTGAGTGCAATTATGCACTGGATTGTTTCATGTGCATTTAAGTTTGATTAGTCTCTTTCTCTTACATGGTTAACAGCAAATATAGATTCGTCTCCATTTTGCATTTGGTTGCAGCTTGTTTTGGTCTTGTTCCTTTTAACTCTAATTATATTGGTATATTATGCTTGATTGAATCATTCGGTTTTAGTTAAGAATTTTTTGGTTTCAAAAGAATTTGAATGAAATAGTAACTTATGATCTGGAAAGCAGGCCCAGTATTATCAGTGGAAGCTTTGGAGACAATGTTGGAAGATCCAACTGTGCAGAAGATTGTTTATCCGTATAACTCTTCTTTTATCCAAAACTTTCTTTCTTTTTACTTTTCCCTTGAGTTTGTTAGTGTTTTCCTACTGTTGTGTCCTCTTAAATGCTTCTAGGTTTCTAATGCATATCCATGATATATCTTTTTCTTTGTTCAACTGCCTTTTTCATTCCCCCTTGAGTTTGTTACTATCTTCCTACTGTTGTATTCTCCTACTTCCAGTTATATAATGAATCTTATTGTTCTTATACTGTCTTCACCTTTTCCATATGTATTAACACAGCCAACATCTTTTATTTTGTGGTGGTAATGCAAGATTGCACCAGAATAATGAGATAGCTTTTTCCACATGTTTTGTTTATTTAATAGTTTGGTTTTCTGTTTTGAGTTATCACTGATATAAAACCCTATCTCCCTGCAGGTACTTACCAGAGGAGATGAGGAATCCTACAACCTTCAAATGTAAGTATCCTTGTCTTCTGCTAGTGTACTGAACGTTTGAATCTGTGGTTGGCTGTATTGTATTGGGACGATCTCTCTCTCTCTCTCTCTCTGACACACACACACACACACACAGAGGCTGTAGCCTGTGCTTCTCGAGGAAAATGTGGAGCTTATTGATTTCTACACTGGATCATGTTTGAATTTTGTCGAAAATGATTAAGCTTTTGCTTCTGATGCATATTAATTAGGGATGCTACAAAATCCACAATACCGACAACAACTGCAAGATATGCTGTAAGTTCTTGTTCCTTCCTTTTGATATTTGTGTTGTTTGATTATGGTTGATGCTTTGTATTTTGGTATTTATGGGTTTCAGAGATTTTCTTTTGCTAGAACTTTTTCTTCATGTTTACTCTATGCAAGAATTTTAAGTTCCTTGGGAATCTCTGGTGATGACATTTGATAATGAGTTCTTGTCACAACTTTAGGTCTATTTGCAACGCCAATCAACTGAAAGTTAACCTTTGTGTTTGCATGGCATTAGTAGCTTATCTGAAAAGCTTGAGGAAACATTTTATACGATCTTTAGCAACAGGGACCTTGTGCAGGAATGTAATATTTTTCAATTTGATATCAAACATATTCATCATGTGTCATGAGGGGATATTATAATTGTGATGTAAAATTTGAAAATCTTTCTGGTTGAGTAGCATTCAGAGCTCATTTTAGAAACTTGCAACATTTCATGTGACTTCCAGAGACAGGTAGCTTATGTTAAATTTGGCCAGTAAGATCTTTCTCAATATGATGTCGACTGTAAGATCTTGGTTAGGCATCCCTTGAGCACTGTAATCCTACTATGGAACTAGTCTGTCATACGGCGAGGTCAAATTAGGGAGGTCTTTATCTGGTGCCTCTGCTTCACCTTAGAGTTTGTAGGCTTTATTAATATTCCACCAACCAAGAAGGATTGTGTGTTCAATTGTGTGGTTATGATCTTAGGTGTATCCAGGTTAATTTAATTCAAATGAGTCCCAAGTAGTCTATTATTTCTACACCGGCATTATTCATCTTTAACTTCTTTGTGCTATCAAGAATGTTGTTGGTGAATTCTCTGGAAGGCAGCTGATCATAGGGTTTTATGTCATTCGATACTCCAATTTTATTATAGCCTAGTAATGTTAGTCATGAAAATATGATTGTTGGAAAACAATTATGGACCTATAGTAAGCATGTGATGCAAAAAGATTTAAAAAAAAAAGGATAAAAATGTATTTGATTTAACCCAGAGAAACTTTATGTTCATCATTTGGCTTGAGAAGTTTATGTTGTTGTGATCACCAGTCTTCATATATTGTGGGATATGGGAACTTTTGAATGCCTGCGCATATCCAGCCAGCATGACTCTTGGCTCCATGACCATCAGTTACATACTTTACACTTCATGAGGAATTTTATATGGGTTATCTACGTATGTCTGATACTAACTTTTCCAAGTGAGTTGGGTGGCTCAGATGACTCTTGTCATCAGCAGAGCCTAGGACATTAGTTAATGTTTATTGTAAGTTCCTTATTGTACTTGTTTGTTTCTGAAATAATCTGAAGGGAAGCAGTGAATGGGACAGGCAAATGTGTGTATTTCCTTATTGTACTTGTTTGTTTCTGAATTAATCTGAAGGGAAACAGTGAACGGGACAAGCAAATGTGTGTATCTTTTAACATTAAATGTGATTTTGAGTGCATTAACTTATTGTAGTTGCTCTATTTTCTTTGTGAAGGTCTGGGCTATGGTCGTGGTACAATTTTGTCTGTAATTAGTATTGGTAGATCTGAATTCTTTCTGTGCGGATTTGTTTATTTCAGAAATAATATGAAGGGAAGCGGTGAGTGGGACAACCGCATGATGGAGTCGTTGAAAAATTTTGACCTTAACAGTCCTGAGGTCAAGCAGCAATTTGGTTAGTTTCATGCTGATGCACAGCATTCGTTTCTTGATGTATTAATCACAACCGCTACATTGTGGTTGAACTTAATGATCAAATGCTGGGATTTTTTATGAAGAATATTAAGGAATCAGATACTCTTTACCAAAAACATAATATGTCATACTTCCGTACATTGTTTTCATATGTTTGGGTTAAAGCTTATAAATTGATAATTGTTATCGTGTGATTGGATATTTGTTTGAAGCTAATATATTTTCTTATCATTGACAATTTGTCTATGTATTTGAGTTTTGCAGACCAAATTGGCCTCACACCTGAAGAAGTGATAACAAAAATCATGGCCAATCCTGATGTTGCCATGGCTTTTCAAAATCCAAGGGTTCAGCAAGCAATCATGGAAGTATGTCCCAGCCAAATTAATCTTGTATCTTAAATGCGTGTTTACAGATTAATTCTCAACTATTTTATTTGTGATGCAGTGTTCACAGAACCCATTGAGTATAACCAAATACCAGAATGACAAGGAGGTATGACCAAACTCTCTTGGATTGGAACATTCTCTATAACAAATTTCTCTCTTAGCTACTTGGAAGAGAGTGTTTTTAATGTGGAATATCTTAAGGAGCCATCGTTTTGGCCATGGTTATCATGGTCAATAGTTTTAATGATAACAAAACATTAATGATATCTGGAGCAAAAGAAGAATTGTCTGTTCAATTGTGCAGCTAAAATAATGGTCATGCAGTTGGGTCTTTTAATTTTACCTGGATCAATAGCTCCCGTATCAAAGATGCTTGTATCAACTAACTTTACACGAGTTTCTTCAGAAACAAATGATTTTGCGGAAGACTGAAAGTCTGAAAAGGAAAATAGTTAATACCTGATAGTTTGGGTTGAGTTTTCTTTGTACTTCCATTAGTTGATTGCCTGTTTGTAATTTTGAAATTAGTTTCTCAGTGTGATTTCCCACTAAATCGGTGTGGAACTTACGTTGATGCAAGTACAAGTAACATAACAAAACTTCCACAAGAGTCGTTGACAATGTATTTGAGTATTAACCATTTCAGGTTATGGATGTTTTCAACAAAATATCGGAACTCTTCCCTGGAGCGGGTGGTTCGCCCTGATCTGTCTTGCAAGCACAGTTGTGATCTCCTAAAACTAAAGTCCAAGGTTAGTTATCTGATGGGAACAGTTGCCCAAATATGGCTCTGAAGTTTCCAAGTTGCCATGTCATTCATAAGTGTCGAAGTTTTTGCATCCTGTGAATTTTTAATCATTAGATCATAGTTTGGTTTTAGATTTGGAGAGGTTTTCGGTAATTCATGTAAAATAACTGATCTGTCAGTTAGTGTTTAGCTTATGTTTTAAGATGAATGATGAGGTTGAAAATCCCCCAACTTTGAATCTTTTATATTTATACCCCTAAATTTTAATTTTTATTATTAGAATTTTTATAATTTCAATTATTTAAAAATAGTTGTTCAATATCGTTCTCCAAATAAAAGTGATTTTAATTTTGTAATCGATCATACTACATTAGCAAGCTATTTCCTAACGTACATGGTTAAATAACGGGATTAATGAAATTCACATTATATAGTTTTCCAAAGGAGATTTAGGGGTGAAATGTAGCATCCGTTTGAATGGGCTCATATTAGTAGAGCTTTTTTTAGAAGAATTTTTCTAAGAAGTTAGTTGATTTTTTGACTGTCATTTAAAAAAGAGTTTTTAAAAAAAACTTTATACAATAGACTGATAACATAAAATTCAAACACTTTTTAATTTTAACTATATTTTATTTTGTAATAAAAATTATTTATGCATATAAATATTATTTAAAATATATTAAATAATATGCAAAACACATTATATTAATTATTATATATTTTTAAATCATATGAAATATAAATAAAAATATATCTAACTAAATCGTATATATGAATTATAACATAAGTAAAATTAATATAAAAAAAATTAAAATATATAAAAAAGTTAAATAATATTATATAAATCTAAAAAAAAAAACTTGAAGATATGTTTGTAGGTATCGTGGGAGACAAGTGTAAAGCATAAGAACAAAAGTGACTAAAAATAGGTTTATTAATTGATCTAAAAATCGACTCAAAAAAATATTTTTTTTAAAGCTCCAAATTTGAGTATTTTAAAAAGTTGTATTTTAGCCGATAAAAAGTTATATCTATTAAAAATATCTTTTTATTTTATAAATAAACACATTTTTTTTAAAACAATATTTGTAATAAAAAAATTTTTTACTCACCTTTTAAAAGCTCAACCAAGCAGGACGTAATGTAAGTCCCGTGATGTGTTAAATGAGCGCAGGAAATGAATACTGTCGTGTCAGTATGAAAAATAGTTGGACTTTCATCTCTAGTATGAACGACATATTAGGTACGTAAGACGTTTTTGGTTGAATATTATTGCAAAATTTCTACTTGATGATCAAGTTTTAAAATTTCACATTAATATAAGTTTTCAGTTTTTGATATTCCATAAGATTAATGTAAAAGGAACAAGAATCACATTTTATTGCGATTTAATAATTTAATTTTAAAAGATATATTGTTTAAAAAAGGAAATATACGTAGGTTATGCTGATAAGAAAACATTTAAATGGTAAAGATAAACTCCCCCATCTTCAACTCTCTCATTAAATTCTTCTAAGCTTTAACCTTAAAGCTTTAGTTCAGAAACAGCTGGCTCCATTACATATCCAGCAGCTCGATGCGGGGTGACAGCATTGCGTCCAACTTTTGGTACCGTTGGTCGAACTGGTGTGATAAGCCTATCAGAAAGCCTGGTGATTATTTTTATTATGTCAACGTTCCAAAGCTTCTCCTTTTGAGGGTAGTAAACTGACAAACCAAAATAACATTTGTTTCACAGGATAAACTTGGCCCTTTCTGCAGAACTGCTGCAGATTGTTCAGTTGTTCTAGATATTATTCGTGGAGAGGATCCAGATGATCCATCATCAAGAAACATTCCATTTGAGGATCCATTTTCTGTTGACATCACAAGACTTACAGTGGGATATATGGATGATGCTGAAATGGAGGTTATCAGAGAAAATTGATTTATTTACAAGAGATAGTGAATTTAAATAACACCAAAATCTGAATGGCATGTCGATGACAGGTGGTAGAGGTGCTCAAGTCAAAGGGAGTTAATATGGTTCCTTTCAAACTGAATTACTCTGTCGACTCGGTCCAGGGTATTCTAAATTTTACGATGGATGTTGACGTATTGGCTCATTTCGATGAGTGGCAACGCACCAGGCAGGATGATGTTTATGAAGCACAAGAGCAATGGCCTACTGAATTGCGTCGTGCACGCGTAATTCCAGCAGTAGATTATGTCCAGGTCCAGTACATTGCCTTGTTGATTCTGCTACTTTTCGTGACAAGTATAATGTTTTTACTTGTACGTTTCAGTAGAGCTAAGTGATACAGAAGGTGGAATAGAACAAGTATAATAGGCAAATATCATTTTCCTGCAAATGACTAACCAACTTGATGATGTTGCATTCCTAGATATGTATAAATGTGATGATCTTGTTGATTTACAGGCACAGAGAGCGCGGGGAAAACTGATCAGGGAAATCGAACAAAGTTTCTACGTTGACGCGTTCATCGCCAATGCAACAGACTGGGAGAGAGTTTGCCTGGGAAATCTTGTAGGTCTGCCTGTAATAGTTGTTCCAACTGGATTCAAAAGCATAACTAATCCGCCTCCTGGTGGTACTTGGAGAAGAACCACCATCACCACCGGAATCTATGCTCCGCCGAGGCACGACCACATTGTAAGTGAGAAGAGTTGGCATCCATTGTAGAATGCTTCTAGCTTTATGATTCAGAATTGGAACTGTTGGTTACAATCCTAATGGTATAACCCTCTTTTTACTACTTGCAGGCTCTTGCATTAGCAATGGCTTATCAATCAGTCACTGATCACCATAAGCAACGCCCCCCAATTGACAATCTGGGACCGAATGACACGATACCGGATCCACCCACAGTAGTGATACCACCGAGATTATTGCGCCTGTAGAGCAGATTTCATGGTTTAAGGGCACTTGAATTTATAGAACTAATATTCAATAAATTGACAAGTTCATCATTGCCACTTGAATTAGTCCAAAACAGGGATCTTGGGGAGGGTCATGCCCTTCATCATCAATCAATTTGTCACGTAATTTACCACGGACTAATTCTAATTGAACTTTTTAAATTTTAAATTTTTTATTTTATCGGTTTAACTTTTGCTCAAGTTTTTAAAACACTGCAAAAATAACTTCAGTAGGTAGAGTTGAATATAGTCATTTTTTCATATGAATAACCTTATCTTTCAAATAGGAAAGTTATGAAATTTAATAACATTAAGATTAAAGTTACAATTTCACTCTATAAGAATTTATAAAAATTCAAATAGATTTTAACATTTAGATGTTAAAAATTAACCCTTGAATTAATATATATTTATATAAAATTTAATAATGACACTAAAACTAATTACTTATTATTATTAGTTTTGACTATATTTAAGAAGTATATTATCAAACTTTAAATATTTAAAGCTACTCTATTAATATTAAATAATATATTAAGTCAGGATATAAGAAATTAAGAACAAGTTTATTCTTAAATGGAGTGGCAATTGAAGCTCAATTTGGATTGATTGGAAGCTCGAACTTTGGACTCTTAACTTTGGTCCAAGTTTGATAGGAGTAACTAATTTCATATTTCAAACTAAAATAAAAAATTTCAAACACGAGCTCTTTATCTGTAATTGGACTGATGTTCATCGATACCTTTATCGAGAGAGCAACAGATGGACTGACTGACTAGCCAATTACGCAGGGCACCTTAATCTTGAAATAACTTATTTTAACACTACAACCTTAGGGTGCCGTCTCATCCTTCTTTAGAATTTGTTGAGAATGGGTTCCCTCAAACTGATTATGTAGTATTTCGGTAGCTTTCCCTTCTAAAAAAAAAATTCAAACATGACTTAACATATAATCAATTTAGATTAGGACTGTCAACTTCAATTTACGTTAAACTTGCCTTGCCTCAATGTCAATAAGTCAGGCCTGGATTGAGTAAGCCTCAATCATACCCTACGCTTTGTCTCTTTTTTTTTTTAATTTAAAATAACAAAGCCACATGGTTTACCCTCTTAATCAGAGATTGAAATTTCTTTTTCACGTAGGTCGGAGAACGGTACAAAATAGAAGTACCTATGTATCAAAGTGTAAATATCGGTCAGTATTGGCTTGTTTTGTCTATATTAATTAGTACCGGTCAGCATTTATAATATTGACTATATACCAGTTAGTATCGAAAATTTTGAAAAATATAAGGATTAAGTTGCAAAATTTTCTAAAATTTCACTCCCACCTCTTCCTCAGCCCCCTTTTCTCTCTTTCAAAGTTTTTAAATTTGTTATTTAGTTAAACATTTATTGTGATTTTTTATTTTATTTTTAAAATAAAATAAATATTTATTACTAATAATAATTATACATTAAATAAAAATTAAAAATAAATTATTTTATTTAAATTTATGTTAATCTTTTATATAATATTTATTGATAAAGTATTAATAAAATATTTTATTTTTTAAATAAATAATTTACAAATTATTATTTATAAACTAATATTTATTTTATATATATTAATTATTAAATCAAAATTTATTTGAAATATATAAATTTTAAAACTAATTTAAAATGTAATTATATTTTTAAATATTTTTTAAATTAATTTTATAAATTGAATTAAATTAAGATATTTATAATTTTAGTAATAATTAATTTTAATTAATTAATTATATAATATATTTAATTGATAGTAAATTAAATAATATATATTTTTGTTTCATGTTTTAATTATACTTGGTTATTTTCTTATCACGAACTGTTGTTGTAAATTATAATAATTTGAGAGTTAAGGATATTTATTATTCTTTTTATTAAATGTTTTGATGTAATTATTATTTATTATATAATAAAAATTGAAATTGTAATATTTTAAATACTTTATATTGTTTTCAATTTTATATTTGTAATATAATAATTGTCTTTTTTATATAAATTGTGGTTATTATTTATATATGAAATATCTAAAAATTATTGCTATTTCGTATTAATCGTTATTATTGTTTATTATTTTGATTTTTTGAGACAAAGTTAAAAATATGCAGTATAACTGTACAATATGACAATGAACTATTTTGTAAATTAAAAAAAATAGATACTATTTTATAAATTTAAAAATTACCCAAAATGATATCTAATATTGATCAATATGGGTACCATTCTATATCAATATAGTATTTCTCCCAACCTTATTTTAACTAATCTAAGAAACTTAAGTATTTCTACCATTAATAATTACTAAATTAAAATCTCCGCTTTCTCTCAAACAACAAGGGGTACGGTGATGTCGTAGCTGTAACAGAAGACAATAGCAGACTAATAGAGGGACAGATCGGGCATTTAGCAATCCATATCCAACTTCCCATAGATTTCGCCAACCTAAATAAATATATGAACGTACGTATCGTTAAGAAAATTATATCCTTATAATGGCAATTCTAGTTATTTTTCTAAAAGTGAAGGGTACATGTCGCTGCCATCTCCTCTCTATCCGCCATTTATATTGCCCCTCGCTCTCTTTCTCTTTCTCCATCTGTTTCTTTTGATCCGCCGTCTTGTAGACTGAAAAAGAAAATAGAAAGATTCTTTTTCTACACAATTGAGAGATCTAGGTAAACGCAATTCTTCAATTCAACGGATCGCTTTCTGTTCTTCTCTGTCATTGTATTTTGTGCGTGTTAATGCAGATTTCTAGCTCTTTATTTGAGCTAAATTTTTCGTTTGGTATGCTTTTGGATAGCAGTTGTTGTTTTATAAGTTGATGTAATGATGTTGTGATTGGTCTGATCGAGTTAGTGATAGATTGTGTTTGTTTGAGCTGTTGCTTGGATCAGGTTTTGTGTTTTTTAATCGTTTTTGTCTGTTCGTTTTGAGCTTCGATGAGTTCGATGTTGCCGATCTGGAGTTGCTCATGCGTAGTGATCGGAAATTTGGAATTTTCTGTATTTTTAGTTGTTGGTATCAACTCTGTTGCTATTGCATGTAACTGTTTTCTGCTTCTTTTGGGATTGAATTGGCTGTACAGAGGATGACACTGTCGAGTCGATTGAAGATTGCAGTTTTGTGTATTGTATGAATATGAATGTGATTGAATAGCTTTATTTGGAGTTTGTTGACTTTTTTTTTTTCCGTTCTCGGTGGGTTTTGTTGATGCATAATAATCTGCTATGTCTTCAGATCTTAGCTGTTGAAATGGCAACTTCAACAGCTGGAGCCACAGGATGGTACAGAGGAAGAGCGAAAGCTGTTCCCTCAGGGGATTGCTTGGTGATTATGGCTATGACCAACAGCAAGGCTGGGCTGCCAGCAGAAAAGACCATCACTTTATCATCTCTTATCTCTCCAAGACTGGTAAAAGTTTATTCCCGTTTGTTATTTTTGGTAATATTTTTTATTGTTGACTTACTGCTCTGATTTGCCGATTTGTTACCAATTGAAGTCTTTGTTTTGCTTTAGTTGCATGCTTATGTATGATCCGTTTGAGTAGATGGATGAGTGACGAACTAGGCTGGGGTGCTATGTTGATGAGCTTGAAGTTCAATGGCGTTATTTCAAACTGTTTTTCATCACATATACATGTATGTCGGTGTATTGCAAGTTTAAATGTATATGGAGTGTGACAGTTGCGAAAGATATTGCATGCAAGAACTTAGAAACTATCAAAAGAGGATTAAGAATGTCACTAATGCTAGGAAGGATTTTTAGCTGACAGTTTAATGTCTTGACTTTAAGTCTTTACTCCTAGGCTCGTAGAGGTGGAGTTGATGAGGCATTTGCGTGGGAAAGCAGAGAGTTCTTGAGGAAGCTCTGCATTGGACAGGTCAAATTCTTCTTCTTCTGTTAGCTGTCTTTGCTAGATGATCTTTTCTTAAACTGTTCACTAAGGCCATCTCCAACAAAAGCACCAAAACACCAAATTTAGTGTTTTGGTGTAATGAATTTAGGACATCTCTAAACAGTCCACTAAAATTTTACTCCAAATTTGGTGTAAAAGAGAATATTTCAAGAATCTTTTTACACCAAATTTGGTGTTACTCCAACTACTCTACACCAAATTTTTACATCAAATTTTGATTTATTTATTTATTTATAAAATTAAAATAAATTCATTATTCTTAATTAATTAATATATACTTTATATTATATTAATATTATTTAACAAATATAATTAATATTATTGCAACAACAAATTAATAACATACACAAATATAATATTTTTATT
>JAOSBP010000002.1:16835186-16850513 GCA_027563825.1 Erythroxylum mucronatum | reverse complement strand
ATTGAGTTTGAATGTGGATTGTTATGTGATTATGATGTGTTATGTGATTTGGCTTTGTTTATAATGTGACGCATTTACTAATTGCTGTTGGGGTCATTTTGGGAATTATCATTAAGGGCATTCTTAATAAATTTTAAGGCTTCGATGTAATTAAAGCCATGAATGATGTTTATTTAAATTATTATGTATTAGAATTTCTTGGTTGTCGAAGTTATTTGAACCTATTATGTAATTAATTCTATTAATGTTGAGATGTTTTATTTAATTAGTTTGTCCTAACTAATGTTTATAATTATAATCATAATAAGAACAAGAAGATAATTAATTGTGTATAATTATAAACTAATAAAAATTAGTTTCATTATTTTAAACTAATAATAATTAATAATAACAGCAATTTCAATTATTAATAATACTAATAATTATTTTTGTCATTTTTTTACATAATTTATAATAAATCTTACTTATAAAAACAACAATAATTAATAACAATAATATTATTACTTATAATAACATAATTAATTTTGTATAACAAATATCATACTAAAATTAATAACAATAACAAATACTAGTCATAACAGGTTCAAAATTTTTTTAAATAATAATAATAATAATAATAGAAATTTTATTACAATTACAAGTGATAATAACATAATTAAATATTGTAATGTAAATATTTATATAATGATAAAATAATAAATGAATTACATTAACTCTTCTTATTATACTACAAGGGTATTTTTGTCATTAACATTGTTTTTTGTTTTGTCCTCTGCAACTAAACACATTTCTGTCCTCAGGACAAAGACAATTTTCTCTGTCCTGTCCACTGCAACCAAATATCCCACTGTCTTCAATTCTTGTTCTATTCCGTCCTTTTCTGTCTCGTCTCGTCTCGTCCTGTCTCTACCTGTTGAAGACGCTTAACTATACAGAAAAGAAAGTTTATGTCAATAATATAACTTAAATACTATTAAGCCGTCAAATATTTTCCTAGTTTGACTCTCGCGCGCTCTCTCCTCTCACGCTCAAGCCACTGCAATGTTTTTCTCTTCTCTGTTTCGCTTAATATTTTGAACGGGAACTCCAGAAGCAATTAGCGAGAAATCAAGCTTTTGGCTATCTTATTGAACTTTTTGTTTGTGGGTACTGCCTGTCAACTCTTCATTTTCTGATTCTCTTTCTACAATAACAGGTATCTCTGCCTTCTGCAAGTCGTACTAACCTATGATACATGTTCACGTTTCATTACGACTCTTCAAGTTTGATTTCTTGTGGTGAAACACATTCCCGCTGGATATCTTCTATTTGCACATTCGCTGTTGTGTGTGTGTGTGTGTGTTTTTTTTTGGGTTTATTTATGGGTCTGTACGTACCTTCTGTGTTGGGCTTGTGAAGTTAGGTTTTTCTTTGGTTTTTGGGTTTTTTTCTCCGTTGTGTCTTCCTGATTTGTTTTTCTCTCATTATTTCTGATTTCCCTAAGTCGAATTGGATAATGTTCTTTCTATTTCAGAAATCTAGTTATTAGTTTTTTACATTCTTCTTTATAGTCCTTTACTTTCAGTTTCAACTGCATACAAGGGAATAATTTGGATGGTCAGTTTCGTTATGGGCATCATTTAGCCAAATATCCCTGGGGAACTCCTTTGAAGTAGAATTCAGATAAAGAAGAAATGGATGACACAGATTGGGAAGATGGTTCTACTCCTGTACTGGATTCCACAAATAATCATCCAGGTGATACCATTAGGAACATAACTCTTGAGTTTACTGAGCCGACTGATTCCACCAAACGCAAGCCTATTCGTCGTGCTAGTGCTGAGGAAAAGGTGGGTTCTGCTTTATTAGCATTGTACATAATGTTGGTAGTCATAATATTTTTTTCACCATACGTGAAACTCGTATTTCTTTTCTTGGACAGGAGGTGGCAGAGCTTGTACATAAGGTCCACTTACTTTGTCTACTTGCAAGGGGAAGAATCATTGACAGTGCTTGTGATGATACTCTTATTCAGGTTAGTTTCATCCCATGCATCTAGTCACTCTGTTACTCTAGCCATCTATGTGACCTATTTTTGCCTAAGTACTGCTTAAAGGGAAATATTGAGGTTTTTTTTCTCTCTCCCACTGTCTCTGTAACGCATATAACACATAGAGACACAGCGTTCAATTTGTTCTCCGTTTGATCCCTTTTTTCCCTCTCTGTTTCTTTGCATGGAAACATTTTCTCAATTCAGAAAAGTTCTAATTGTTGTGTCAGGCATCTTTGCTTTCTCTTGTACCAGCACACTTGTTGAAAGTATCAGAACTCTCAAATCTTACTGCTAATTCCCTATCTCATCTTGTCACTTGGGTATGGTACTTTCTTTTACTTGAAGAACTTGCTTTTTTTCTGTCTCACAAAATATCAATGGTCGGTTTTTGTAACATGTCTATGTTAAACCTGCAGTTTCACAGTAACTTTCAAGTTAGAGGTGTGGCGAATGAAGGTCGATCATTTAAATCTGCTTTGGCCTATGCCCTTGAAAATCGTGAAGGAACTCCAGAGGAGGTATACTCTTGTTCTCTTATTAATTACACTAGTTTTAAGATCATGCTGTGTGTACTCTGTTTTATTTATTTAAATTGAATGTGAGCTTTTGTTTTAATTTATTAATTTAGCATTTCCTGTCCCCAAGCTGAGCTGCGTATCGTTTTGTTCATCTGTTTATCTTCGGGAACATATCCCTAATCAGAGAGTCTACATTCACGTGCTGATATGCTTTTTCCCCTTTGACAGATCTCAGCCTTGTCAGTAGCACTATTCAGAGCTTTGAAACTTACGACAAGGTATTTCTCAGACAAAGTTGGGGAATTATGCAATATAAATGACTATTGTTTCTTCTTCCAAAGTACTAGTTGAAGTTTTCATTTTATTGGTTCTGTCCTTAGGAAAAGTTCCTGACTTTTTCTTGTAGATTTTGAAGGGATTGTATTTCTTCAATCATTACACCTTTTCTTTAAAATGTCAAAAAAAATTCTTATATAAATTCCAGGTACTCAAACAAAATGTTGCAATAAGTCTTCCTAGATATGTTGGTTTGGAAAACAAAATTGCTTGCTTGGCATGTGACATACTAGTGAGAAAGTTCTCATGTATATATGTAGAATGACTTGTCAAGTACAAATAAGACAAACAATTCTACACTGAGTTCAGTTCCATGTCTGCATATTGAGACATAGATCGCAGCTTATTTAAGTATTTAATTGTCATGTCTGCATATTGAGACATAGATGGCAGCTTATTTAAGTATTTAATTGAGCCTTTGTAAGAGTTTTTACCTTTAATCGAAAGAATATAAAGTTACAGGCCATCTTTAGCTATCCTTCTTTTTTTTTTTTCCTTATGAGAAGTCAAAACCCTTTTATTTCTTAAAAGTAATAACTTCATTTTCAGTATCACTGGCTTTCGTTAGAAGTTTACTGTTATCCTTTTTAAATTAGACATTATTTTTAAAACTATCATGTTGAAGAATTCAAAAAGAATTATGTGATAACTTCATTATTTATATTCAGACTATATGGACTCCAAGCATATCTTGATTAGCAACTTAACATGGCCACTACCCGAAATGCTTAAAACCTTTTTATTGAATGACATAGAGGTTATTATATAATAAATATTCAGATTTAGAGATGTTCTTGCAAAGAAGGTGCAGAACACTTATGCTTATGTATTTCAGTTTGAATAAAGGACGTCCTTTATAGATCTTTAAGTATAGGTAAGCCTTAGAAATGAATTTCTAGCTTCTTGCTGTTAGCCACGAACTTTCTGACTTAACTCCATACTTAATTTTGTATTCACAGTATGTATGCATTTTTGGCATTATTAGACTGACTCTTATGCAGGGTTTCCTGATATTTATAAAGATTTTCATGATTCAAGTATGGGGTATATTTTGGTTTATTTCCTCTTTTCACTTTTCTTATGTTATGTTTGTATTTAGTTGTTGGAAAAACTCTAATGATATTGTTTTTTTAATATGTTACCTCCTAAGTGATACTCATGGCTTTTTGGCTTTTTAATTTCATGTTTATGATAACATTAGTTCCCTCTGTGCTGCATGTTACTGTATTTCTATGTGGTAAAGGCATGTTTTTTTTTCCAGATATGTGTCCATTTTGGATGTTGTCTCTTTGAAGCCTGATGCCGATAATTGTGAATCCTCTAGTCAAGATGGAAGCCGAGTTTGCAGGAGCTTATTCAATACTACTACAGTTATGGTAGATAGGGCTAAAGAAAAATCTGAATCACCTGTTAAATCATTGTCAGGCACTGAGGAAAATATTGCCCATGAACATTCTTTGAAGATCTCAAGAAGCAGAAGTGAAGTCAGCAACTCAAAAAGCAAGAAATCTCTATCACATGATTCTTATCTAAATGGGCACGTGGAAGATCAGACTGTATACTCATCAACATGTGATACACAGGTTATTATTCCTGAAGTTATTGAGAAATCACAGGGTATAAAGAGAAAAGGTGATGTCGAGTTTGAGACGCAGTTGCAAATGGCTCTCTCTGCAACAGCAGCTGCAATTACTCAAAATGGCAAGGGGTTGAATGTAGATAACTCGCAAGCTAGCTCTTCAAATGTCCCTTCTCCAATCAAAAGGGTAAGAACAAATGCAAGTGAGGACTCTTCCTACCAGGGAATCTCAACTGCAGTTGGGTCAAGGAAAATCGGTTCTCCCCTGTATTGGGCAGAAGTCTATTGCAGTGGAGAAAATTTGGACGGAAAGTGGGTACATGTAGATGCTGTAAATGATATTATAGATGGAGAGCAGAAGGTAGAAGCTGCAGCTGATGCTTGCAGAACAGCTTTGAGATATGTAGTTGCTTTTGCTGGACATGGAGCTAAAGATGTGACCCGCAGGTTTTTTACTTTTTGATTTTGAATATTTTGTTCATTCAAATATTTGTGATTTTTATGAATAATGGCATGTTCACTTGGGCTTGCACGAAAAAGATTATGTTCTTAACATCTTTTTGAACCCGACCATCCCTTCAATTTCTCCTGACCTAAAGTTCTAGCATAGTTCCTTATGATTTGGGCAGGTAATAATATCTTGGTTTCAATTAAATGCAATACTTTTCTCAGAACTTTCTTGTTTTAGTTGATTTCTTGTCACAGATGTTTATGGTTAGGAGACTATTGGAATAGTTTGAAGACATATTGGCTACTCCAGAGTAAGACAGATATGATTGTAATGCAGGTACTGTATGAAGTGGTACAAGATATCACCAAAACGAATTGACTCAGTTTGGTGGGATAGAGTATTGGCACCACTGAGGGTGTTGGAATCTGGAGCAACTGGAGGTAAGATTGATTTGGTAAGCATTTTGTCAATTACAAATTGCAAAGGTGTGAAAGCGTCACGAGAGTTTTCGTTTCCCAATTTGGTGTTATCTTCCTGACCATGTAAACTTACCTGCGAAGTCAGTATCCATTGAAAGGCCTGAAGAATCTGAAATGACAATTGATGCAGGATCTTCTACCACACTTTCTTTTGTTGGCACAAGGAGTTCTCTTGAGGATATGGAGTTGGAAACAAGGGCATTAACTGAGCCACTACCCACTAATCAGCAGGTATGGTTGTTTATTTGTTCTGTTATCATGATTGGACAAGTTCAAATTTGATGTTTCTTTTGCAGGCCTATAGAAATCACCCATTATACACGATCGAAAAATGGCTTACAAAGTGTCAGATACTGCATCCCAAAGGACCCATTCTGGGTTTTTGTTCTGGTAATCCAGTTTATCCCCGCACATGCTTGCAATCACTGAAAACGAGGGAAAGATGGATGCGTGAAGGGCTGCAGGTTAAAGCCAACGAGTTTCCAGCCAAGGTATGATGCATTGACATGATGCTTGCTTTAATTCTGATATTTTACTTGGAACTGGGCATAATGCTGAAATAAATATCATGTACGTTGAAGGTGCTGAAGGAATCTCGAAAACTTAAGAAAGCACAACCTTCAGAAGATGATGATTCTGGACAGGCTGGTTCTAAGGGAATGGTTGAACTTTATGGCAAGTGGCAACTGGAACCCTTGGAACTGCCCCATGCTGTAAATGGAATTGTGCCAAAGGTGAAATTTTTATTATACGTACTCTGTCCCTAAGATTTAATTTTCCATAAGTGAAATAAAAGTATATGCAATTGGAAAGTTTACCGGTAATGATTGTAAGTATTTATCAAGAAGCATGAGCTTCATGTGTCAATTTCTGATTATCTGTGTGTTTATAAACGAGCGTTTTTCCTACTTCTGGTGAAGTGACTTAAGATTAGCTTAAATATGTGGTTTAAACAGTTGGGTAATTCTGCTCTGCCATTATCTGTTCCCAACTCAAATAACCTCAACTAAACCAGATTTTAGTCTATTCAATACTCAGTTATATCTTTGCACACAAGACGAAATTGTTTGTGGACCTTTCCGCAACATAATTGACCAATTGATTTCAGGTTCAGACCATGGATTTCAACTGATATAAACAGTTTATAGATGGTCTTTTTTTTTATAATGGTAAGAGGCAGTTACTATTCTCTGAATATTTTCTTCTGGTTCTGTTTAATGTGGCTTGTTGGTACACTATAATATTATAATAACTTGAAAGTGCACAGTACTTGCTTTACATAATAAAATTTAACAGACACAATACTACTGCTCCCCCAAAATCTATATTTTTAACGATTGGCTTTCTGAATTCAATTTCAGAATGAGCGTGGACAAGTTGATGTTTGGTCTGAGAAGTGCCTACCACCAGGGACTGTGCACTTGAGATTACCAAGGGTTTTTAATGTTGCCAAAAGGCTGGAGATTGATTATGCACCTGCCATGGTTGGCTTTGAATTCAGAAGTGGTCGTTCCGTTCCTGTCTTTGATGGTATAGTAGTCTGTACCGAGTTTAAAGATGCAATATTAGAGGTACTGTATTGCTTCTTTTAGTCAATTTGGTTTTTTAAGGCAATGCATGCATGTCATGCTCCCTTGGAGCATCCTTTCCTTTGGAGCTGTCTCTCATGTTACGGATACCATTGCGATACCAACAAAAGCAACTAGTGGGAAATAGAGGAAGAAGAATGAATAAGGAAGAATCAGCAAAAGAGAGAGAAGACTGAGGGGATATTTGGTTGTTATAGATTAGTGATTATGTTTCTCTTACACTGGCAGTTGGCTTATATAGCCATTAATTTGGTTACTTAAGTAAAAGCAAAAAGGTATAGAGGTTATGGCATCTATGCCCCTTAGTTGTTGGAAAATACATCGTTTGCTTAAGTAAAACTTAGAGCAATAACCTTCACCCTCTCCTTTCTCTTTATATGTAACAATACCATCTGCCTTTAAGGAACCTTGTCCACAAGGTTCAGGCGCAGGAAGCACTTTTGTAGGCTGAACAAAATTTCCCAAGTGGTTTGTCTTGCTAGACGTGACCATTTCACCAGCACTTGAGTAGCTGCGTTTATGATGCCTCTTGAGCATTTTTCTTTCCAAAATGGCCACAGTTGTTCTCTCCTCTGCTCTAAGCTCTAGTGGGAGTATAGGAGAGAACCTGCTAGAGAATGATAAGTGTCTCTTTAGCTGAGACACATGAAAGACGTTGTGTATGAGTGCTTCAGGGGGAAATTCAAGCTTGTAGACGGCTGGTCTGACTTTGTCTATTATTTCAAAAGGTCCATAGAATCTAGGAACTAGCTTCTGATTAGACATCTTAGCTACAATCCTAACGATATGGTTGAAGTATAACAAACACTAACTTCCTAATGTGAAATCCTCTATCAACCCTCTTCTTGTTTGCCTGTTGTAGCATCTTCTTTTGCGCTATTTGTAAATGAAATTCTATCACTTGAATTGTAGGTTCTCGATCTTGCAAGATATCATCAACTGCCAGTAACTTAGAATCTTTAGTAAAATAGGGAACATGGATCGGTGGGGGGCAACTATACAGGACTTCGAATGGTGAGGGATGAATGGTAGGTGGTATTGTGCCACCATTTAGCTAAGGTTAACCATTGAAACCACCTACTTGGGAAGTCTCTGGTCATGCACGAAGAAGAATGAATAAGGAAGGATCAGCGAAAGAGAGAGATCTGAAGAGAGAGAGAAGACTGAGGGAATATTTGGTTGTTATAGATTAATGATTATATTTCCCTTACGCCAGCAGTCAGCTTATATAGCCGTTAATCTGGTTACATAGGTAAAAGCAAAAAAGGTAAAACTAATGGCAGTGACTACAGAGCTTGTGACATCTGTCGTCCTTCGTTGTTGGAAAATACAGCATCGTTTATACTCAAGTAAAACTTAAGCTATCACCTTCGCCCTCTTTCTTTTCATCTGTAACACATTGTAATCCTCATCTACTTTTGTGCATCTTATTACTATTGCTATATTTATTTATAAACCATGAAGGAAAATTATGAGAGGAATAATGGTGTTGGGATTTGTTCTTCTGTACATCTGGGTGAATATCTTCTTAATACCTAGAGCTGACATTCTAGTATCTTATTCTTCTTTCTGTCTAAAATTATTTGGGTATCCTCGCTAAAGGAAAGTTCTCTGCTTCCTAGAGTACAAATATTTGTCTTGAGTATTCTTTGCTAACCGCATGTGTGAAAATGTTTCCTGGAAGACAAGGTTTTCCTGTTACAATCAAACTAACTTCAACTTGCCAATATTTCAATTTATGTCTTGACAAGTTGAAATATTTTTCTATTTTTCCAAATCTGATTTAAACAAATTGTAGTAAACAAGTTTTCAGCTAACAATAATAACTTATTTGCGTATGTAAACTGATTTTCTGCTTTTACTCATTGAGCAATGAATTGGGAAATGAATATTAAACTTTAGTTTCTTGACAGTAAAGGCACAATTGTTTTCGTGATGTTGGCATTAGTGCTTGTTCTACAGGCATACGCTGAAGAAGAGCAGCTCAGAGAGGCCGAAGAGAAGAAACGAAATGAAAGACAAGCTCTTTCTAGGTGGTACCAACTTCTTTCATCAATTATCACGAGGCAAAGGTTGAAGAACTCTTATGGGACCAGTTTGCCATCCGAGTTAACCAGCAGCAGAAGTGCCGAGGGAAATGTGTTTAATGGCAATCATGATAATATGCCACTTCTAGGTAGCAAAGAGGCAAGTATGCAGGATTCTAAATCTTATGCTCCATTCATCACACAAGCTGAAGAGCATGAGCATATATTTTTGGTAGAGGATCAAAGTTTTGACGCGGAAAGCTCAACTAGGATTAAGCGATGCCCCTGTGGATTTTCAATCCAAGTGGAAGAATTGTAGCATATACGTGTGGATCATTTTGTGATTATAAGACGCGTTGCAGAAACTGGTTCTATGTCTATGTAAAGATTATGTTAATAGAGCTTTTTACTGTTGGAGGCTCTCCTAAATGTTCCCTTTTTTCCCCCGCAACTTAAAGAGAGTAGTTAGTCAGTTCTGAAGTACATGTTTCAGTTTCCTCCCTTATGTTTATTGATGTCCGTGTAAGAATATTCACTAATTATGTGATTGTCTTAAAGGATATCAACAAGAATGTTTTCAGAACACTGACACAATACCCACAAAAAGGGTTAATAGAGACAAATAGACAACTAGGGTTTTCTTGATTTGGAAAGTCCCTCATCGAACCTGGTTGTAGGATTAACATTACTGGATGGGATGACAACCTTGGCATTGAATTGATTGAGGTTGGCTTGGTCCCGAGAGGGGTGAGATGCAATTCCCACTTCAATTTCAATTGGATATGAATCACTTTTGGTTTTAAGAGGCTGATTCAACTCAGCCTGAATTTGACATTTTGAATTTAGAACTTGTGAAAAGGTTAAAAAAAATCAAATGGTATAATTCTTTTGGTTTGTAAAGATACAATGTTCTAAATATTTAAAAAATTTATATCAAATATTTTTTTTTGGGTAAGAATTCACTCAACTCATTATACGGCAAGCAACTATCTCATCTCCTTTTATATCAATCTATTTTTATTAAAATGGATTAAATTGAATCAAGTCAGGTTGAATATAACTCAGTCAAGAACTAATGTTAGAAAAAAAATTAATCAAATTCTTAAAACTCTACTTGAAGTATTACAAATCATTACGTAAGTATTTTCAATAACATTAAAATTAGATTTTAAAATAAAATTTACTTGAATATGTAGAGTAGAATTTAATAAGACTAGCAATTTATCACTTAAGAATTATTTTCTACCGTCACTTTTAATTTAAAATATTAAATATAATAGCATTAGTTTACAATAACAAAAGATACAAAAATCTTTAAATTACTTAAAACTATTTGTGAGATGTGCAAACTTTTTTCGTTATTTGAACTAAATCCACGTAATATTGATAAAATGAATTGAGAAATCTAATTTGTTTTAAATAAATTGATTATTTAGTTGAATAATCAAGATACAAAATAGTAATTCAATTAGCATTAATTTTAAAACGAGTTGTGTAAGTGTAGTATAAATAAATAAAACTCAAAGACAGAGAAGTGTAGTAAAAAAAAGGCATTATCTGAGCAAAATTTAAAGGAAATAATTTAAAACACAATTAACAAAAAGTCTAAAGAAATCTTATATCACAATTATAACAAATAAGAACAAAATCATAATAATTCAAAACAATCTTAGTTGTTAAATGATAAATTGCAATCATATGGAGTAGACATTGCAAGCATGATATAATTAAGTTATTCATTGCTTTTGCTTTTAAATTTAAGTGGAGGTTATTTTATTTAAATGTCAAATTTTTATTTGTAAATAATTTCTTTAAGAATAATATATATATATATATATATATATATTAGCAATCCAAGAGTAAGAGATTTACAAATTGGCAAAACTTTTATATAGCCTTAAGCAAGTTAAAAATATTTGGTATAATAGAACAAATGAGTATTATACTTAATAATACTAAATTAAAAGTAAGAATAAGGTAAAATATGTTCCTAAATTCTTTACGAAAGAGAATTTATTTTCCTTTTCTCTATCTCATCAACCTAAATCTCTTTATTTTTCTTTTCTTTTTTCTAACTTCTGAATTAAATTGATATTGACCTTTCGAGGTACTCAATAACTATCCCTCTCCTCACCTCAAATCTAGACAAACCTTCCTCCTCTTTTACATCAACTCACACTATTTAAACCAAATCATGTGCTAATAACCAACAAAGGGCTGTTGTCCCTCTTCCTCAACCATCTCAAACTTAGCTCGACTCTCTTACAATCTTTTTAATGACAACTACCACAAACTCTCACTTGTCTCCCTTGCCCTCACTAACTAATACACACTCTATCTTTGTGATTCATATTGCCACTATTGTTCCTATTATTTGAACTATTTACTCTTCTAAATTGTTAACACCTTACTTTAACAAAGGCTCTTACTATTTTATACATTGTTAGTTAGGTTGATTGCTCTACCTAACCTTTTGCTCCCTTCTCCATAAGTTGGCCCTTATTTTGCTTAAGTTAGTCCTTCGTTCCCTTTTGCAATAAAATTTACTTAGTGTTAAGTAGTAGGTGACACATCACCTTTTAAAAAATAAGACAATTTCACTGAAAGAAAATGTCAACATTTCAGTGGTTTGTACACCCTTTGAGATTCTACAAGCAGGAGCCTTTAACTGGTCCTCTTCGATGATATGATTTGTTAATGATGAAAAATCCTCATTTGCACAGGTGAAAACATGGACAAACAATACATGAAGAAAATTAGGGTTGGACAATACTCTAGTTAATGAGAATGATATTTTTATTTTCAAGTTCGACTGTGATGCTAGTGCAAATAGAGCACTTGAGAAGGTCTATGGAACCTATATGGAAAACCTTTAATGCTTCGTAAATGGAGGTCAAGTCTAGATATGGCTAAGTCTAGGATGAGATATGTACTAATTTGGACTAACTTTTATAATGTTCTTCTTGAATATTGGTCAACGATGGGACTTAGCTGCTTAGTTAGCTCTATAGGAAACCATTATTCCTTGGAAAAAATACTTCTCTAAGGAGAATTAGACATGATAGAATATATATCAAGTTTAACATGAATAAAACTATTCCTAAATCCCTAGAAATTGTAAAGCTCGATAAAGATGGGAAGCTAATTAAAGCAAAGATTTCGTTAATATACCAATGGAAGTCATCAACTGCTAAACCTACCAAAATTTGAAAACCTATGTATAGTGAGCAAATAGATATGTATTCAAATCCAAACATAAATACGTAGGTGGTGAACGCTCAAAATGACCTTACAACCAAAGAAATTAAACAAGTTGTTAGAAAGAATCAAGCAAATGATAAGGAGTTGGCAACTCTAGCTTATTTCCATACACAACAACAGTGAATGACAAGTAATATTTACAATGATAAAATTTTTAGAGCTCCACTAAGTAAGAAAATCCCAAACTGAACCATAGTTAAGGATTATTTAGCCCCTTATTATGTTCATAATAGCTTAGAATTTAAGGAGTCTAAACAACCTAAAAAAATAGCAAGTACTTGTTGACTATTTCCTATCAAAGAAGCCTTTTTTTGGACCAAAATTAAAAACAACATATTTCAAGAGGGTTTGTCGTTTATAGATAAGAAAATGGAGTACTATTAGCAACCATACAACTCACTGCAATGGAAAACTTATATTTGCTTTTATTCCCAACCAAATATAAATGCATTATAGCTAAAGTTTTGATCAATTTATCAACTGCCAAGTTACTTTGTTGAGCTTGATGGCCATATGTAAGATAACTTAGGCCATATAGCAAACCTAGATTCTAAAAAAAAAGACCCTATGGGAAGATTTATGAATCATACATGCTGGCCTTGAATTTTTCTTGATGAATAAGCATGATTTAAATTAATTTGGAGGTTTTGATGGATTAATTTTTGGGGTTAATTATTATGTTAATGTGAGTAAGATTATGTGACATAGGTTAATTGAATTAAAGTGTTAAGGTGGTAAGGTTACATAAGGGGTATTTTGGGAAGATCACTTAAGTTTAAAAAGACACAAGCTTAAAAGGAGAGGTAAAATGGACTTTTTGGGCTCATTAAGGGCATAATGTTGGACCCCACACCCCACCCGTAGGTGTTTGGGGGTTATACCCCGGCGTGTGTTTGCGGGTTATACCGCGGCATCCAACACAAATCGGTAATGTCCTCTTTGGTCACGATTTGAACTCGTGACCTCAAGGTTTTGTTGCAATTTAGTTGCACGCCTCTCACCATTGAGCCAATTGCCTTTTTAATGTTGGACCCCACACCCCACCCATAGGTGTTTGGGGGTTATACCCCGGTGTGTGTTTGCGGGTTATACCGCAACATCCAACACAAATCGGTATTGTCCTCTTTGGGAATCGAACTCGCGACCCCTCAAGGTTTTGTTGCACTTAAGTGCACGCCTCTCACCATTGTGTTCTAACTTCAGGGGAAAATGGAATAATCTAGGTAGAACTTGTCAAAATTGTCTTCTTGGAAGTTGTAGATGATCTTTCTAGCTTTCCAATGATATAAAGTTGGTAATTTTTGGATATTGGAGTAGAAAGATATGATCATTACAAGTTGTGATGCTGCATAGGATGTATATCAGGACAGCTATAGTGAATGTTGAGATGTAGTTGAATGTGATGAATAAAATGAGTTGAGAATTGAGAGTTTTATGAGACCAATTTGATGGTTGAATTGTTATGAAATGATATTACACTAGAAGATTTGAATTTGTGAAAATTATGAGTGAACATGAAGTTAGAATGGATGTAGGAAGCATTGGAAAGGCTATGGAGGGGCTTGGATATCCCTTATATCTATTAGACGAACTTTAGGTCCATTAAACGGACCTTCTCAAGTTTGTGAGGACCCCCAGCATCGCCCATGTCTGTTTAACAGACATTAAGTCCATTAAACTGACCTTCTTGGGTCTGGAATGGCCCCCAGACCCGTGTATGTCGGTTAGGCAGACATGTACACTGTTCACTTTCGGACATTTGCTTTTTTGGCCCTCTAAATGGAAAAATCTTGCTTCTAGGTCTTCATGAAAGTTGTAAATTTAGAAATCCTCTTTCAAACCATCAAGAATGACCTCAATCCAACATCTCTAGAGAAAGTTATGACAATTGTCCCAAGACAAGTACAATATGATTGAGTACATAAACATGGCTTGATTCGTTTGGATATAACTTCATCTTCTGACCTCTAAATGAAGTGATTATTGAACCAATAGATTTCTAACACATTTTTCTATCTCTCCATAAAAATTGATAGCCTTTAGGGTACATTTGAAAAAGATTGATATAAAGAAAGTGAGGGGTCAGTTAGGAGAGCATGATTGGGCTATGAACATTCTTTGGTTTCTTAAGCATATCTTGATCTATAGAGCTCCGATTAAGACGGTTCTTGCTTCAAAATAAAATAGAGACATAGGGCTAAATTTTGACTGTAGAATAGAGTTCTAATTCCATCTTTAAGAATTTCATTTTCTGGATGTAAGTCGAGCATAGAATACTGTTTCAGTATAAGAACAGTCTGAAAATTGGGCCCAACACATGTTGTGATATCAGAGACTCACATTTCACGACTCTGATGTTGGGCTTCGAAACTAGGGTCCAACAATTGTGGTATCAGAGCGACTAGGCTGGGTCCATTTTTGGGGCTAGGTTTAGGAGTATCCTAGGCATGAAATGGGTAGGATTCAATTACGAAATGAGCATCCATTGTTTTAAATGAATAACTTGCATTGTTTTGAATTGTTACACATGATTTGAATTATTTTATTTTATTTGAAATTTTTTACATGAATTAAAGATTTTAAATGGTTTTATATTAAAGGAGTGAAAATGTCGCATCGAAAGAGAACTCAAGGAGCTGTGACTCGATCTAGCTCTCGCCAAGGGAGCATGGATGAATACTATCTCTCGCAAGATGCTGGGATATACCCTGCTCCTGATTCTAAGACACTTAGTGTGCAGCATGAAGTGCCACCTCCTCCTCTTCCTATGCCTACTATTGACCCGCGATTCTTTCAAGCCTTCGCTCAGGCTTTCACTTATGCCATGGGCTAAAGGTCACAAGTTTCGGTGCCAGCTCCAGTGGAGAGGAGTTGGCAATATGATAAACTCCGCAAGTATGGAGTTGTAGATTTCAATGGGATTACAATTCCAGAAGAGGCTAAATGATGGTTGAAGAGGACCGAGAAGGTCCTGATTAAGATGAAGTGCTTTGATAAGGAGAAGCTGGATTATGTAGTTAGCTTGCTGCAAGGGGATGCACTTCATTGGTGGGAA
>JAOSBP010000002.1:16818555-16829583 GCA_027563825.1 Erythroxylum mucronatum | reverse complement strand
CACAAGCTCAGAAGCTCGCCAAGATCTCTCAATCCTCCGCAACTACTTCCATTAGTATACAACATATATACACACAACCTTGAAAAATCACCATACATTCTTGGACAAATCTCTGTAGTTTTGGGCCTTCTATCGAGTGTTAATCAACACGAGTATCTACAGGCCCCCCTTTCGTCCTTTCCTCTAATTGCTTTCAGTGAAGTCTAAGTGGTCAAGCTCTTGGTATTGCATCAAAGAATTCCATTGAGCAGGACTCAGGTAGCTGCCCTCTGACTGGTCTGTTCCACATAAATTCACATCTGTAGGGTCATTGCTCATAGAGATAGCAACTTCCTCCTTAACCATTTCTTCTTTTGTTGGCTTCTTGATTGGTAGGATACTGTCCTCCTGATGATTTGTTTCCGCGAACTTCCTTTTCAATGGGTTTAACAAGTCACTGAAAGGTGTAACCGAGAATTGCAAGCTTTTTTCATCCGAAACATTCTCGTAAGTCCAAGCCTTGTCACTACTCTGGAAGCTGAAGTTTGCAATTCCCCGATTAATGCAAGGAAAAGCTTGCGAGGCAAAGATGTAAGGTAACATGGGGCAATCATTTTTTATCGTCTCAATGTTAGGGTTCTTATTGTTGGTCTGCAGTGGTTCATAAGCTTTTGGGAAGAAACCTGCAGGCCGTTCAAAACCAAGGCACTTTTGATGTTCCCAAGCGTTTACAGGAACGTTCTTTTGCCTGACTCGACAAAGCACCCAATCATCCAACTGCAACAAAAGGAAAGGTTTCAAAAAGAAAGTAACAAAATCAGGGTATCAGATTAGGATCCATTGCTATTTAGTGTACTCGATTGCTTACACACCCTCATAGGTCCTTTTTTCTTGGGATTCAAGAGCATGGTGTCAAGTTCTAGCAATCTGTACTCGTGCATGATCCAATCTGTCTTAACTCCTTTCGGAGGCCGTCCCTTATAGAAAACAAGAGCCTTCTTGACACCAATATTCAGCTTTCCATTCGAAGAAAAGATTGGCTTATCTGTTCCTGTCGCCTTCCAATAACCTGCAGAAGCTGTCCTGTTCGGTCTTGCTCCATTCGGATACTTTCTATCCCTTGGTGTAAAGAAGTACCACTCCTCTTCTCCAAATACAGCCTTCTCTACTCGAAATCACAAAAAGGGAGAGATTGTCATGGCGACGAGTGAAATTTCCTGAAAAGATCAAAGAATAGGAAACCTGAAAGCTAATTACAGGAGGGATATGTGTACAAACTTGGTAGCTCCCATGGGTTGTATTTGTAAAGGTCGATGTCAGCAATAATGGAAGCTGGAAGTGGACGTGAAGTAACTTTGTTCTTCAAGTAGTGGACTATTAGCTCTTCGTCTGACGGGTGGAATCTGAATCCAGGAGGAAGTTGAAACTCTGAACTTACTTTGGTGTCCATGGCAGGGAAGCTTTTGTTTTCCTGGTGATGATGCGAATTAAGAAAAAAAACAGAGAAGGAATCAATTATCCACCGATCTTATCGATCAAAACTGTTTGGGAGTGTCGGGGCGGAAAGGTTATATAGGGTTACAGTCTTCTCTGATTAATTATGCTTAATTATAAAATTAACTAGATAACATTGTTCTTGAAGCTGTGATTTTGTCCCAAATCTTGACCTTTTGCAGGAAGGAACCCATTTGTCCTGATTTTTAACCTTACTTTATACCTTTTTTTCCCATGAACTTATCCTGTTTATGGGCATTAGTTCAACAATTCTAACTCTTTGCCATCTGTTCCTTTTGACTCTTAGGTTATTTTTCCTTCTAGATTAAGAAAATGTCAACATCTATGATGACTTAATTTCACATCCCAAAAGAGAAATGAAAGTTGACCACATACCTTCTTTTTGTCCCTATGGTAGAATTTAAACTGTCGAGCTCAATCTTTTCATAGTAATGTTCTAAAAATCGGACCGGTAATTGAATCGGAGAAGCAACTGATTCAAGAGTTAATGGTTCAACCGGAATTCAACCGTGATTAAGCCAGTGATTAATAAATATATAAAATTTTATTATATATATTATATATAAAAGATAATTTTTAAATATATTATTTAATTATTTATTTATCTAATTATAAACTTTTTTTTTGAGAAAAAACTTTACTAACGCAAAAACAAATAAAAGAGAGAAAAGGCCTTAAAACTAACCCAAGCCAACAGGCTTACCCCGTACACCCGTCACCTATTAGCCTTTCCTCCTCAACCACAATAGAGACTGAACAATCAGAATGTAAAACGGAAACTAAACAGGACGGACAACAAGATCAGAGATGTGGGTTTGCATGTAATAAGGCTACCTTCGCTAGTGAGTGAGCCGCCTTATTGGCAATCCTACGCGTCCATTGGAAGGACAAATGAAGAAAATGACGCTTGAATGATAAGCAGTCAAGAGCCAGAATTCCAATTTCAGACCTATTTGAAGAAGGAGCAGAAATTGCCTGAACCGCCAACAGGCAATCAGACTCAACAATAACTTTGTCAACCTGATGCTCTTTGAGCCAGGAGAGAGCTTCCCTGATGGTCATTATTTCGGCAAGTACAGGATCCAGCACGGAAGGGAAATGACCTGAAAGAGCAGACATAAAGCTTCCACGGTCATCTCTGAACACAGCGGAAAATCCCGTAGCGTTCTTATCTTTGAAAACAGCCGCATCCACATTAAATTTCAGAAAACCTACCTGAGGCCGAAGCTTAAACTTCAAAATATACAATTTTTTTAAAAAGTTCGCCAAACACAACACAAAATAAGATAACAAAGCTCGCTAGTCATATTTCATCAAAAAGATTAAAAAAAGATCACTAATCATAATATTCATTTAAGTTGAAATCATCAAAATCAAGACATTTTAAATAGACCGGCCAGTTCTTTCTTTTACCGGTTCAATAGTTTTTACCGGTCCAACCGTAAAATGAACGGGTCAATCACTTACAAAAATAAGGGCTAAATCGGACCGTTTTATACTCCGACTCACCGATTCTTCGATCTGACCGACCGGTTCGGTCCGATTTTTAAACAGTGGATAATAATATGGAATTGGAATAGTAACAAAAGGTGGCCGTAAAATGGAAAGTAAATTAAATGTGGCAAGTCCTCCTTTCACTTAACGTGCCAACAGATTTATATTATTAGCTCTTGCGCTCCTCCCTCCTCTAATCAGTTCACTTGAGCCTTACACTTCAGAATCATTACGAAATCTTACACAAAACTTCTTTTACAACTGTCTTCCTATCTATCACTCCCTTTCGTTATAATAATCACCCTCCTGTGGTTCTTTTACACAATCAAAGATTGCCATGTAAAAGCTGATGATCTCGCCCTTGCCCTCGTATACTTTTCTAATCAGCCATAATCAATACAAGATGAGGTCATGGACATGGTATAGCAGAGTATCTAAAACGACTAGCGTACGAGGTTACCGCCGCCAAATGACAATATAGCAGCAGTAGCGATCAGTGCCCATCAATCAATCAATCATTCCTTATCCTCCTAACACTCCTCCAAGTTGGCAGTCAACGCCACAAAATTCCCACCACCTCAGTAGTACACTTACCTTCTAATCCCAGATAGAAAGATAAATGGGTAGATATCTGTAATTGACCTGGAACTCAAAACCCAGAATAATTTTCATTTTCCCAACAATTACTTTTATTCTTTTCAAGAGATACACATGATTGTCTCCCCTTGTGAGATTGCGTGCGTGTACAGGTAAATCGGCTAATATATGTCACCCAACTTTTCAAATTGCAGAATGAGACCAAGTTTGAAGTTACGTTCGTTCTACGTCAATAAGAGCTGGGACCAACACAGGAAACAAGCATTGTACCACAAGCAAGAACACATAACTCCTTATTACATTAAAGTCAACCAACAGAGCCTAAACAACTACAATCTTCCAATTCTACAGGCAGTCAACACGTGCAAGCTCTCACACATGACCAAACTAACACATCCTTGCCACTCAATCCAAGGACAAACTGCACAAACTACTTCTACATCACTAAACGATGAAGGCAGCCTAATTTTGGACGCTCACTTCAGGAGCCTTCACCTTTGGAGGCCTACCCCTCGGCCTTCCACTTCCTGTTGCCATTGCCACTGTTGCTTCAGTGCTTCCAGTCATTCCTCCAGCAGGTCGTGCCATCTTGCGTGGCCTGCCTCTTGGTCGTCCACTTCCTGCACCTCCTCCCTTTGCCTTTACTGGCTTTGGAGGTGCATTAGGGTCCTTCGGTGGACGCCCCCTAGGCCTGGCAGGTGAAACCACAATCCCTTCTGGCAATGGAATCTTTGCCTTAGGAGGCCTTCCACGGCCTCGTCTTGGAGGAGCACTGGGGTCTGCCTTGGTATAGTTGTTTTTCCAAAAAACCAGCTCTCCGGTATCCTTCATTCTGTTGAGATGATGTGAAAGGAGTGTTGAGTGGTCGGCAGGCAAGTCTCCATATTTTGATTCTATGTATTTTGATATTGATGTCTTGTTTGAGCCATTCTTCTCATTCAATGCAGCAATTGCTTGCAAAATCATCTATGTATAAAAGTACAACAAGAAACTTAATCAGAGAAAGTGCACCTCATTCCTCGAACAAAAAAGAAATATCATCAGTCTGAAAGTTAACATCTGATATAGAACAAGAAAAGTTTAAAGAATGAATATAAATCTATAGCAAAAGTATATCTTCAGCAACTTTCTTGGTAAGCTGAATTTGCACAGTCCAGTGTTTTAGGATAAAATTGGTGCCTCCTAAGTCCTAACTAAGTCAAATTTCAAATGCAAAAAGTTCACATCTTGGGAAACAGAATTTGCTTTCACTTGAAAGAACTCTTTTTTTGCTGTAATGGGAAAAACAATAGCAAGCCATGGTAGTCAAATACAAGCAATTCAAAGCACAACTTAGGGGTAAAGAAGTGTTAAAAAAATAAAGGAAATAGCCCATCTTCATGGAACAAAGAAATTAAACACAAGGCTCTAAACAGTTACAACTATATTCAACTCAGCCACACATAAGAAGGAAGTCGGACATAGAAGTTTTAATCTACAATGTCTTCGCAGATGCAAAACCAAATGAACCATAAGGAGAATTGGGATTCTTTTTTCTTTCACACACCAGAAAATGGGACAGAGAAACCAACGAAATGCCTTTCCAGTTTATGAAGAATCCAATGTCTAATGTCCACACGATATAATTACCATTGCGAAAAAGAAAATACAGCTATCCACATTAGCAAAGTGTTTAGCAAATACTTTAATATTTAATTATCCTCCTCTGTCGATAAAATAGAAAATGAGATTTCCAGAGTTTTCACATTTATCTAAGCATATTTAACAAAAAGAATTACAAGCTTTTTGAAATGAAAATGAAAATGAAAAACGAATAAAGGCAACTCAAGTTCAGTATCAAGAAAATCAGATAAAAATCGGGTCTTTGTCAAATTTTGTACGATATCCTTTCTTCAATTGGAAGTTTCATACACATAGACAGCCCAAATAAATATTTAAAAGACAACTCAAAACTGAGTGCTGCAAATACAAGCAATGAAAGTTGTGAAAATGAAAAACAGAAATTAGAAACTGAATCATACCCACAGCAGAAAGAAAAAAGGTAGATGAAACGTGTAAATTTCAGTTTTCTCCTTCTTATTTTGTTGCTATTAGGAAGTTGTTGGAAAATGAGATAATGATGCATGTACGTACCTCAGAGTAGGGAAGGAGTGAGGGAGGCTTGTTAACATCTTCCGTTGCCATTAATTTCCACTCAAACAACGAGAGGAGAGACAGAGACAGAACGATAGAGTGAACACACCAACTTCAAACAACAAAAACTCTCTAAAGTGACTGAAGAGTCCCCACAGAAACAGCAGCTCCAAACCTCTCCAACATCAAGACCACACACCCACAACCAACTTTTGCTGTCTTTCAAAATCCTGTAAGAACTCACTTCTGTTTCAAGATTTTGATCCAATTTTGTCCCTTGTAACATCCCATAAGGATATCCGAACAAGGCTTTCCCTTTTTCTTTTTTGGGATTGAGAAAATCGACGGTTGGGAGCCATGGAGTGGATGATAATCGCATGGCTGACCATGTGTTTTGAGGATGTCACTTAGATTAATGACGTGGCATATCCTAAATTTTGAATTTTTATTCTTTTCAAAATTACGAGTTTATCTGTTGCTAGGGGTAGTGTGGACTTTTGCTTATCTTTGCCGGGTTTTTCTAGGACCCCACCTTTTCTTATTAAACATTGGCCCTTTTACCCTTTTTCTTAATTTTTTTTAATAAAATCAATGTTAGCGAAAAAAAAAAGACAAAATAGTGAAGACAAAGAAAACTAACTTAAGCCTACAGGCTTATCTCGTACACCCAAAATTTAATAGCTTTTCCCTCTTAACAATAACAAAAGCCGAACAAATTTAAATGTTATAACTTATTTTTACTATAATTGAGATATTATATAATATTTAGTATTTAGTATTTTTTATCTATTTATAAATTCATGCTAATATTTAAAATTTTAATGTTATATTAATTCAAATAAAAATAATACAATATAACATAATTGTGTCATCATTAAAATAAATTTGAATTGAAATAAAAAGTAATATATTTAAGAATAAATTATTTAAAAATTCACAAACTCATCTCAATTTTTTAATATTAACACTAACTTTAAAAAGTGACGTAAAAATATTGAATTTTTAATTTATTACGGAAATAATTTATCATTAAGTTATCTTCAACTTGTTTACTATTTACTCTACTAATTTTAAATTATTTTACTAAATTTTAAAACATAAAACTTAATTTACTTTAACCCATTTTCTTCCCTTACAGAGCTAGAGGGTTAAGTGCAAAAAAAGAATAATTATGCGAAGAATGATACAGACCTCCAAGGCATCTGAGAAGATACAATCTCATAAAGGTTGCAAGTAAATTGGCATCCCCAAGAGCTAGGAATCAGAACGAGTTAGATATAGTCTAAGCCTAAGAATGCCACCCACCCTAACTTATCCAAGGAAGATGCCGAAGTTACTTACGACGATGAAGTCTAGGAGACGCCATTGCATGTCATCAAGATGGAAACTGATTGCGGTGAGATTATTTCTGTGGAATCATCTCAATCCCCACTTGCATTACTTAAGTCCAACCTCATCTGAAATCTTCTAATCCGTCAACTCCTAATAAAGATGATGAAGACGAATTTGATTATAACATTTATGAAGTGGAATACGATTCTCACGCAAAAAATGGTGAAACTGAGCAAATAGAAGAGGCAATAGCATGTGAAGGGGTTAACAAATTAAAAAGTATGAGGGCTAGGACAATTCCTTCAGGGCACAAAGAGAGGCAATTTGTGAACTTACATTTCAGGAGGGGAAAAATAGTTGAAATCGAGTCAAAGAATGATAGTCCAAAGAGGCTTAAATTCAGACAAGGAAACTGTTAGGCGACTGGGGAAGAAAATAGGTCCGCTGGAAAAGAAAGTAAATTAGGTTTTATGTTTTAGAATTTAATAAAGTAATTAATAATTAGTTAGATAAATAATTGACACTGATAACCACGCGGCAAGTACAATAAATTAGACGTGAAACTTATCGTTAAGTTAAATTCATAACAAATTTAAAGTTCGAACATTTTAGAGTTACTTTTTAAAATTTGAACTAGTATTATAAATTTGAGATTTTTTTTAAATAATTTATCATGTATTTAATGCTAAAATAAAAGCATGTCATGTGGATTATGGTCCAACTCTGCAAAGAATTATTAGAAATCTCATGTTTTAGGTATTGTTTATTTGGTGATGTTTGAATATTGTAGTTGCACCCTAAATTACAACTCATTAAATATAATTAAAGACAATTATTATTTATCTTAGTTTATCCCTTATACTATTTCAAGGTTTCTCCTATAAAAACTGTCTTACTAACATTTTACATTTCACAAATATAAATTTATGAGTTTTTATATAAAATTAAACTGATCTCGTTTACTTAATTAAATAAAGGGTAAATTATATTTAAAAATTATAAACTTATCTTAATTTTTGCAATACTAGTTTAAAGTTTAAAAAGTAGCACTAAAATATTCAAATTTTTAATTTATTGCAAAAATAGCTTGATATTAAGTTTTCTATTAACGACACTGACATATCACATCAAGTCAGATTTTTTGTACTTGTTACGTAGCTAACACGTGTACTTTGTTTTCTAATTAATTAATAATTATTTTATTAAATCTAAAGCAATAAACCTAATTCATTTTCTTCTCCCTGTAACTCATTCAGGTTTGATTTTTTCTGGTATTTTTCAGCTTACTTTCGCATCGAATGTGGAATTGCAGTTATGATTGCTTCTACCCTAGTTTATTTTCTGATTCCCTTCCCCATTAACTATCATGCTCCACTTCCCTATCGTTGCTCTAGTATTCTACCCCGAGACATTTCCAATTGCGATTGCTTGTGCTTTCCTAGTACCTTTTTTTTTTTCTTCCCTTTCCAGTTGATTATGGAGCTCCTATTGCAATTGCCTAGTATCTACATGTATTTATGGGTATTTTCTTCATTTGTTAAATGGTTTTATTATGCTTATTATTTCCTTTATTTGTTCAATAGTTCTGAGCTTAATCTGGCTTATTATTTTCATAAGATTAATTGGGTGTAGAATTTGATATTACTCCACTTAAAAGTATAGAATTTGATGCTCCTCTCTTAACATAGTATGGTAAACTATTGAAGTAACATTCTTCTTCGAATTGGCTTGAGATAAGATATTGATTATGTCCTCTTTACAGAATGAAAGTAGTTGAAAATTTATACCTTTGTTTAATACATTAGTTGTTTAAGACCATGAACTTGAAGTTTTGAGTTAATTTTCCATGGCTATGTTTGTTATGTAAAAACAAGTTTATTGTTCATTATAAGCTACTTCTAAACTACTATTGATTCTCCAATATGCTTAGTACTTTTTTTAAACAAAGTATTATTTTAACCATATTATGTTAATCATATTTAACCATGTATTATAGAAAAAAATGACTGCAAATAAAATATACATGCCTTTTATTGCATCTACACCTGGTATATATTGGACATGGAGGAGTGTGAAGGCGTTGTTAGTGGATTCAAGAATGCTTTTTGTTGTTGTTTTGATAATTTTGCTTAAGCTAAAAAGAAATACCCTCAATTTTGCTAAGAGAAGACATCATATTCAACGGTAAAATGAGACTGGAAAATTTTGTTATTATATTTAGTATATAATATGAATATCATAATTTTGGGTAATTTTTTAGATTTTTTATATTGATTGTCCCAATTATAATGACAAGATAAAGTTATGAATATCAAATGCTAAGCCTAATATTGGTCAACATTTATATTAATACAATAATACAAATGTGAGTATTGCCCTTATATTTAGATCAATGTGTTATGATTTATTTCAATTATAGCTTTTATGATTTTAATGTTATACAATTGAATCATAATCATTCAAATTATAGGTATCTTGTAAGTATGTGGTCATGGTGAAGGAGTTGAGGTTTAGTTATTTGCTAGACATCTTTTGTACATTGGGGTAAGACTTTTACTCGTAAGAATCATTGTCGCATACAAGAGTTGAGTTTATATAGTAATTCATAAATGTTTCAAAATTTCATACAAGTTTGGTATATGATTCTTTTTTTATTTTGTAAGTTTCATGTGACTATTTATCGTAGGCTACTAATGCATCTTAGTAAACATCGTTCTTTGAGATGTTTGTTTATATCTTATTAGTTTATATTCATATCATTAAAACTCTTAATTATGTACTTTGGGGTCATTTAATGGATTTATAAATATTTGTATTTCCCATTTATTCTTATTATTCATATTTCAATCTTTATGAATTGTTAAAATATAATTGTGTGATAAGCCCTCAAAGGTTATAACGATGTATTATGGCACATGCCTCAATTGTTAAAATATCAACATAATATACTAATTTTCAAAAGACAAATATACCAATCCCTAAGACACAACACAATATACCAATTTGCAAAACACAATACAATATACCAATTTGCAAAACAAAAATATAGCAATCCCTAAAACACAATACAATATACCAATTTGGAAAACACAAATATTCCAATAACATAATGTACTAATCTTAAAACACATCACAATATACCAATTTGGAAAACACAAATATACCAATCTAAAATAATATACTAATCCCAAAACACAAAAAAATATACCAATTTGCAAATTACAAATATACCAATCCAACATAATATACAAATCCATAAAACATAATACAAATGTTCAAACCCATATCCAAATCACAATGCAAAGATTAAATCCATATCCAAATCACAATATAAAGTTTAAATCTATATCCAAATCACAACACAATATTTGAATACATTTCATTTTCTGGTAAATTCATCATCATCAAATTAAGATTTTCTTGGAGTTGATTTTTTGCCCTTATTTTGAAACTCCTCCTATTTATGGTTATTATTTGAACATTTGTATTTTGAGAAGCTTGAGTTGGTTCGAACACTTGAAATTGACTTCCATCTATCTATAAAACATCATGAAAGAGTATTATACTATTAATAATTATGAATAAATAACAAATAATTAGCCAAAAATGTAATTTGGTAACAAACCATAAAATAAGTGTTCCCACTAACTTCTCAAAATGGTATTCCATATCCTTAGGCAGCATGTATATATATAAATATTTATGATATGTAAAAAATTTGAGGAAAATTAAAAATTAAAAGTGAATATCCACTCACCATGCTCTTCTCCCTTTTTTAAGATAGACGTTGCAGCGCTGGATTTTGTAGATACTGATTATCTACCTCTTCTTCTTATACCACTATCAATGTTGGATGTAGATGTTAGATTTTTTGGTAATCTTCCTCATTTTTGCTATATTGTACACGTACAATTTGTAAGAATATTTAT
Source organism: Erythroxylum mucronatum (assembly GCA_027563825.1). NCBI lineage: Eukaryota > Viridiplantae > Streptophyta > Magnoliopsida > Malpighiales > Erythroxylaceae > Erythroxylum > Erythroxylum mucronatum. The sequence continues at coordinate 16,818,604 of JAOSBP010000002.1, read as the reverse complement.
CTTATATATAGTTATAAATAAGTATACAATTACCTTAGCAAGTTTTATG
>JAOSBP010000002.1:16801097-16818455 GCA_027563825.1 Erythroxylum mucronatum | reverse complement strand
TGTTCAAATGACTTCTCACATGCTCTGTCATCTCAGTGCCATCATTCAAATAGATCTAAGTTTGTAGCATTAGTTACAGTAAGGCTCATGCTCAACTAAATAGTTATTACTAGGGATGTTGAATTAAATTATATAAGAGATAAAATCAATACAAAAATTAAGTCATAGAATCTTAAGAATGTGTTGTATGAATTTTTTAGCTACCCGTATTGCTTTCAAACAGAAAAGAGACACAAAGTTTAAGTCAAAACTTGTCATGAAATACTTTATGATGTATCATCATCATAATTGCATATTGATTAGGTACATTAAACATAAAGAAAGTGTGGTTATTGTTTATCAACTAAATGTTTTAAAAAATACCTCACTTTAATAATAGTCATAAGCCAACTCCGTTTAGATAATAATACCATAATATAACTCCATATCGTGAAGACTTTTGTCTATATGGGAATATGAAACTCGCCTTTCCAACTATAATAGGATGATCAGGTGGGATACATAATATTGAATATGAGAATTGAAATTTTGGGGAAAAGGAAACACATTTGAAATTCAAACAATACAACCTAAGAATTATCAATCATAACATAAAATGTACAACATAAAAAACTATTAAGGGATAAAACTTTTGAATAAACTACCTACAACAAAAGGCCTCTCATAAGAAAATTTGAAGTATAAACCCTAATTTAACAAACCACATGTTTATTGCAAATAGATATCACCTTAAGATCCTATAAGTGCAAATAATAACGTCAAAATTTGAAAACGTGGTGGAGAGGAGTTGGTCAGTGGAAGCAAAACAGAAAACATACCTTTAATATATGACGATGAAAGAGTAATAACTTCAAAATTAGGCAATCCAAATCAAAAGTGGAGCATGTCAGAAAGTGGAAGGAAGTAGAAACAAAAAATGTACTAGGGAAGAACAAGTAATCACAATCAAAAACATGCTGGGGTAGAATAAATGTATAGGAGAAACAACGGGGAAGGGATGCAGAAAATGAACCAGGGTAGAAGCAAATCACAATCGGAGCTCCACAGTCGACAGATAAGCAAGCTGAAAAAATACCAAAGAAAATCAAACCTAGACGGGTTACAAGCAAAAGAAAATGAATTAGCACTAATTTTTTAGATTTAATAAAATAATTATTAATCAATGTGAGAATAGTGAACATGTAGCAGCTACGTAGCAAGTATAAAAAATCTGCATAGTGTGTCACGCCAATGTTTTTAAGTGGAAACTTAACGTCAGGGTATTTTTACAATAAATTAAAAGTTCGAGTATTTTAACAACACCTTTTAATCTTAGGACTAGTATTGAAAAATTGAGATAAGTTTTAGGATCTTTTATGTATTTTATTAAACATTAAAGAATTTTCTTACTTTAAATTTTAATTTTAAGTATGACATATATTCTTTTAATTATGTCAAATTATTAAATTTTAAAATAAATGTAAAAATATATATTTCAAACCAACATGAAATACATGTTATTTTTTATATAATAACACAAAAGTTTAATTAAGATAAATTCAAATCTCATTGATTTTCAAATGTATTTAACGAGTGAAATCGAAAGAACTTCTCTCTATATTAAAAATTTTAGAATTCAGTTAACTTTAGTTATAACATTTGTCTTAGATGAATTGAAATTTCAATTCAAATATTAACTTTTGAATATTTTATTATGAATTCAAGTAAAGAAAGTTTTTGTTATTACTTATATAGACTATTCTAGCTTGTTCTTGTATAACAAAGATAAGCAAATCTATTACCAAAAGAATGTGATAAAACAAAAATCTAATAAGTTGGATATCTTATAACCATATAGCTAAGGCCCTTGGCTAGATGGACAAGTGGTAATGTTTTTCGTATACCTAACAAATTGAAAAGTGCTTTTGGAATTTCTCTTCATTTTCTCTCTTCTTTTTTTTTTTAAAAAAAGGAAACTTATATAGCAAGTTGCAACCAAAACGTTTTAACAACTACGATTCACAAATGTTAACACATTACTGCAACCCATATAGTATGAGAAGTCCGAAAACTCTAAATTGGAAGAGTTTAGAACTTCACCCCACTGCAAACCAAAGGAATCCGTGAAAAATAAGAAATGGAAACTCTGTCTGAGCTCCAGCTGACCTAAACAAGATGGACTTGGCACTCGAAATTCATCTTTTTCTGTTTGGCCTGGAAACAAGAAGCCTCGAAGATGTACCTCAAATTTTGGACGTTGAACCATTCATGCTTATCAACCTGATCTACCTAGTCGTTCAGGCACACCAAAGGTTTTTAGTCTAAAGATAATTCACGCCACATCAAACAGAAACCAGACCAGGGAACTCCACTCCTTTAGGAGACTTCCTGGTATTTTTCCGTTTTCTTGTTTTGTGTACAGTCCATGTCAACCTCTCCTAAGCTGTCATGAATAAGTGACCTGAGAACTCAAACGATGAAATGGGAGTATCAAAATGCTAAACCAGTGCGTACAATATTATGAATGATGTAATATAATTAGAATCAAGCATTATGCTTGTACCTCCATGTTATTCTCATCTATTTTAACCAAGAAATTCGTCGCTCATGTGCCTTGTACGAAGTTCTACTGCTCTAAGATCCCGCAGGTGTTGCAGTATCTCTTGGAGAAGATCCATCCCCTTGTCTCCCTTTTTGATTGAACCCATGCAATGCTTCAGAAATTCCCTGTCCGCTTCCAGAGCCTGTAGCCTTTCATAAACATGGTCTACCTCCTCTTCAATGGCTAGTCTTTTGCTTCCCGACTCAAATTTATAATCTGATGGCTCTTCCTTTTCAATAAATTCAGGTTGCAGACTGTTTCCAAATAGGAATCCCGCTTCTGTTTCTTTTTCATCAGCAGCGTCTAAAAGTGGAAGGAGGTTTTTTACCAACGAACCCATGTTTTTTCTCTCAGGATGATGTTCATTTGAGATCCCATCATCTTCTTCTTGAGTGCTTAGTTCATAGCTCGCACCAAATTCCATGGAAGAATCTACGATCCCATTCACATCGTCGATGAGCTCCTTGTCGCCTAAGTTTTGTAGCTTTTCCTCCAACGCCTTGAGCTGATCAAGGATGGACAGCCTCTCTTCCTCAAATTCTGTCATTGAATCATCCAAGGCAGTCATTTGTTGTACGCAATCTAATGCTATTTCCTGCAAATTGATAACTTCATCACTAGGAGGAGTATTGTTTCCATTGCCTTGTTGGTCCTCATAGATGCCTGTATCTTCACCCTGTGTTTCACGATTGAGGTCAACAGATCGTGAATCTTCGTCCTCTGAAATGCTGCAAGTAGCAGAAGAGGTTCTGCTTCTGGAACTTCCATCTTTGACTTTTCTCATGTTTTTCATTTTATCTTTAGCCTCATAGCCCATCACCTTCTTACGATATACTTCCAACTCTTTCTCGAGTTCTTGTTTCTCCTTCTCTCTCTTGATCATGAGCTCGTTTAAAAGTTGCAAAGCTTCCTGGTCATATTCAGATTGCTCTTCCATCATCCTCTGGTATTGTAATGCTTCCATCTGCATTGCAGCCTTCTCTTCTTGAAGCCTATTTATCATGGCCATTGTCTGGTTTGCAGCTATTGCTGAGGCATTCCTCTCTTCCTCTAGTTCGGCATACAATGTAGTAAGAGAATTTTGCTTGATTCTAAGTGCTGCTTTCAGTCGTTCAATTGTCAGAACGGGATCTCCACTATCCATCTCAATGACAACACTCCCTTCGAGGGACTCCTCTGGTCCTAGTTCTGTTTTCTCAAGAAGTAACAATTTCTTGTGCAAATACTGAATACTATCAACAGAAGAAGGTGTCCCTGGATATTTTTCGTCTTCTGGATCTTTAACCTCTGATTGCACCAATGAATGATGATTTACTGTTTCTTGATCCCTTTCAGATGAAACCAACGCCCCTTCCGAGGATGTTTTCTCTTCGGAGCCAGGGCCTAGTGAATAAAATATAAAACAGCAGTTTGAGTTACATATTGTCATTCTTCAAACATGAATATTTTCAAAATTGAACAAATAGAGCTGTTATAATGTACAATGTAGCTTGCCGCTTTCATTATGCAGAATATATTCTTCCTGGCTATAAGGAACTTCTGCACTGTCTCCATCGGTGGGAGAATGATCTGCCAGGTACGACATTGTAGGACTCGATTCTTGAGTCTGGGGTGGACAGGATGGATGATCAGGAAGTTCCTCAAACGGCATCGATTTGTTTCGACCAGCGGACAACTGTAAGTCATCCATGTTTTCCTCCTTAGCTGCACGATTATGTGATTAAACGATTACAGACTTGTCTTTAAAAGACAAGAGGATTTCAAATCTAGAAACAAAATCTGTCTGAATTTCTTTATTTATACATGGTACCTGCAGGGCTGAACTCTTCTTTCGCTTCAAAATTGTTGCCACCAGTACGTATACTTTGACCTGCCATTGGAGACGTATCTTGCATGCTAGTCTCGGCATCAACCTTGATTTTTCTAAAATTTGTACTCGAAGATCTTTGTTCATGGTCCTCATCCATATTAACTTTTCCAACCTCTCCACAGGCTTTTTTCACTTCTGTGACTCCTCCTTCCATATCTGCGACGTGACTGTCAATCTCCAAGGTAAAATCAAGAGTTTCATCAAGATCTTGGACTTGCGGATACTCCTCTTTTAAGTTGCATATTCCATCCTTAGCGGTAGTAGAAGAATCAATCAATTCAACGGGGATTAAACGATTAGATGCACAACCAAGGTGTCTCCCCAAATTCAGGTTGATAATTTCTATAGAGCTGTCTTCTCTGGAAGAACATTGTTCATTATCGATATGAAAAGATCCACACACAAAGTCCATGCGACAAGAGTCTTTCTCTGTCCTGTCAGGACTGCTACCTGCTTCCTGATCTTCATTTGCCTCCTCTTCGCCACATTGCAGATTTGATTCGGACCTTGAATAATCTTCATCTGCCGCAATATTTACCCCAAAACTGCCAACATCAGAGAGGATTTGATGCTCTTCCGCAGCCATGTCATCATTATGATTCAGTTCGTCTTGATCAAATCTTTCGACCTCACTACTATCAACAGTGTAATGTGCCAAACTAAAAGATTTCGCAAATTCTTTGCAATTGTTCTCATCTTCTATGGTTTCTAAAACAAATCTTCCTTTCTGGTCGTACTTGAAATCACCCCAACAAGGCTTGAACAACAGGTAAGGAGGGTAGAGATCGCTGTTCAAGCTTTCATTACAACAAGAACACTTGATAATCTTGTCATCATTCTCAAGAGTATTAGTGTTGTTGCTGACAAAAGAAACAAAGGCTATCCTCCTAGTCAATACAGTGGACTCATCATTGCCAGTTGGTCGAGAGGCCAAGCAATTAACGCACAAATTTTGGTATTCAGCCAGTGTCTGATGATTTGAGCAGTAACCAAGTCTAGATATCTCAGTAGCATGAGTCTCACATACAAGTTCCCTGTAGGAGCGGGTGTTGGTTCTAGGCTCCAATACATGGTCGATCCTAGAGCACCAGAGGCAAGGACGTTTGAGGCCAAAATAACTGGCAAACTTGGTTATAATGTAAGAGAAAAAAGAGTTGAGGAGGAGGAGCATGATCAGGATCCATTCAAGCACAGCATAGATGAGGATTACAGTGAGCTTGTGGGTGCTCCTTTGAAGCTTGCTCGCAAACTTGTTGGCTGCCATGGTTGCTTCAGAAATCTTTGCTTATTTACAGAAAAACGCAAAGAGGGAGACAGAGAGGGAGAGAGGCTCAGGAGGAATGAAAAGTGTTTCTGATGTCAGTATCTCAACGAGTATGAGTATGACAAAGGTAACTCAAATACAACAGTGACCGTGAGGGAAGAATCCTACAACTCTCGCGCATTGGTGTTTTGATAAAATACATTTTACATTAATAATTTTAGAATTTATTAATAATTTATACATATAAAATATTAATTATTTTAAATTTTAGTCACATTAAATTTTTTATATATATTTAGCAATTCTAAATATAAAAGTAATGCGTATATGTTGAAGAGTTACACTCACAAAAAATTTAAATTAAAAAATTATATTAATGAATAAAAATTCTTGAAGGAAATAAAAAATTAATTGCTCAATTGCATATTTTAATTCAAAAGAAATAATATATCTAAAATATTATGTGACACATAATATTGATAGTTAACAAAAACATATATAGATAACTTAAATACCTTTTTTTTAATTCTCTTAGTAGGAGAAGTGGTTTTTTCCTGTAACATCTTAAACAATTTGAAATATCATACTTTAAAAAATTAGATTAAAAATAATAAGTGTTATAAAATATGAAATATAAAAATTAGTAATCCATCAAAAAGATAAAATTTATAAAATAAAAATAGTTTTTGTCAAGTATAAATGTGTGAAAAAACTTTGTTACACTAATATATATTAAAGAGATATTTAAATTTAAATTAAAATAATTATATGTATTATTGGACATCAGTTACACTAATTATCAATTATAAAACATTTTCAGTCTTTTATTTTGTTTGTAAAAGATATACATAAAATTATTGTTAGTTCATTTCATTAAATGATTAATGATGAAAAAGTAACTTAAAAGATAAATTATTTATATCATATATCCACGAACTCTACTATTATCATCATCATCACATCCAGTCCGAAATCTCGCAATGAAGCGGGGTATGGATAAGTCTGATAGTACGCAGCCTTACTCCTATATAGTACAGAGGCTATTTCTGGTAGACTCACATGCAGATTTGACAAGAAAAAAATGACGTAGGTTAAAGAGTAAAAAAATAAAAACTAAATAAAAATTTAAAAATAATTTTTGAATAAAAAAGAATTAAAACTTTTTAAAAATAGCTTTAAAAAATATAGCATATCTTCATTAGGAGACGGAAATTTAGAAAACAAAGTTTTAAGAAATTTATAGGACAAATATTCCTTATATGCTGCAAAGTTTTGTTTATACCTGATGTGGTGCAAAGTTCTATTTATACCTTATGCGGTGCAAAGTTCTGCTCACCATTTGTCTGAGTTGTGTGTGTCAATCTTGCGCGAGGCCATCCTTAGATTCGAAAAATTGGATAGTTGGCGGCCAAAAAAGCACCACATAGCTTGGCTAACCGTCCTCTCTTCATCCAAGCAACTAAAATTTTTTCAAGCGCTTTAACTTCAACAATGGTTTTGGTGTCGATTATCAACCAAAATACATTTATGGGAATTAAACTCCAAGAAGAATAACAGAAGATTTATATACAGTTAGAGGACCAAGTAATAGCATGAAAGGAATGCTTCCAATCACCATATTTCCCAATCAAATATTTTATTATGCCATCTAATTCATACATTGCAACCCTAGTATTTAAATCCACCAGTATTTGGATCCACTATGTAAAGACAAGCATTTTATACTCCTTAAGTTAAAAATCAATCAGAAACATGCAATACAAGGAAACACTTTTAGAACCAAACCAGTAAGACATAGTAGATCTCAACTTTAATGGTAACACTATAAATTTGAAAACAAAATAGTAACATAAACAAAAGTATAAGCAAACCAGATCTAAGAGATAATAGCGACAAACTGAAACCCTCCAGTTAAATAGCGAATTTACTAATTTAATATATATATATATATAATCATTACTATTTAATATAACATTTACTATCCATTTATATATAAATACGTGACAGACTTAATTGTTTTTTAAATACAATTTAGTAAATCAAAATTTTTATTTATGTAATTAAAAAACAGAATCTCATTATTAAATTATATTTTTATTCTATCTGTTAGTTGAATTTATTTTTTCAAAACATATTTTGAATTGATATATTAAATCTTAAAAAAGAGAATTTAATTAAACTTTTAAAAGTTAAATATTAAAGAAAAGACAAATTAGGATTTCCAAAAACTATTTAAATTATGGGCATGAGGATGGACTTTGAGAACCTAACATAAAACAAACAAGGATTCTTTCATTTTCTTACCTTCAGTAAAATTATGTTACAATAGTCAAATGCGTGCAACTTTAATAGTGATGGTGGTCGGTGGTCCCACCTGAATTGAGCGCAGGAGGGGGAAAACTGAAAAGGGCCAGTGGGCCGGCACCTTTCACATTGATGCATTCTCACTTTTGTGTCACTTTATCTGTTGAGGATTTTTTAAAAGCATATCCGCTTGAGCCGGGCCTAAGTGTTAAAATATCTAAAAGTGGGAGTGAACTTGTTAGCAGTCATTAACATCTTTTCTTTCTCTCCAGAGTGATTTGATTGTAAATTCTTTTTTTTGGTGACAAGTATTTGAGAATTGATTCTTCGAATATTTGAGGTACAACTTCAACATATACATCGCGAAAGGAATTATTATGCAGATCACTTGACCTATTTAACCTTTTTTGCAGAGCAGAGCATGCATACCATGTCGGAGTCACCACCAAACAGTTTAGATGTACTTTCCCGCGATATCAATAGAACCTTGTATAATCGAACCCTTAATAGGAAGGGGTATCATTGCTTCATGCTAGTCGTTTTTTGTTTTTCTTTCTCTTGTAAACAAAAAAAAATCTACAATTCAAGAAATAAGAAATTGTTTTTTATTGAAATAAATAGGACACATCTGTAAAGCATTTGCAGAGGAATTCTATCTGTAACAAAAGATAAGAAAAGAAACTCATCCAAATCTACAGAAAATTTTGGCTTTTCATCTCGTTTCCGATTGGCATACTTCCTAAGTTTAAAGTATAAACCATATTAATCAACAACAAAAGAAGTTGACAAAATGGTTGAGATATCAATATGCATCAAGTAACAACAAACAGAAAGTTGATGAAAGAAAAGGGACATGGGATTCTTTCTTCGACGACTACAAAGCAGAAATAAAAGCGAAAGGTGCAAGTGCAAGGAATGATGAAACATTGGTGTCAAAAAGAAACAGTGGCAGACATTATGGAATAAAGTGATAATGAGAATGCATAAAATTAATATAGCTAGGGGAATAGTATAGGACTGTGATGTTGATTTCACTAAACCTTTAGACAGATGGGATCATGTTTCAATGCGGTGGGGGATCTTTGTCCCTCTCCACCTCCCGCTTTTGCTTTTCACCCTCCTCTTAGTTCAGCTTTCCAAAAAGCTTCTCCCCCGGTTTTGCGAAGCATACATGAACTTTTAATCAAGGACTCTGACCAAAACCTTCTAATCTCAGACATAATTAAATGTGAAATTTATTTACTTTTCGGTAATAAAAATACTAGAATGGGAAGGGCCCAAAACGATCAGCAGATAGGGCCATGTGAAATGGTTTGGATCAAGTAGGCTCACATGGTAACGAAGACTCAATTTACAAACCCAATTCAATCTCTATACGCCTATATTTGTTGAATATTTTAACATTCGTAGCTTTTAGCTTGACAAAGCTATAAAACTCCAAATAGTCTCAATTCCTATCGAGCTGCTACCAACCTATATTATATTAAGGGAAAATCTTTAAACACTGAACTCTTTTTTAGATTTCTTTTAATAATGTCGTTTAAACCTCCTTTTACAACATTTAAGTTGGAATTCCATAGTTTAACCATGAGTGAGGGTTATGTTTAACTATCAGAGTCCCCTTATTCACTAGATCTCTTTAAAAATCTCTCCCATATTTAGGAGAGGAAAATGATTTGAAACTTCCAATTGGAATTTCCTTTATCATAAACCCCACAATCCTTAAAACCATGGCCAAAGAATGTAGAATAATGGAATGAATGGATAAATAGGCTATGCCATTCTTACCATTCTACTTAGAGGAGGCAAAGACTTCAATTGATAACCCTATCTAGGAAATGACTAGAGTACCAAGCCAATTTTCTATATACTATCCTAAAGCTTTAGAGTCCATTTTGCAATTCGTTTATTTTTCTTCTCTGTTGTGCGTCTATCTCATTTAAAGATATTTTCTTTTTTGCTAGCTTACTTAAGAAAACTTTTGGTTTAGACCTTAGTGTCTTCAAATGTTCTGTTTTACTTTGGCTTGATCAATATTTATACTTCTTTTAACTACCCTATCTCTAAGGGAGATCATATTAAGTTTAGTTGATTTTTTAATCGATTTGTCTTTTTACTAGTAAACAATAAACCAAGTCTAAAATTCCTCCCTTTTTGTAGAGAAATAGCATCAAGTAGGTTTTTTTACTTCAGATTCTATTTTTTTAGTATTCCTTTACAAGAATCTACAGAGGTATTTATCCAATCTGCTCCTTCAAAGGCTCAATTTAAGTGTATGGTTCATCTAACTTTGGATACACACTTATTTTTCAAAACTCAGGGATAAAGAAGGTCTTCTGCCTACAAATCCCAAATTCCTACATTTTCTCTGCCTTTGTCTTTCAACAAGCCTATGTAATAAACTTATAAATGACATTCTCAATACTCTGTTGTCTTTAAAGTCTAGGTCAATGGACCAACTCGACCCCTTTTAGAGCCCTATATAAGGCCTTATTAGCTAAAGATGTTCAAGCCCTCCAATTCTTTTGACTTGACTGCCTATCAAAAACTCTTTTTTTCCCCTTCAATCTAAGAGTCTTTGTAGTTGGTGGTGACAAGACTTTGAAGCTTGCCCCTTCTATCACAGACTTAGGTTTTAAAATATATCTACCTTATCTTTGGAGTCAACAGCTCAGTCTTTCCCTAAGAATTCTTCTTATCATCCACCTTTTAGAATACCCAGTAGGGGTCCTGTTGATTTCAATGCCATTAATGATAAATTCTTATGTGAAATATTTGAACATTATTGTACGTTAAAATGTAAGATTTTTATGGCAAGTGTTGTTGATATAGATGCCTGTAATCTTTAGTGATAAAAGAGTTACCTACAATTATTTCCTCTCTCAAATTTGGTAATCCTCAAAGTTACTTTTTCTTTCGTTGGTCTTTTAGAAATCATTGAATTTTAATCTCTCTAACTAACTTCTGCTACTTCAGATTTCAAAATTTTAAATAATGAAGGCAAATAAGAGGAAAAGACCACTTCTTAAAGAAAAGTAAAAGTAACTGTGCAGAGAAAATTCAAAGAGAAATTTCCATTATCTTCAAGATCCAAAAAAGTAAAGACACCATTCTCGAAGAAATTTGCCAAAAAATCAACCCGCTCTACCACTAAGTTGATTGAGGAAGTTGAAGTCACTACATCCACTACTAAAGAAACTACCCCCAAAGATGAGACTTCTTCTATCCTCAAGAAGTTTGTGGAAGACGTCAATGATGCTACCTTACTCATTTCTAACTTCTTTTATTTCATTTTAAACACAAATTTATACCTTCAATTTTCTTCTACAAATAGCCAAACATCATACCTACCACTACCTGTCCTCTTAGATGAACCATAATCTGGGATAGTTAGAAGTTCCCTCGAACCTAAGAACACAAAAGTCACTATATAAAAGGTAAATTGAGAATTCCCCCCACATTTACAGACATTCTCCAAACTTATAGACAAGCTCTTGTATATCTTGTAGGCAGGAGATGTTTGGTCAATAGTGACAACTTCTAAAGAAGTCTTTGATTAATGTTTCCTGTATGTATCGCCAGAGAGCCCTTCCAGTGCCACAGTACCGATCATTTCTTAGGAGTTGATAAGAGTTTAAAAGGTCCCTGAAGTTCACGATGCAATAATAACCCCAATCCTTGATTGAAATTTAATGCAGTTCATTTCTAAGCATATTGTCCTATATTGGTTATGTGACCCAATCGTCTGCCATTGGGAAACTTCTAAGAAAAAAAATAATAAAACATTCTCCTCCTTTAAAAAGTCTTGCAATGAACAAGTTGTTTTCTTTAAAAATTAAGCCAAAAAAAAATGCTAAGAGGATTATAAAGTTGAGGAAGCTAAAGGTAAAAATCTCCTAGCACTAATTCAAGAGCTAAAGAAAGAATTCAACTCCTTAAAGGATGATACGGAAGCCCCAAGAAAACAAAGCTCTTGAAACCCCCTAATCCTATTGAATCAAAACCTCAATCTTTCTATTATAAGAGCATGCAAGTTCAAAGCCCAATTATACGAAATTGAGACCCAAACCTAAAGAAAACAAAAGAATTGAACACGCCACAAGCGATTACCTTGATAAGTGATGCAATCCTTGAAGTAACAATAAGAAGAACATGCCTTTCTTGAAGAGAATATTTTTGAATTTCATTAATCAACTAATCTGATGTTTACAAGGATAAAATAAGGTCTTATACCCTTGCTCACGTCCTAACCTTAAAAGGAATAAAAATACAAACCTAATCTTATCTAGTTTAGGAGTTTATAGCCCAATAAGGCAATCTGATCCTAATCCACTTAGGATTGGGCTAAACTAACTTAAATAAGACCAAAATAACTTAAATAAACCTAGGGAGAATGGGCCTAATAGAGCACTCTACTTAGGCCCATACGTTTGGTTGTCCAAAACTAGCTTAAAATAAACTAAGGCAAGTGACTTTTAATGAGTGCACAAGCTTACAAATAAATATTCAGCCCATAACAAGTCTTTTGGCCCTAATAAATAAAGGATAAATAACAAGCCCAATGTATTAAATTAAGCCCATAAGAGTAATTGAACTTGTCTTAAAATTTGGCTAAGTATTAGCCCCTCCATACGCCTTGAAGTGCCACAAGCTTGACTACTCCACTTGAATTCTCCATGGATGGTTCAGCCTTGTCATCAAGGTAGGATGTAATGTGACTTTCAAAAACTTGAAGTGCTTGTTTAAGCCTTGCTGCATATTGCCTTGTAATAGGTCAACTTGGCAAAGTAAACTTGTCTTGGTATGTGGCACCTTGACCTCCATTGCTGCCATGGCTTCTTGTATCATTTCCTCCTTCCTCAAAAGGATTCGTCCTTGAATTAGCCCCTACATTATCAAATAGAGAGAGATCGGAAACATTAAATGTAGCAGATACTTAATACTCACCTGGAAAATCAATCATGTAGGCATTATCATTAATCTTTTCAAGGACTTGGAAAGGTCCATCGCCTCTAGGATCTAACTTGGATTTCCTTTGCTTAGGAAACCTCTCTTTCCTGAAATGCACCTAAACCCAATCACTAGGCTCAAATCGCATCAACTTTCGCCCTTGATTAGCTCTTTGTGTATATGCTTCATTCCGCTTCTCTATGTGCTGTCTCGCCTTTTTATGAATGTTGCGCACCAAATCTGCCTTCTTTTATCCATCTGCACTAGTTATCTCACTTAAAGGTAAAGGACACAAATATAAAGGCGTTAATGGATTAAAACCATAAACAATCTCAAAAGGAGAATAACCAGTAGTAGAATGTATGCTCCTATTGTATGCAAATTCAACTAATGGCAAACATTCTTCCCATGTTTTGAGATTTTTACCAACCACAGCATGTAAAAGAGAACCTAAAGTTTTATTCACCACTTCAGTTTGTCCATCAATTTGAGAATGGCAATAGAAAACAAAAGTTTAGTACCTAGCTTACTCCAAAGAACATGCCAAAAGTGGCTCAAAAACTTCACGTGATGATCAGAAACAATAGTCTTAGGAACACCATGCAAACACACAACATCCCTAAAAAATATCTCGGCAATATTTATAGCATCATCAATTTTATAACATGCAATGAAATGTGCCATCTTACTAAACCAATCTACTACTACAAATATACTATCCATTCCCTTTTTTGTCTTAGGCAGCCCTAAAACAAAATCTATAGATATGTCAATCCACGGATACTTAGGCACAGGCAAAGGTGTATACAAACCATATGGATGAGTCTTAGATTTTGCTTGTCTACATGTGACACACTTAGAACACATTTTCTCAACATCTTTTCTCATGTTAGGCCAATACAAATGTTCACAAAGTATGTCATATGTCTTTTGAACCCCAAAATGACCCATGAAACCCCCACAATGTGATTCATGCACAAGGACTTCACGCATAGAACATTTAGGCACACATAACTTGTTCTCCCTAAACAGATAGCCATCATGTTTATAAAATCTTTGGAATGCAGCATGCTCACAAGCACCAAACACATTGCCAAAATCAGAATCTGAAGCATACAAATCTCTAATGTACTCAAACCCTAACAATTTAGAGCTTAAAGTCGTGATTAGAGTGTACCTTCTTGAAAGTGCATTAGCAAATTTAGAGCTTAAAGTCGTGATTAGAGTGTACCTTCTTGAAAGTGCATTAGCAATTATATTCTCCTTACCTTGTTTGTATTGTATCACGTATGGAAAGGTCTTTATGAACTCCAGCCACTTCGCATGCCTCTTGTTCAACTTACCTTGGCCCTTTAGATGTTTCAATGACTCATGATCATAATGGATCACAAACTCCTTTGGCTAGAGATAATGCTGCCAAGTCTCCAATGCTCTCACCAAGGTATAAAGTTCCTTTTCAGAAGTGGAATAATTCAATTGTGGCCCATGAAGCTTTTCACTGAAGTATGCAATGGGACACCTACCCTGCATCAAAACAGCACCAATACCTAAGTCGGAGGCATCACATTCTATCTCAAAAGTTTCATTAAAGTTAGGCAAACTCAATACAGGTGCAGAGCACAATTTTTCTTTCAATGTATTAAAAGCAAGTTCTTGTGCCTCGTTCCACTTAAATCCAACATCCTTTTTTAATTATTTCAGTCAATGGCGTAGCAATGGTACTAAAATATTTCACAAAACGCCTATAAAAGCTAGCTAAATCGTTAAAACTACGCACATCACTAATACACTTAGGAGTAGGCCAATCTTTAATAGTCTTAACCTTCTCCTCATCAACATGCACACCATGGGCAGAAATAACAAAGCCAAGAAAAACAACTTTATCCATACAAAAAGAACACTTTTTAAGTTTAGCATATAGTCTTTCACGCCTAAGTGCTTCTAGTATAGATATTAGATGCATAATATACTCATCAAGGCTTTTGCTATAAATCAGGATGTCATCAAAGTATACAACAACAAACTTGACAATAACATCACGCAAAACATGGTTCATTAATCTCATGAAAGTGCTAGGTGCATTTGTCAAACCAAATGGTATGACCATCCACTCATATAGACCATGTTTCGTTTTAGTAGTTGTTTTCCACTCATCCCATACTTTCATTCTAATTTGATGATAACCACCCATGAGATCAATTTTTGTAAAGAAACAAATACCATGTAACTCATCAAGCATATCATCTAACCTAGGAATGGGGTGGCGATACTTTACCGTTATCTTGTTTACTGCCCTGTAATCCATGCACATATGCCAAGTTCCATCTTTTTTTGGCACCAATAGCACTGGAACCGCGCACGGGTTTAGACTTTCTCTCACGTGACCCCTCACAAACAACTCCTCCGCTTGCCTTTGAAGCTCCTTTGTCTCCTCAGGATTACTCCTATAGGCTGGGCAGTTTGTAATTTGTACTCCTGGCATGAAATCAATCTGATGTTCAATGCCCCTTAATGGTGGTAATCCCTTAGGCAACTTATCTGGAAAGACATCAGAGTATTCCTACAAAATAAGTTTCACAACACTAGGCACAGAAGGGTCAAGGTCAATCTCACTATAAAACAACTCTTTATACATAAGCAAAACCAATGGTTTCTGTGTGTATATGACTTTCCTCAACTCTTTTTCTTTTACAAAGAAAGTATTTTTTTGTTCCACTCTTCTCTCCTTTTTTAATTGCACCACTCTCTTTCTTTTGCTCACTAGTGCAAGTACTCTTAGTTAGGCCTTTGTGTTAAGTCAAAATGACTTTACGATTAAATAATTTTGATGACAAACAAAAAGCAGACGAATGAAAAGCAGACGGAAGATAAACTCAAAAAATAGACGGAAGCCAAGTAGAAAATTAGACAAATCAAAAACAGACGTAAGGAAGCTAAGAAGCAAAAGCAGACGGAAGCTATTTGAAAAGCAGACGGAAGTTATTTAGAAAGCAGACGAAAGCTATTTGGAAAGCAGACAGAAGCTATTTAGAAAGCAGACGCTAGAAAGCAGACGCAAGAAAGCAGACGCAAGAAAGCAGACGCAAGAAAGCAGATGCTAGAAAGCAGAAGCTAGAAAGCAGACACAAGAAAGTAGACGTAAGAAAGTAGACGGAAGCATCAGTATGAGTTTGTTACAGAACTCAACTGAATAACCGTTTCTTTAAAGAATCAAGAAGCAGTTTTCAAAAAGTAGTTGAAGACGAAGGCTATAAATACTAGTCATGTCAGAAAGATTAATAACTTTTGTCAGAATGAAAAGACTTAGAAATTCTTGTGAGATATCGTGCAAACAATTAGAGCTATTATTTCTGTAACAAAGCTCGAAACAACTTTCAGAGTGAAAGTAGTACAGATAGCCTGCAGAGGTTAAGAGTAAAAGAATACTCATTGTAAAGAGACCTGAAGAGGCTCAGTGAAAAGAATACTTGTAAAGTTTTGAGAGATAGTGAAATCTCAGATAGGCAATCTGAGGACTGGACGTAGCCCACGGTTTGGGATGAACCAGTATAAAAATTACTGTGTCGAAATCTCTCAACTCTCTCTCTCTCTTAACTGTGATTTTTGATATTACTGTGTTACGCAAGTTTTCGAAAATCCTTTACAAACGTGATTAATAGTAGTTCTTTTTGGAACGAACAAACTTTTTTATTAACAGAAAGAAGTTTTCAAAAAGGGGTTAACGAAAAAGTTTACCACAATTCAACCCCCCGTTCTTGTGCAACTATACATCATTATTGAGTATTGTATTAGCGTGTGATTCACTTCAATTACAAAATCAATCAACAAAAGCAATTATTACAAAATCAAACAACAGAAGCAAATCAATAATCGCGAAACCAGATAACAAAAGCAAATCAAAGCCAAAAGAAAGTTAACTTACAGAGATCCATATGTGGTTTCTGCAAATAGCACAGTTATCTACAACAATATCTATACACTTTAAGCAAACAATAATAATCAAAACTCTCAAATTAAAGCAAAATTTCTAGTCCGCAACATTCACATATGGGTTCAGACATAGGCGATGAGCGTAAAAGAAAGAAAATCAAGAAAGTAATACAATTAGGGTTAGGGTTAGGGATGAGGAAGAGAGGTTACCCCATGCTTAGAGAGGAACAACACTCCACTTCTTAATCACGAAACACTTAGGCTTCTTAGTGGAGGAAAAAGGAGCAGCGCTACTAGAAGCCTCACATTTAGGTAGGAAGAAGGCATAGAGAAGAAACCAGAGAAGACTAGTCTTCGGCGGCGGTTGTGAAGGTGGTGATAGTTGTTGGACCAATGGTGGTTGACAAATTAAATCCCTTTATGTTTTGATAATAATAAAATATCTAGAATTAGTTAAGA
>JAOSBP010000002.1:16782878-16800997 GCA_027563825.1 Erythroxylum mucronatum | reverse complement strand
TTCTTCGTTTTAAGTCCAAATCGAGTGATTCCAGTTGCGTTGGAACCGTTAGGACTGAGGGATCATTTTCATAAAAATGCCAACCCCAAATTCCCTAAAGTAAAATTTCCCCTTATTTGTGGTTAGTATATGTGTTCGGTTATGGGCCTCCTATGCCGTGTGGGTCCGAATGTTGGGCTTCGGAGACGGGGTCCAACATATATTTTAGTTAAACACATTTTTTGAGTCTACCATTAGGTTGCTCAGTTTTTAAAGGTACTAAATGTTGATTGATCATGAGTAAAAGCTCGAAATGTTGATTTCTTACTATGATTTTTTGAAAGTCATTCATCTTTGTTTATGATTATGTATTCTTGGAACATATGAGAAATGAGTAAATGTTTTTGGGTCTTTGAGCTTAATTTTAATGTTTTTCCCGAGGACGATTAAAAGCTAAGTGTGGGGGAAATTGATAAGTGCTTAATTGATTATTCCATAAAAATTAACGATTATTGACATGAAATTACTTAAGATACTCACTTTTAACTCATGTGATTTTAGGCACAATTCAGAAGCACAGAAGTTAAAGTGAGTCAAAAGTACAATAATTGGGCTGTTTTTTTTTAAGATTAATTTTCACTTGTCTTCATGGAGCAAGAAGAAGAAAATTAAACAAAAAGTAAAAATAAAACACAAGGAAAAAGAAAAGTTGCACGAGTGGACCAAAAACATGCTAACAACATGGGACTTTCATGCAATATGCTAGGCCAAAATGACATGCAGCAGGTTGAAAGCGTGAAGAAAACGGTAATAGGTGGATGAAAAAGGAGCAAAACGCAGCGTATATGGAGGTGCAACGCAAGAAACCAGGCAAGAGTAGCGCATGCCAAAATGCAGTCCACACCAAATGAAACGCAGACACACAACGTCCGAGAGCAGCAGAAATAACATGTAAGGCACAACAGCTAGCCAGGAGAAAACCATAGCGCAACGACAGGCGTGAATAAGATGTAAACAGTGAATTGGACCAAAAAGTTTATTTGTCACATCAATGAATAGTGAGGAGAGAACAGTTAGTAGTATGAAATAGAGGGCTTGCAAGGCAGAAACAAGGCGCTGCTAGGGGGTCTTCGATAGGGTTATTAATAGGGGCTGAAATATTTTTTTGCGAGAGACCCATAGAGGGCTTGACATCTGGACATCGGTTCAGAGATGACATCGATGTCGACGACCCGAATTAAGCATTTCTTTCATATTTTTGTTGTTTTTTTCTCTCTTATTGAATTGATTGTGTTATCCTATGGTAATTGATTTGGGTTGTGTATGGATAATAAGATTTTTGTTATTATTCGGTTATTTATGTATGAACTCATTAGGTATTGTGAAAGGATGATTTTAATACGGTCATTGAATCATTTATTTGCAAACTCATTGCTAGAATTTCGATATAATTCGTAATTGTTATATTGAAGTTCATATGTAGTGACTAATGATTTGTAATCATTAGGATAACATGACCTAGGTTAGATGACACATTATATGTGGTTGTTGCCTTGATTAATCGGCTTTTCTAATTCTTAATGCTACTGCCTAATTAAATATAAAGATCGTATCCTAGGTTATTCGGTAGTTAGGTTTAATTAACGATCGTATCTTGATTAAACAAAACCTAAGGGAAATTTTAGGTTAATTATTAACCCACGATTAATAGTTGCTAGGGGAGGTTTGAGAACAACAAATCCATGAAATATGCTTAATTAGGTTGTAGGTAGAGATTGAACAAAAGAACCGGGTCCCTAAGAAATTCCGCACTTTTATCATTTTTCACATGTTTTCTTTAATTTGTTTTCATTAGGTTAGTTTTATTTTATTTTCTTATTACAAAATCCAAAACCCCTTAAACCCAAACATCGATTAATTTCATTTCATAAACTTTTCACACACTCTGTGTGGGATTGACCTAGACTCACTACTGCTATAGTAATAATCTAGTTATTTTATTTTAACTAGCGTTACGTCGTGGTGTCAATCCACCGCAGGCTAATAATAATAAGATTGGGAAGCATTAAATTCTACACCCGAATCATACCACCATATAGTCATTATCATATCTACATTGCGGGTTGCTTCTCTTGATTGCATGACACTACGAATTGAAGGTTAAGCTCCAAGAGTTGTTTGTGATGCAAAAAAATTTGACACCTGCCTTCTTTTTTTTTCTTAACATTAAGTCTAAATACAACATTAACTTCTTGCTGTGAGGGACCACCACCACCTTCAACATTTCCACTATCATCATGAACACCAGCAAACAAACTTCTACTACTAATTTCATAATTCAATCTCTCCCTTCTGTCTTTTTTATACTGATACTCTTCAAGCAAAGTTTTCATTTGTCACTTCACATTATGACTCACTTTTTTACATGGTTTCACATATCTTTTAACTTCAGCTAAATGTTTATTTAATTTGTTGATTTCTCCACATTTCAAATGTTTGCTACAAAACAAGCAAATAGTATAGTTCTTCATACCAGGGACCAATGCAATATGAGCCCAAGCTGGATCATTTTATCTTCCTGAAGTGGTTGAATGATCAAGAGCATTTAAACTTCCTTTCATTTATCCGTAAAAATAAATGAAGACATATATCAAAAGAAAGAATTTATCTGTAAAAATAAATGAAGACATATAGTAAAATAAAGAACACATAATTTCATTATCAACTACTATAAAAAAAATATGTATTGTTTAACTAAAAAGTCTAGATTAACATAATTACACAATACACAATTATATCTTATTTACATCATGCACAATTCAATTTCATCAAACACAATTCACCATAAGTCAAAAACCAAAAATTCAAGTATTCAACATACATAATAATACAATACACTTAATAGTTATCAACTTGAATATGTTTAAGGATAAATATAAAAAATTACATTCACGAAGTAAATTCAACTTGATAAATAAAAAAATTCTTTATTATGTATGACTTAAATATGACATTAGTCATTTAGTATTTTTAACATAAATGAGTTTGGCCATTTGCTTAACAAATATATTAAGTATTGAGGACTAAAACATGTCAACTTATGTCTAGCAGAAAACATTTCTCCCTTTTCCCAATTTACAAAACAAAGTTTAACTTTAAATACTTATTAAGATATTAGAGAAATACTTTGTTGATGTTTAACCGTCGCAATGTTTTTGTTCTTCACCGTCTCCCTTTTCCCACCAACTTTCGCTACGGCTTTCTTAACCGTCACAATGTTTTTGTTCCTCACCGACGGATGAAGTAATACCGTCGCAATTTCCATGCCATTAATGGTCCGTCGGTAACTACAATTTTTCTTGTAGTGTTGATTCAATCCCCGATAGCAAGTATCATCAATGATAAGTCTTTTTATGGAAGATAATTAATGTATTAAGCAACAAGTAAACAAAACTTTATAAATTTAATAAAAATTCAATTAGAATTTAAAAACATATTAAAATCACATTTAATTTAATTTAATTAATAACAAATACATACTTATTTAATATTGTATGCTCAACACTTTTCAAAACAAAATTGAAGAGGATAAACTTAATCAACAGTATAAAAACGTCATTATGTTAAATTTGAATAATATCTTGTTAAGTATAAATATACATAAACAATTACGAGTTTCAATTTTCGAACTCAAATTTTCCAATCTATTTATTTTCTTCTTCAATTTCGAATGCCTAAATTATATTCGTATTGAGCCAACTTGCACACATATTTCTAACTTTAAAACTCAAATTTCTCAAATCTCAACTCACACAGTCAATTTTAACTATTCCAATTTTAATTATTTAATAGAGATGAATTTTATAATAGAGGATTAAATTTTAATTATATAAATTTAAAATTTTTATAAATTTAAAACAATATCCAATATTGATTGTTGTACCACATTAATACCAAAATTGATACAAGTCTTGGTCTGATATTCATAATATAATTAAGATATTCATAATAGCATCGTAGCTCGCTCATTCATCAAATTGGAAACATATTGTTAAAATCTAATTTCTAAAAGATTTCCGATAAATTACTATAAATTATAGATTGAGGGATATTTCGCATGAATTTGGTTTTAAAATTATTACTTTTATGATTCAATATATTCGTTTATTTTCTTATCCCAAATTTCCTTTCGAGTCACTATCCAACCAAAGCATAGAAGGTAAAGATTTAGTTAGAAGCTTTGTATGTTGATGCATTTTAACACGGTCTTGCTCTGTGGAACCCTGATCTTACCCGAGTAAATGATGACATTGGAAACAGTCTTATTCTTCAGATGAGTACATACACATGTTGATGCTTCTCAATCTTCATCTGCTCGGCTATCATAGATATCTAACAGTATTAAATGTTGATGCTTCTCAATCTTCATCTGCTCGGCTATCATAGCCTTCCCCTGGTTTTTGATACATTGTGAACCTCCAACTATCTCCTTCCTCTATCTCCCACTGTTTTTTCAGTTCATAAATTGCTTTGGATGCTGCAGCAGCAATCGCTGGGTTTCTATCTTCTGCCAATCTCTGCCAATAGAATTGTTATCACCTACTTATTGAGAGATGAGATGACAACCATTGCTTTCATAGACCATTAGTACCTGCAATGCTCCCATTCCAGCATTGCCAAGGGTCCACATTGATGGGGCTGCTGCCAGTGCATTGGCCAATGCTTGTCTGCACCATAAAAGAGGATGATCAAGACACAACAAATGTTTGAGACTACTATGTAAGCTTTGTACAAAATAATGCAGGCTTATTCGTTTATCAAACACAAAAGAAAAATGCAGGATTATATGATTTTTAATACCTACTCAGATTCATTTACCTTGTATTGACATCTGGAGAACTCGAACACTCTGCCAACAATGACACACTGCTTTTACCATCCATAGCATCGAGATCTATTAGAGTTGCAATTAGCAACTCAAGCTACTCCAGAAGAGGACAAGACTTGTTAATAACCAAACAAAAAAACTATGCTCACAGCGATCAGGAAAATAAATACAGTTTTAGACCTCTTCAGGATCTGTATAGTCAACTCCATCGGCTTCAGAGAGTGCTGCTGCCATACTCCAGTAAGCTTCCTATATATCATCAAATAAGATGTTACATGTGTTAAATTTCCTAAAATAATTATAGTCATTCTACTAACTTATTCAAGGAAGAGAACCTGAATAGCTGTAATGCGATCAGTAGACACTTTTCCAGGAAAGAAATCCAAAGCCCTTCCGTTTTTTTCAAGTGTCACACGTCCAAGTATTTCACTATCTGATAGTGAACCATTTTCTTTACGAAGAGGACTGGAAAACAATAGCGTATCAGGAAGTAAGATTTCAATCAGATGGGGAAAGCAAGTATCTTAGAGAGTAAAAGAGTTAAGTTATTAATATAAGAACTTACAAGTTGTACATCTTGCTCACCATCAGGTTATGTATATTTTTGACAAACTGAGAGCAATAGGAAAACTATTCATTTGTCTATTTGAGAAATAAATCGCTATGCAAATTACATTAGGCTATGTGCTTTCGCATATGGTGGAATAATAGTAGCAGAGGTAAGGACCAGCAAGTGCAACACATAAAAAAAGGGATAATTATACAAATTCAAACATCATAGTTTAAATTTGTAATGCCTCACCTCCAATGCCATTAAGGCATCTTCCATTGCACGTTGTTTGGCACGAAAGTCGGCGCGACGCAGATCAGCCTACAAACAGGTTATTAATTTCATGGAGATGTAAGATGTTACATTCTGCGCCACTAACAAATAAATTCTGTTGGCTAAAAATTTTTCTCCAGCGTGCAATAAAAGTTTACACCATATAATGAAACAACATGCTTCTTCTACCTACTTCGCTAAACACAGAACTCGTCTGCCTGGTCCCCTCTCCATTCATTAACACTACATTCATAAATTTCATGATAAACATGTAAACAGCATTACGAAACAATCATCAACCCAATCAAAATTCTTTGTAACCGCAAAAGATGTAACGAAGACAAAAGCATGTGACTTTATGGTGTTGCTACTATTCTACGTATCATCTCTTCATTCTCTATTTCTCATTGAAATTCCATCCACCTTCTAGAAAGATAACTAGAGACAAAAGGAGAGCATCACAAAAATCATCCATAGCCAAGAAAAGTCATATCATAAAGATCAAAAACATGAAAGTGGACAAGACATTCTAAGAGCCAACAACAATTCCATAGATGTGCAGTTTTCATCAAAATCATTTATTGTAAAACCCCGAACCTTTCTTTTCACAGAATAAAATTTTTTATTTTCGGTGAATAGTAAATTTTTGTGGAACTCAATCTCGAAATAATGAAAAATATCCGAAATAAGTTTTAGAGATAAATGATAATGAAACGGATCAAAAATAAGTCCAACTAGTTCATCGTAAGGTTCAGCAGAAAAATAAGTCAAGATGGAAAGGTGGCAAGAGGTTTAGTAGACGTGAATCGTCCAACTAAGGATCCTTTGGGTCACCAACTAGGCCTAGAGACTCTCGTGACACTAGGACCTCAATACCAGAGTGTGCTACTTGTGAAAAAAGACATTTGAGTGAGTGTATTTTAATTGTTTCATTTGAATAATCATTTGAATAACTTCTTTGCAAAATAACTGATGTCATGTGAGTGTTCTTTAAATTGATTTTATGCAAGTGGTTTTTGTTTAAGGAAACTAGCAAGTTGTGAGTGTATTTTAATTGTTATACGACTAAATTCCTTGCAAAAGAATTGATGACATGTGAATATTCTTTAAATCGATTTTATGCAAATGGTTTTCATGAAATGAACATTTATGTTATGTTTTATGTGAATAAGATATTACAAGTGAATATTGCTAATATAAGTATATGCTTTAGCAATATATGAGTTTTAATTTGAAAGCTAAATTTTGTATGATTGGGAGTTGCATTGAAATAATTTGATTATGAATCCTATCATATTTGATTTAGAATATTAGACAAGTCTTAAATGTAAGGGTTACTTTTAAGTATGGTATACCACTAGACTTTATACATGTTATTATACCAGTATATTTATAGTGGTTAACCTATTATAGGTAAGTGATGTAAAACCAGCTCTGTGACTTGTTACGGGTAAACGATGCAGAATCAGTTCCATAACTATGAGTCTATAACGGTTAACCTATTATGGGTAAGCGATGTAAAACTAGCTTTGTAACTATGGGTCTATAGCGGTTAACCTATTACGAATAAGTGATGAAAAACCAGCTTCATAAATAGTGGTTAACCAGTTGCGGATAGGCGATGCAAAACTAGCTCCGTGACTTTATGCCTAATGTACCGTATGGTAAAGAAACTAGTGGTGGGATGAGCAAGGAAAGTCATAAAAATAGTGATTCCGCCACTAATTATGTTAAAAGTGATTTGAGAGGTACCATACGGTACTAATTCTAGTAATTGACTTATTTTCAGTATAAAAGTTTTAAAAAAAGATATTGCCACCACTGTTTATTTTTTTATAAAAAAGTTATGTTATTACCAGATTTGATGATGCACGAATAAATTATTACGGCAAATGTTTTACTATGAGTTTTATGATTGTATGGGTATATTGCAGATATGTTACGAAAAGTTCAATTTTTTAGTATTTAATCGCGTAATACATACGCTAATCGTATTTTCGTTTCCTACTGTAAGCTAAACTATTGTTCTTTGATAGTGTGAATATTTGCTAATTATATTAATGATTTTGTTGACATTTTGGGTAAATATTCATGTGGAAAGGGTGAAATTTATTTAGTTTCATGTATTTTGGGCAGGAAATGACAATCGAGTCAAATTGGAGATATTTTGGTTGCTGTCGCTTGAAGTTTTGAGCTGTAACTGCTTATCCGCAATTTTAGGACTGACTTCAGATTTTGGGTAGTAAGCCGCGCCCACGGCTTAAGGTCGCACGACAGTACAGAGTTGGAGACGTGACTGGACTCTTAATTCGAATATTTTTCAGATTTGGAAAGGAAGATTTTTTGGGATCAATGAGGGAAGTTAGGGATACTAATCTATTAGCCTATTTCTCTCCCTCTTAAAATAGAACTCTCCCTATAAAAAGAGGTTAGCAAAAGATTGAAAGGGGGATCGATTTTTAGGAAACTAGAGACTCTTTTATTTCTTATTTTGCAAGTTTTGTATAGCCATGAGCGGCTAAACCTAATTTAGTCTAGTAAGGGTTAATCGAGTTCAAGTTCATATGAGTTGTGAGATCTAAACGTAATTGTTATCCTTGAAATTTTGCAGTATTTATTCATTCTCTATTTTATTCATATTATTATCTTGTTGGTTGTTGCAATAAGAGCTCGTTGTGCAATTGGCAGGGTTGTAATTAGCTAATCAAGATTTCTAGATCCATAATTGTCTAGTTAATCTTGATAACAGTAGCAGGTAATATAATTTTCAAGTTATATTATGAGAATGAATAATCTGATTTAAACAATCACACTTGTTGATCCTGTTGATTAGGGTTGGGTCTTTCTAGTTCTTAAAGTTGTTAACGAATTAAATCCTAGGCGCATGTCGGGATTGTTCGTCAATAAGGGGTTAGTCATAGGCACATGTCTGACTAATCTAAAATTAAGGAAGGATGAGATTATTAGAAGCTTTTCAATAATCACAACCAATCCACTGTGGGATTTAGGTTTATTCTTTGTTTCAATGATCAACCTTAGAACTTGAATGATATTACCTTGTTAGATGCTATTAATCTTATTTCTTTTCAATTTAAATTTAATTGCTTGCCATTTATTAAATTTAGTATTTTCACTCATCAATTACAAAACCCCCTTTTATTTCCTCGTTCTTGATTCCCTGGATGTCAATAAGATTGATTAATCTCCAATCTCTGTGGATACAACTCTACTCGCTCTAGCTACAATTTAATTGATTTTTCAGGAGTAGATTTTATTTTTTGTGGATTCGACATTCATCATTCTTCGTTTCCAATTCTAACTTCAAAAGTCACTTAAAACCATATTTTACCCATTCTAACTTATTAATTTCTTCAAAACACTATCTCACTCAATTTAATTCACCATATCATGATCGTGCATGATGAGTCATAGTTATGACCTATGTCCAGAATTCATACCTCAACTTGTTCCTTACTTTTCACATAGCAAACGTTCAAATTAGGCTTTGATGTCTTCTAGACATTTGTTCCACTAAGTCTCTAGTTTCCATATCATCAAAAATCATGTCATTTCAACTTCTAAATCATGAAAAATGTATCAAATATCACAATTTATTTCAACATAGGGGTAGTATCAGGTTACCATTTTCAATCTCAACCTTCGATATCATTCATCCAGAATTAGGTTTAGGTCTATTCTAGAGATTTTTAGTACTATGTCTTAGGTTTCATCTCCAATTGGAATCACTCAATTTGGAGGTCTTTAGGCTGATTTATAGCCAAAACAATAGGAATGGTTCAAACTAACCCAAGACAGAATTCCACTACACATTCCTCTCTTGTTATATTCAATCAATAATATGTAAAGAAACACCAAGAATCCACTAATCTTAAACACATCCTTCTCACTCAAAACAAATCCATAAAAATCAGAAATTTAGGTTAGGAAAACTTACCACTTTCTTTCTCTAATCTTTTGGGTAAATAATGAAAAGTTAAAGTTTGATTAAGGTTTCTCCAAATCTCCATCAAAACTCATCAACAATGAAAGCCCTCTTCTTCTTCTCTCCTTGGATGACCTTCAACCTTGCTTCTCTTCCTTTCACTTTTGTTTTTGCTCTCTCACGTTTACCCTCTCAAACACTCTCACGGTTATGTTCAAATGAAGCCAAAAGTCTTACTTTATTCTTTTTATACTTACTTAATGCTTTACACATGTCAATGTCTTAATAGTTGTCTCTAATGAGTAATTATTCATTTAATAAATGATGCTTAACCCTCAAGAAAGCCTTTAATTGGTCATTAGGTATGACTCACTAATCCACTCACACCATTATACACAAAAAGACCAAAATGTCCCTTAATGAGTTTAATTCACCAACTAATCAAACCACATTCCAAAAATATTCTGCCATCGTCTTATCATCAAATTAACCATGAAATTTTCTAATTAAGGTCAATAATTATTAATTGGATGTTTTAAAAATTTTCAAATGGGTTTAAAATCATTAATATCCATTACTTTCCAAAAAGGGCATTTCAATCCTAAACTTTCGGAACTCTAAAAATCCATCATATCAGACTTATTTTCATCCATTTCGGTATCATTAAACTCTAATACTTATTCCAAATATTTTTCATTATTTCGAGATTGGGTCCCATAAAATTTACTATTCATCTAAAAATATTATTCATCAAAATAAAAAAAAATTTATTCAGTGAAATGAAAGGTTCAGGGTTTTACATTACTAATTGGAGAACTAAGTTTTTTATGACCCATTTATGGAATAAATTAACTTTATTAATACTCTAACTAGAAGAAGGACACATTCTTAAACACTTACAACCCTATTTGGAGATCCTAATTTCTTTTATGGAAGTAGGTTTAGCTTTGCACATTAGAATAAATAGGTATTTAGTTTCCAATATAGACTGTTCAATCCTTTCCCTAAAAATAAAACTTCCTCACCACTCAATCCATATAAAATGAAGAACTCAATGAGGAGAATAGGAAACTCAACTTTAAAGTGGATTTTGTTATTATCCATAACAAGATGCTTGAAGCTCAAATTGCTCAATATGTTAGTAACATTGTTAGACCATCTGGTCGATTTTGCCTGTTAAATTTGAGAATCTTATGGAGAATTGTAATATTGTGCTATTAAGAGGTGATGAGTTAGCTAGGAGACTTATATTGGAGAAGATTGACATTGATGGAGATAAGAAAAGGAAAACACTTGCTAGAGAGGAGAAGAGGCTTTAAAATGAGAAAGAATTGGGAGAACCCAAATGCGTTCTCTATGTACTCCATAAATTGCCTATACCATTCCTTCAAAGAATGATCAAGGAAAAGTTAGATAAGAACTTTGGGAATTTTTTAGATATTCTTCAAAAAATTTATATTAATATTCCTTTTACTGATGACTTAAAGAAAATGTCTTCTTATGCGAAGTTTTTAAAGGAGATTTTATCTAAAGTTAACCTTAGAGAAACTATTTTCTAAAAGATATGTACCTAACCTATCATACCAATATTTAGTAACTTGTTTCAAACCATATAAGGCTTAGAAAGTCTGTAAACATTGTTGGGTCCGTTATATTTTTTGAAGTTTATTAATATACACTTCTTCTTAATTGGAAATATTAAAAAACACTTTTAACATCCATTTGAAACAATTGAAAGTTTTTACAAGATACAGATGCAATTAATAGTCTAATAGATTTTAACCTAGCTAGTAGTACAAATGTTTCCTTGTGGTCTATGCCTTTCTCATGATTATACACTTTTTACCACTAATCTAACTTTATTTCTCATAATGGTACTCAATTCATCTTACTTATTTTTAAAAACCTAGTTGCTCTCAAATTAGTTTGACTTCTCATTTATAGCAAAAACCCAACTTCCATCATTAAGAGCTTCTTGTATAGTCTTATATGTTCAATTTAAAAAAATTATAATAGGATGAGATAAGTCTATAAAATGAGATCTAATGATTACTACTTATTGATGGATGCCTCAAATTTGATCTAAAGGATAGTTCTTCTTGAAATTATATTTTCTTTGTAGCTTCTCATCCTTCTTGTTTCTGTCACTTAGTTTGACAATATGCTTATGTAAGGTGTGTTGATGATCGCTCATATTTTCTTCAAGGGCTAATTTCTCTAATTCCCTAGATATACCTATATATCATCTTTAAGATCATTCTTTGATATAATAGGACATTCATTAAAGACAACATGCATAGACTCTTCAAAAATAAGATTTTTTTATTAAACACCCTATATGCTTTGCTTGTTAAGGAATAGCAACAAAAACCCTTCATCCACTTTGGAATCAAACTTTCCTAAGTAATCTTTAATATTCAAATCATATAGCGCTTACACCAAAAAACTTTAACATAACTATTGGCTTCTTTTTACCTTTCATTATCCCTCTTTTCTTTCTAGTCATTTCTGTCATAATTTTCATTTTCTTTAAGAGGACATTGATACTTTATATATTCGAATGTCCTATATTCAAAACATAATTTCTTTAATTACGTTTTAAATATATCTTATCACTTTTGAAGCCTTTACCTTTTTAGAAGTTCTTCAAGAATTTCTTAAAATTTCTAGTGACTAAGACAATGCGTTTTTATCACTTTCATTAATTGATTTATCTTCCTCTTCACTTCGTTTTTCCTTTAAGGCTTTGAGTGTTAAATTCTTTTTGTTTAAAAATGTCATTTCTTCTTGTGTATCTTGAAGCCTCATTTGTATGTAAAAACATATCCAATTAGCTCTTCTAATAGTAGTATTGATAGATCATTGGCTTCTATATAACCATCACTTTAGCTTCTTATATCTTTGGAAGCGACCTAAGTAAATTTTTTACTATTTAAATGTTATTTTATTTTTTCCCTCTTGTGTAATTTCTAAAATATGTCAAATTTCATGAGCCATTTCACATATAAAGAATCAATTGAATTTGTGATACTCCTATTGCAAAAAATAAAATTTAAACAACTTTTCTATTCAAGGAAATTAGTTTCTTGCCTTGAGGATCCCAATCTTCTATTAGCTTAAGGATCCCTTTCTATCATTTATAATTTTAGTATGAATGAATGAACTACCTGAGACAAGTTATCACAAAGCAAATTTTTTGGCAATCAAGAAAAGCTTCACACTTGTTTTCCAATAGAGATAGTCATTCCCATAAAAAAGGGACTCTACTAATGTTTTATCCCTTTTGGTTAAAAGATGATCAAGATGCCCTTAAATAGCCATTACAATCTTTGTTATAGGGTTTTGCTCAAAATGCTAGCCTAATAGCCCACTCTAATACCACTTGTTAGTCCTAAATCTTGGACTTCCTCACTAATTCTCGTGCCCAAAAATTTCCAAAATAATCTAGTTGACTTTTAGAATTCCTAACAACTAAGACCTAAATAATCTTATTCTCGAGGTACCAAAAAATTTAGAAAGGATTATGTTCTTTATATAAATGAATGAAATTGATTAAATTGAGTTATTGTTGATTAGAATTGAGAAAATCTTGATGTATTGACTATAAATGAGGGTGTATGGTCTAGAAATTGCTATACTTGAATTGTGAATTGGATTATTATAGATTTTAAGATGTAAATGTGGACTCAGTTAAGAATAGACATATAGTTTGGAGACCCAAAGTGAGTTGTGGTTACTGATGGATATAGAAGTGTATTTTTATTGCAAGAATGACCCTTCTTTCAAAAGGGGAATGATCATTTTATAGGAAAAACTCTGCAGAATTTTCAATAAGCTCCTCGTAAAATGTGACATCACCATTTTTAAATAAAAATTAGAGCTCCTTAATATTAAGTGATGATCTTATTCTCAAGGAATTATATAACTATAGGAATAACAATTCTCTAAGTTTCCAAAGCCCACATTTTTTTAGAATTCTTCCCTAGCACTTAGGAAATTTTAGGTTGGTTGTAAAATGTGATCAATAATTTGACATATTAAGTGGGAACACGGTGCCACATATGAAGACTAAAAGAGAAGTTATATTAACAGATTTGATTCTTAATTCTCTCTCAACTTTCAGAGAACATACATCTCACCAACTAAAATTTTCCTTTAATGCTTTATGCTCTTTTCTTAGTCTAAGTAAAGCTTGTCATCATCTTCTTTATACTCTTAACCAAATTTCTAAGCTAGTACAAATGAGAAGACTTATAATTATGCAAATTATTAAGGATAACAATGATTAATGAATTATTTCAGTATAATATAGCTCATGCATGACCTTTATTGATTATAATATTTCATGACAATTCTTTTAATATATCCAGCTTTCTAAACTGTGAACGACTTTGTTGTTGGCTGTAGGAACTCATTTGTTGGCAGTATTTATATTTTGAAGGATATTGAAGAAAAGCTTTAGCAGGTATTCAAATGACATTCATTTGAACATATTTTTGACAATGTTAACAATGATTTTTCACACATTTTAATGACATTTGTATAAGTTTCTATATTTTCTAGAGTAGGTCCGTCATCACCATCTTCCTTCATGTACTTCAAGAAGATCGTTCTGCATGTTGGTTGAGGTAAGTGATTTTGTTTTTTACTACGTTTTTGTGAACTTGGTTTACTTTGGGTATTTGTTTATAGTTTGAAGTTCCTGCATTTTTAATTGATATGGCCTGCACAATGTCAAACTTGTTTGTGGTATGAACTTTAGTTTATCATTGAATTAATATAGGATTAGTTTGACTTATATTATAATTTTAATCATCTTAATATGACATCTAAGTTATTTCATTGATGCTCTCTGAATTGATTAGCTTCTCTTTACGTTTCATATGCAATTTTGTACGCGTATCTTTTTAAAATTGTATATGTTAAAACAATATATTAAAATAAGTATTGATATTTTGATGAATACTTATTACATTTGGCACTAGTACATATTTAATATAGGAGTTTTAACATTAATTATCTTCTAACATATATGATTACAAACCTATATGTTTAATCTTAAGTTTACAAAAATTTTAGATCTCAACCCATAAACCTTAACCCATAACCCATGATGGAGCTCCTGTGAGGCATATCGGTGAAAAATACGAGGAGCCTAGGAGTCACAACGAGAACTTGTTGTTTTGATTCATAACTATTATCTCATATGTTTTGAAATATTTCACGAACATGAATGATACTAACTATGAAATCACTATTTTAAATTAACAGTTTAGCAGAAATGAGTTATGTTGATAGATCTTGGATGTATAGACGATTAACACCTGATGGTTACATTAATCCTGAATTTGCTGAGGGAGTTGGAGCTGTTATTTATTATGCATGTTCTCAACCTGCATATATGGATGGGCCAAAGATCAGATGTCCATGTAAAAAGTGCAAACACAAATGTTTCCTTACTATTGATGAAGTTACTGGGCATTTGTTGAGAAAAGGGTTTGTCCCCAATTATTTCGAGTGGACACAACTTGGGGAACCCAGCATTTCTAGCACCTCAATGGGTAATCAAGCATAATCGTCTGTTAACCTAAATGAGTATGAAGGGGGGATTGGATTTATAACAAATTATGTGGAAGAAACTGAAAACTCGTACATGCGAATGGTTTATGATGGGGTCGGTCATACCTTTGAGGAAAATAGAAAAAATCTTGAAGAAGAACCTAACCCATAAGCAAAATAATTTTTTGACTTACTACAGTTAGCTGACTGAGAATTGTGGCCAAATTGTTAGACAATGACCCAATTGTCTTCAATTACTCGAATATTGAACATAAAGTCTAAAGGGCATATTTCGGATCGTAGTTTTGATAAAATTCTAGAATGGTACAATGAATCATTGCCTACTGATCATACAATGGTTGATAGTTTTTACAATATGAAGAAACGTATTAGGGGTCTTAGTTTGCTTGTTGAAAAGATTGATTGTTGCAAATTGGGATGTATGTTGTATTGGGGAGATGATGTGGACTTAGAAGAGTGCAAATTTCATGGCCAATCTAGGTTTAAGCCTAGAAAACGTTCAATGAAACATAAATTAGTACCATGGAAGCGGATGTATTATTTCCTGCTAACTCCGAGACTTCAAAGACTTTATGCTTCTAATGTTACTGCATCTCATATGAGATATCATGCTAAACACGAACAGGAAGATGGTGTAATTAGTCATCCATCAGATACATTGTCTTGGAAGCATTTCAATGAAACTCATTTTGATTTTGCAGTTGAATGTCGAAATGTTAGGTTAGGATTGTTTTTTTTTTTTTGAAAATTTAAATTGAAATTTGAATTAAATAAGGAAATAAAGTGTTACAAAGTCCTCAACCAGCCCATTCCTTTAGGCGTAAAAACAAACGACATGACGCAAGGCATAAGAAAACAATCGATCCGACAAAGCTGTTAACAACGGGAAGGAACGCAATTAGGCAATTAGGGCAAAAGCAAATCTAACTTTCACAACCCATCCAGAAGTTACTCAAGAAGGATGGAGCTGGCTAGGGCACGAAGATGAGGCACACTCAAAGGCATCCTCCGCTATCGCACACTGTGAAATCAGTAAGTGATAGGAGAATACTTCTCTGAGCTGACTAAGAATGTTGAAATTGCAGGAAGAGCGGAAGGGAGGACGAGAAGGAGGTCGATCCCTTAATGGGCTTCCTGGAGCTCAAATTCGGACTGAAACAGAAAAAGGGGCAGCTGACCAATCAACAGGTTAGTACCGAAGCCTTCCTCCCCTGATTTGCCCCAGTCTGAGAAATCGACCATGTTGCAGACTAGACTCTCCAAGTGAGAGCTAGGCCCCTACTACACCTAGTGTGCAGCTGGGTGGAAATCAGTTGTTCTCTGATGCATGATGTGATAAGCTCTAAGGTAGAGGGTTGGGGGGTTTCCTTTTGTTGGAATCTTCGTAGATTCCTTTCCCTCCAGATTTCTTGAGAGCAAGTAGCCACTGAAATGAGGAGGACTGCTCTGTCGAATTGAGAAATAGATAGTTGGGGCAGCTCCAGTAGTAGATCATGGAGTCTGGTCGGCAACTGGACTTCAGTACATAACCTTCGAATCTTAGACCAGATTCCAGTAGAGTAATCACACTCGAAGAAAATGTGGTTCCTAGTTTCTTCCTCTAGATTACAAAAAATGCACATCCTTGAAGAGTTAAGGAATGAAAGCCTGTCCATAGTACTGAGTCTATTCAGCATAACTAACCATAGCAGGAAACTGGTTTTAGGTCTTAGAAATCGGTTCCAAACCATCGAAGACCACTCCACCCGAGTCAATGTCCCCTCTATCAATTTGTTAGCTACCTGCAGTGTAATATCAGAGACTGGGATCCCCTTCCAAAAGAAGATATCCTTTCCTCCAGTCCTGCGAAACTGTGGGATGGATAATAATCTAGATTCATC
Organism: Erythroxylum mucronatum; assembly: GCA_027563825.1. Taxonomy (NCBI): domain Eukaryota; kingdom Viridiplantae; phylum Streptophyta; class Magnoliopsida; order Malpighiales; family Erythroxylaceae; genus Erythroxylum; species Erythroxylum mucronatum. Next base: position 16,783,904 of record JAOSBP010000002.1, on the reverse strand, counting down.
CATGGACAGTAACCATCTGCCGTCCTCTAGGATATCCTTAAGCTTGGTATGTCTAGGGAATCTTCCCAATAAGGTGCGGGCTAAAGGGTTGTTGATCAGGACACCTTGGCCCGACCAATTATCAAACCACAAAAAAGATCTTTCCCCATCTCCAACTTGACAGGACATATGTTGTTGCACCTCCTCCCTCATGTTCAGAAGTTGGTTGAAGAACCAAGTGTAGCTGTTTCTGGAATGTAATCCCCAAAAACTCCTCCCCTTCAAAATGTAAGCATGAAGCCATCTTACCCACATAGATTCCTTATCACTGAAAAGTCTCCAAATCCTTTTAGTCATAAGCATATGGTTCTTTGTGGTGATAGACTCCAGCCCCAACCCCCCCACAACTTTAGGTTGGCAAATACTTTTCCAATTAACCTTAGCTAACCCATATTCACCACCTCCTTTCCCCCATAGGAATTGCCTCATCATCTTCTCAATGGTTTTGATAATCCCTTTGGATAGAAAAAGGTGAGAGCTCCAGTAGGTATGCATTGAGGAAATGACTGACTTTAAGAGTTGAAGCTTTCCTCCAAAAGAAAGAGATCTAGTTGTCCAGGAACCCAATCTTTTTTGAATTTTTTCAATTAGAGGAATACACTCACAGTACCTGAGTCTCCTAGAGGAAATTGGAATTCCTAAGTAAAGGACAGGAGGCTCCTTAATATCCATGCCAGTGGCTGCTTTTAAAGCATCAGCCAAATGACCTGCACTCTTAGAAAGGACAAGGTAACTCTTTTGAAAATTAATATTCAGCCCTGATAGGTCCTTGAAAAAGTTGAGAGTATTGATCAAAAGAGTGACTGAAGGCACATGCGCTTTGCTGAGGAGAATTAAATCATCTGCAAAACATAAACTAGTTAGAGAAATCTTCTTGCATTTTGAATGAAATTTGAAGCCTGAACCAGTGCTCAAGTTATGCTTCAACATTTGAGTAAGCACCTCCATACAAATAAGGAAGAGGTAAGGGGACAAGGGATCCCCTTG
>JAOSBP010000002.1:16754553-16773951 GCA_027563825.1 Erythroxylum mucronatum | reverse complement strand
ATATTGTAATTAATTAATGAATAACAATATTTTAATTGATTAATATTTTTATTAATGAATAGTTATATTTTAATTAATAATAATATTTTAATTAAATATAATGTAATTAATTAAAATATTATTAATTAGTTATATAAAGCTCTTATAAGAGGAGAATAAATCAATGATTCTCATTCCTCTTAATTACTAGGGGAATGGAGGATTGCCAAGAAGTGGGTAATGAAAATATTACCCCTTTAATGATAGTTTGATGCCAAACACAAGTTTTCATTTCATTCCCATACATTTTTTTCCATTACACCCGACCAAGCACCCCTTTAATCATTCAAACAAATTAAAGCTAACAAATTGAGAGCTTCATCAAATTTTACCATCAAAGTCTTGTTTGCTCTACTGTGCCCCCCTTTCCGCTTTCTACCAGGTCCAATTGGGGATTGGCTTTCTTACGCGAAGTTTCTTGTTCATTGGAAATTTTGGCTCAAGTGGGTTACCTGACAGATTCTGCTTTCCTGTATGTTTATGACTCGCCTGAAGCTTTATTGCGTATTTCTATAAAAACTAAACCAGTTCGGTTTTTATTTCCCATATGTTATTCTTTATGTTATTGCAAATTATAAAAAATAAATGAATTAAACTTAGTGAGTTAACCTTTAGATGTAAATAAACCCCAAAAAAAAGTTATGCAACTCAAAAGCAAAGATATATTTTTAAAAAGATAACCAGTCCTTTGATTATAGATTTTATAACATAATTAAATAAAAGTATTCTTTATCTTGTAGGCATTTGTTTAATTAATTTACACATAACATGAAGTTCATACGATAAATATACTTTGTAAATGAAATTATATTGAGATCATAATTATAATATTCATGTTACATTTATGTATTATTTATAAATTATTCTTAGTTATCTGTTAAGATTGAATATTAATATAGTGAAAAGATTAACATATGTTATGTTTTTTCACATGAAAAAAGTAGTTGGTCTTATAAATTAAAGTATGAAACTACTTAAATAAATGTGTCTGTATTTATTAATATTTTAAAAACTGGACTAGAACAGGTTTAATTGAACCGATTAAAGAACAGGTTTAAGGTTTAAAGGCTCAACCAATGTAAAACTGGTATATAATAAATAAGAAGTAAAAATTATAAGAATAAGCATAAAATAAAATATTTTATTGAAATAAAAAAAATTCACTAATAATGTCTATTAATATATAATAAATCTAATAATTTGAACTAAGATTGAATCTAACATATAATAATAAAAATAAAAATTGTATTTTTATATTATCACTTATTTAAAGGCCATAAAAGTTTAAATATGTTTAAAGAAAGTCAATAAAAAAGATTCTAACTCTTTTTAGTGCCTTTTAAACATAATTCTTTATAGTTTAAAATTTATATTTTAACATATTCTTAAATTATCTTAAGCAAACTTATATATGCTAATTAATAATTCAATTTATTAAATAAATTCATGATAAAAGTAATAATTAGTTTTTAACAATAATAATTTTTAAAAATTTAAATTAAATTAAAAAGAGATAAATAAAGGACCTAAATTTTGATAAATATAATTTATTAGTGAAAATAAATAAATAAAAATAGGAGTTTATGTTTAACAATAATAATTTAAAATTAAATTAAATTAAATTATAAAAGAGAAATTGAAAAATAAAAATAAACATAATTTATTAATTAAATTGTGTGAGAGAATGAAAAAAGAAAAAAAATTATTGAAAAGTTCATACAACAACAACTCTAATATGTATTAATAACAAGTTAATGCATACCTTTTGCAGAACAAGCTTATACTTAACAATTCATAGTAGGGTTAGCAAGCATCAGTGATTTTTCATTATGTTAGAAAGCAACAGTGACAAGACAGGCAGGCATAGGGTTAGTGCTCACTTGCAGAGAAAGAAGGTTGGTGGGCCCCACGTCTAACAAAATTTAAGAACTTATTGACCTATTTTTTTTCAGGAACCGGCAGGTTTTTTTAAGGAAACCGTTAAAAATTGGCTGGTTTGTTTTTTCCACGAGGGTTTTATACACAAATTGGACCGAAAATTAGGCCGGTTCTTATTTATTCCGATCGAATTGGTCGTTTCAGTCTAATTTTTAAAACATTGGTATTTATTAGAGAATAAGTTTAATGATTGATCAGTTATATTGATCCCAAATAGAATAGTACTTGTATGTTTATAGATTTCTTCGTTATGATAGTTGTATAATAGATCATTAAATTTGAAATTACTAAGGTGTCTTATGTAGACATTACTATATTTTGAGACTACTTATAACCTATTATATTTAGAGTAAGTTAGTTGCTAATACTTAGATATAGTACGAAGAATATAAAAGTAATCGAGTAAGTTAATAAAAGAGTCATCACCATAAAGTAATTGGAAGAATGTTTTATTATTTTGTATTAATAGTGATTTCAGAAATTCTCTAGTTAGAACGAATTATGATTTGAAAAATGATATTTTCAAATATCAATTATAGATTAATTACTAATTAAAAAAACGAACACGATTAGATTTAAAATGAGTAGAAATTAATTGCATACTTTATATCTAATTAGAATATTAGATGATTAAATTATATATTATAACTATGTATAGACATGTCAAGTCAAATCACTTTGATATTCCTAATATTTGAGTGATTATGATATATTGTTGTATATCAATCTTAATCTATAATTGTAATATAAATTATTAAATTAAAGCATTACAGACAAACAGACAAACTAAAAATTATTTTAATGCATAAAATTTTCGATTCATAATCATTATTAACATATTAAAGACCTAATAGGTCACACATAAAGAGCATTTAAAGAAAGAAAATGTTAAGATAACTTGGACGTAATTTTGAAATTTAAGAAACTTCAAGTATTAAATATAAGATATTTCATTTTATAAAGATTAAATTAAGATTATAATTAAGTTAGACTTTAATTATAATTCACAGTTTAATTTTAAATAGAAAGAAGCCTTAGAGTCTCTTTCTATAAAAAAGAAAAAAACATTAAGGAACTAGCTCCTATCTTTCGTTTACAACTTAAGAGTTTTTTGTTTATGTTATGTGAATACAGTTAAAGGCTAGACATATAAATAACTCATGTTGATAACTTCAAAACAAAAATTTTATAGGATTTTGAATTGAGCATATTTGAACTTTTAATTTCTAATTCATGTTTTTCAAGTTATTCAATTAAGAGATCCTTTGGAAAATTGTTAAATTTTACTACCGGGGTCATGATTTAATTATGGTTGATTTTATAATAATGATATAAAAGTCTCTTTTAATTATTAAGCTTTATTTTGTTGCTTGATTATTATTGGGGTTAAATTCACAAGGCTTTTTGTGGTTTGACAAATTATCAAAGTGCCCCCTTACTTTTAAAAACTATCAAAAAATCCTATGTGGTTTTGAATTTCTATCATTCGTTCTCCATATCATCAAACATCAGTTAAAAACCTCAACTCCCCATGCAAAATTGACAATGTTCTTAAATGAGGTAGTATAGGTGGCACTACTGTGTCACCAATGTGTTTTACTTTATGTGGCATCACTTACCATATCCCACATAATGTTGCATGAAGCAGAGACGCAAATGGAATTGAATGAAGAGGCAAGGGAATGTCAAGGGAGAAATATATAGCTAGGGCTCATAAATTGTTTTGATAGAAAGGAGAAATCCATTGAAATTCAATTGAGAGAAAAGTTTGGGTTTGAGTTAATCACTGGAGAGGAGAAAATGGTGCTAAGAAGTTTAGCTTAATGGTGAGCATCTTTAATTGTTATTCCCCCTTTTTGAATCATTGTATTCTTGATGTTTTTGTACCCCTATTCATTTTAGTTGCATGCACCATTCTTAGATTATTGCTACAAACATAAAGAATTGTCTTTAAGCATAATGTGATATCTAAAAGCCTTCATAGATTGTCACAATTTTTTTATGCATTGTTTATTAGGTTGTGGTTTTATTTTTATTTGTCTATTTGACTGTAGTTTTATTTGGACCATAAAAGTTTGAACATATTATTTTTAGAATGTTAAAGTTGCATTAATATCAAAGCTACAAAGGTGGTTAACTAATTTTCATTTAAGGTAAATGTGGTTGTTGTTTTAGAAGCCTATATAGTACATCATTTTGTGTGATCTATATACTGAAAGAAGAATTCTATTATAGCCTAAGTTATGTTGAGGGGTTAAAGATGTCTAAAAGTTAGTTGGTGGAATGGAGAATAGTGCTGGAGGAGTCAGAGAAGGAAGCTATCTTTGAGGGGTAAGTTATTGTCTTATTGCTTGTCATTTATTTTTAGGCACAGTCTGTAAATGTTTTGCAGGCCTATGTCATTTTATTCTTGAAAATGTTATATAGAATTATAGTGCTCTAATCTTATTTTGCTTATGGATGACTTGCTACTTATTTTTCCTTATAGTGCTCTAAATTTACTAAAATGTTTATAAGGCTCATACTTGCACTTTTTCTTAGTATTTTTTCATCCTTTACATTCTTGTCTTTATCTTTTTTGAAAGGAAACTATTTATTCATCCTTCCTTTTAACTGAGATTTGTTATTTTGGTTTGCTATAAGCTCACCTTAGTGACTTCTTCCTCTTTATAGGAATTTCTTTGCTTAATAGCCTACAGAGAATTTACTAACTCAGTTTAAACTCCTTTCATCAGTTCAGAGTTCTTTCATTATCAAGAGTTTAAACTATCTGCTTGGGTTTAAAACCTTCATCTATCTAATTTATACCAAAATATTACAACTTATTTAAAAGACACATTCCTTTTTTTTCCTCTTCATTTGGCTGTAAGATGTTATTATATGAACTTTTTCATTGCATTTAAATTTCATAAATAATTACTAAGGATATAAACTTATGCAAGTTATACATAGAAATATTCTATATGATTCCAAAATGCATTATTATGCTGCATGATTAATGAAATAGAAACATGTTATATGATTCAATAATGTATTTTGCATAATTACATCAATTTTAAAGTATATTGAATTTGCATATATTAGGTAGTACAATTACATATTGTGCTATTTATTTTCATTTTGGGTTCTATTTGAGGAATGACTAGTACCTCTAACCCAAGAACTAGGTTTTATTAATGATTTTATACTTAATGATTGTTTTTTTAGATAAATGAGATTATATTTGTTGATTTTATTCCTAATACTAAGAGTTAGGGTACGAAGATGCATGGACATTTACTTATAAATTCCCATATAAATCATTTAAAAATGGTTTGAGGCCACTATAGAATGATAATGATGTGAGCAACTTGATAAGTGCAATTAATGCAAGAAAACTGAAGGTAATAAAGCTGTATATGGATAGGGAGAAGTACCCTAAATTGTACAAAACTTACTCTAAAGTTGATATTCTAATTGAAGTAATTAAGGATGATGAGGAGGAGACAGGTTTAGTTGATGCCACAAAACAACCCATTTCAGTAGCTACGGATTCACCTATTCCAGCACCTACGAATCTGCCCATACGTCTACCTATAAATGCCCCCTTGATCCACCCACAAATGCACCATCAGATACACTTATCCCACAGCCCTTAAAGTTGACCTTACATCAACAAATGATTCAGATTACCTATCATACAATGAAAGAAAATCAATAGATATTAATGACTTTGACTTAATCTATATATAGATGTGCTATCAAAGAAGAGTTGCCTACCATTAGTGAGATGTATATATGTTCAAAATATTAACTTAGTTGATGATGAGAGTGAAGTTAACGATGATGACATTGGTAGCTTAAAGAGAAGTTCATATGAGGAGAAGAAGAAGAAGCCTAAATATCCTCACTTTTAATTTTCTAGTTTAAATGATGGGAAAGATGTTTTAAAGTAAGAAACAATTTTTAATTATGTTGACACATTTAATTTTTTTTAAGAATATAAGTATTCAGATGAGATTTGCTACGTTTATATATAGAATGAAAGTCCAAAAATTACTTTAGTGCAAGAAAAAATATGGATGGAGAATACATATAGACTTACATAAAATCCAAATCCATTTCAGATCAAGACATTTTATTACTCTTATTCTTGTAGGAGTTCATTTGAAAGTACAAAAGTTGATCACCAGTGAATTTCTCATAAGTATTTAACATATTTCAAAAATAGCTCTAGCTGGCATATTTCAGGGTTAAAGGGGCTTATTTTAAGAGATTACCAGCATGAGATTTCAGACATCACAATGTATATAGCTAAAAGACATGTCTTGTATTTATTTCTCAGAGATGAAGGGGCACAATATGAAAAGTTAAGAGGCTACTTCTCAGTTGTGATAGAAACAGGGCAATTCATCGTACATTAGATCTACTAAAAATGTGTTTGATTCATGTACATATGCCTTAAACAAGTGAAATATAGATTTGTTAAACTTGTGGGTTAATAATATGCATTGATGGTTATCATTTGAAGACAAGCTATAGCAAAAAGATGTTTATAGCCATTTGAAGGGATTCAAATGATAATATTTTTCCATTGGCTTGGGTTGTGGCAAGATTTGACAACAAAGAAAATTGAAAATGGTTTTTTGGATGTCTACTTGATGATATTATCAATGATCGATTATGGGTGTTCATGAATAATAAACAATAGGTAACATATTAAAATATTTATATTGTAATTTTTATATTTTCACTTTATTTATTACTGATCATATCTTAAACATATGATATAGGGTCTACAAAAGTTGTTTGAACATGAATACACATATTTTGACCATCGTTATTGTTTTCAACATTTATAAATAATTTATAAAGTAAGTATAAAATATTAGTTGTTTACAAGGACCAGATGTGGAGTATTACTTTAGATTATACTCAGTAAGGTTATAAGTAGCATATGAGTAAGATGGAGAAGCAAGGATTCATATGATTGATTAGCAAATACTCCTTAGAAGAGATGGTGCAAACATGCATTTAATAGAAGATGCAAGAGTGAGTTATTGTCAAACAACACAACAGAGTGTTTCAATGCGTATTATAGAAATGCAAGGGATAAACCAATATTGACTTACTTAGAAGTTCTGAGAAGAGCTATTATGAAGAGATTTCATTTTTTAAAAAAGTAAGGAACAACGACAAGATATGTCATAACATAATGTCAAAGTTAGAGAAAAATAAAAAGGAGGTTACTTTTTATTTTCTCATTTTGTAAGTAATAACAATATTCGCATTTGATACCTATTTACTCAAAGGTTACAAATAATTTAACTCACTTTTTATAGGTGATGGAAAATTCAAAATTGAGTACTATATGTATGGCCATCATGTAGTAAATATTAGAACAATTGAATATGTATGTGGGAAATAAGAGTTAAATTGGGAACCCTTATATCAATGATGATCTTGAAGAGAGGAGATCTTAACGATTATTTGCACAAGTACTATCACAAAAAGGCAAATATGAGGTGTTATTCAAAAAGCATATATCCAGCACTAGGTGAATAGTTATAACTAGTACTTAAAGAAGAACATAGAAAAAAGATCAATCCTTATTTCTATAAGAAGAAAGTTAGAAGGTCGAAGAAAAAGAGAATAATTTGTGAAAGAAAAAAGGGAGTACTCTTTCAACTAGGACTGGAGGACATGTATCATGTAAGAAATGTAAATAAGAATGTATGATATGAAAAATTGATAATATTTATTTCAAGTATGATTAAATGAAGATATCTTCTCAAGAAAATGTTGTAGTAGATGAATCACAAAGTAAGGGAAATAAACTTGTTTAAGAAACTAAAATAAAGAGGAGGGGAACCAAACTTGGAAGATCTATCTTAACAAGGTTAAGAGAAAAAGAAGAGGTTGGACCATCCAAAACAACAAGGATTAAAGAAGTGTATAGCTTGTGATCCTTTTTATTTATGGACAACTCATGTGGACTTTTTGGTCATATGTAATTATGGACATATCACTTTCATTTATAGACAGCTAACATAGTCCTATTTAATTATGAACATCTCAATTTTGTATCTTTTAATGATGTTATAAGCTCACTTTTGTATCTTTTATGTTTGCAGACTAAATCATACGTATGTAATTATAACATTATATGTAGGGAATTATTTTTTTTAATCTTTTGAATTTATTAACTACTTTTGAATTTATAGCCTGAATAATATGTATATAATTACAACACCATGTGCAAGGAATCGTTTTGTTAATATTTCAATTTGAATTAAAGGCTTGTGTCTAAAGGCAATTTTGTTCGTAAACATATGCATGAAATAAAAACATACTTCGTTTTCATTAATTTAATGCATAATATTATAATGTCATAATTGAAATTATTTAATACATATTTTCGTAAAGATACAAGTAATCTCATCCTCATTGCTTATACATATAAATACTAATTCCAGCATCAGACACTATCTACGATAATATCATCACACCTTTCACCCAACTAAGTTTACTATATCTCCAAGTAAGTTACCATCTCTCTTTTGTTCATTGCAATTCATGTTCTTCTCTCTAAGCCATTTATGACATCTACACTTCTTAAATTAAAAATTTTGTCAAAACACTCAAAAAAATTGCAACATTTTGTTATAATCCTTTCTTTAGAATAACTAAAATATATATAGAATTTATCTTATATCTTGTTCATCTAAAGAATCTCCTTCTAGGGTTCTTTGATGCCCAATAAGTTCACAAATGAGATTGTAGTCTACAATTGTAATACGCATGGACATGTTATTGCACACTTGCTATTATTGACGTTGATGATTCCATATATCAAAATCTAACAAAACCCTATAAAATATGCACCTACCACAACACTAAAATAGTTGTACACATTGAAATCAATGCAAAGTTAAGAAATAATTGAGATAAACAAAATCCAACTTTTGTAACTAAACAAAGCAATAAAGATAAGAAATAGGCACAAAATGGCAGAATGAGTAATATTTCTTAGACTACAAAGATAAGATATACTCCACTAGAACTCAAACTAGTAATAAATCAGTACATTTTTTTGTGTTATAGTTTGATTATAAGAGACATATATACATAAATAACATACCATCGAACTAATTGCACTAATTGTAAGAGATTAAAAAGACTTATCTTCTACATACATGAAGTATGAATTAATGGTGATTAATTAAATGCTCATTTCAATTTATTGAACTTAATGTTGTTAGAGCTTCTCTGCATACCTGAGAACCAAAAAATCCATTTCCACCTAAAACAAGTAGCTGGAATAAGGGAAAATTTAGTCACCAAAAGAATTAATGCACATATGCATGGTAAATGAAGAATAAAACATGGATATTATCAAATCATAACATGGTAATGGACCTTCTTCATTGGTGGAGGTTTAAAATCTATCATACCTGCTTCCTCAATTTTAGTTAGCTCGTCTAAATTATCAAAACACCTAGATAATAGTCTCCCCTTTATAGACACACCTAGTGAATTGCTTCATGTTTCACATGAAAAATGATTCCACATTAGCTTCATAGCCTTACAAGAAGGAAGTGGAAAGTGAAATTACAACCTAAACTTTCTTTCGAAAACACATAACTGCTTCTTTTGAATGTATAGAAACAAAGCTAAAAAGAAGAAAGGAAAAACAAAAGCTGAAATGATGAAAGGAATATTAATCAAGTTTATAAGTGATGTTTTGTAGTCTCCACATAGCCATTCAATTGCATAAAACACTAAGAATGGTGCGTGTCACTAAAATAAACGGGGATACAAAAACATCAAAAAGGAAAATTTTGTAGGGATTCAAGAAGTGGGATAATAATTAAACATGCTCACTAGTACACCAATCTTCTATGGATTATTTTTACTTTCCAATGATTGGATTGATGAACCCAAGCTTTTCCCCAAATTATATTTCACTGGATTTCTCCTCTTTAACAAATCAATTAATGAACCCTAACTATACATTTTCCCCTAACATTTCTTATACTTCTTCATTCAATTTCATTTTCCTATCTACTTTATGTGGCGTCATGTGGATATAGTAAATTATTCCATATGAAATAACCTACATGGTGTAGTTTGTTATGTGGCATAGTAGTATCACCAGTGCGGTCACATTTAAATAATAGCATTGTTTTTGCATAGGGAGTTAAGGTTCATAATGGATATCTGATAGTAGGGGGAACAAACATTAAGAACCTAACACAAGGGATTTTTGATAGTTTTTTAAAAGTGATGGGGCACTTTGCTAGTTCGTCAAACCATAGTAGGGTCCTGTGAATTTAACCATTATTATTGATTTGATATGTTCTAAAGGCTAATGAAAAAGTTACATGGATTTGATTTTATTATAGCATTGTTTTTCTAATAAAAACCTTTAGTTCTATTTTAAAAAAACTAAAAGTGTGTTCTTTCCAAAAAAAAAGAAAGACTAAAGGTCTGTTAATTGCTTTCTGGAAAATCCTCTCTAATTTCAATCTAGGGTTTTTGGAAAACTTGATTACATGTTCCCTAGTTTCTAGAAATTGCTTAACAAAAGGCTAGTGTTACTTTGTTTTTTCTTTTTCCAACTTAGATTGGATATTCCCTTCTTACCTTGTTGTTTGTTTTATGTCCTAAAAACTTAATGAATGTTCCTAATTTTTTAAGTTTCTAAAAAACATGTTTGAAGTTGCCTATGGGATATATAAGTTCTAGAAAACGCAATACATTCCCTATAGTTTTATTTTCTAAAAAAAGAATTGATTATGCTCATAGGTTTTTTTATATTTTTTACGAATTGCGATTAGGGTAATTCCTTATGTATTTGGATGAATACAATTACGTGTCTTGATTTCTAGAAGAATTCTAGAAAACTCCTTAGGTTGGAAACTTTTTGGATTGATTTTTATTTTGGAAATTTGATGAATCATACCTTAGGTTTGATATTGTTTATGGGTTGTAGGAGAGGTTGAGGAGCCTTATCTTAACATCAACATGTTACATGAATTATTGGGAAAAGAATAATGCAAATACATAATCCATGTAAGAACAAATGAGCAATTTAAATATTAGTTTTTTAATTCCCTAAACAAAGGTAGGCTCCAGCTATATAGCCATATGTCAATTTCTGTAAGGTTAAAAAAACTATATTACAGTGAGAAGGGACAACCCATTTATGAATTTATAGACACTGTCTTGTTTCTTTTGTTCAGTCTCTCTCTCTCCTCATTCTAACATTTTTGTTGTAACAACCCTATTGCACACAACAAAAATGTGACCCTATAAATTATTGCAAGAACTTGGTATTAGAGCAGTCAGTCTCAGATAGATCATGGCAAAAGGGACACAAGTTGATGAGTTGTAAAGGAATAAAGGGAATCTAAAGATTTTACTAGAGAAATAAGCTAGGAATGAAAAGCTTTTCATTGAAAACCAAAACAGCACGGAGAGACACAAAAGGGAACTTAAAGGTATGTTCCTCCAATTTATAAAGACCATGGTTGAAGTCAATGAAGGAAGCTATCTAGGGAAGGAATCAGTGACGAACACCACAGGAGCTGTCCAAGGGAAGGAGTTGTACACTACATCCATAAGATTCAGTAAAATAAAGTTCATATGTTTGAAGGTAATGGAGTGAGGAGTTGGATACACAAGAGCGAACAATTTTTTTTATTGGATCACACACCAATGGAGAAGAAGGTCAGAATTGCGGCCATGCACTTTGAGGGAGAAGCCCAAGAGTGGTACCAATTGGTTAATTGATGACAAACCACAAGGGAACCGTGGAGCTGGGAGGAATTAAAACACTCCATTTAACAAAGATTTGATAAGGAGGTGTTTGAAGATTAGATAGGGAATTTCAAAGAGCTTCGATAAGAACGTTTAGTGTAAGAATATTGTGCAAAATTTGATTGATATTCCAACAAGTTGACATTGCCATAGGAATATCTCGCGATTTTTCTTAAAATGATTTAAGCCAAAACTGGAGGTTTCTGTTAATCTCTCTAAACCTCAGATGTTGCAACACACATATTTGTTGGCTAGAAATAGGAAGCAGTTCTGATTGTCCAGATAATGATACCCTTTATCAGGAGAGGCAATTGAGTGGGGACCCCGACAATAGGAGGCAACCATTCCATCACTAAAGGTGGAGCCCCTATAACTCTGAGTTTTAAGGCCTCGTTAAAAAAAGGGTTACTATTAACTTCAGGCTGGCAAGGAACTCTGGTAGGGAGCGGACCAACCAAACATATTGACCCACCCAAAACCATTAATAGCAAGGAGTTAAATGAATGAAAAGCCAAAAGACTTTGCTTTTGGTGTGATAAGATGTATGTACCTGGCCACCATTGTAGAAAGAAGCAATTTAGTTTCATATGATTAAAGGTGACAGAGACATAGGAGAAGGAATCCTTGAAGAAGAAGGAAATCTTGAAAAAGATGAGGTTCCTAATATTTTTTTCTAGGCGATTATTGGAGGCACGAATGAGGAATATAGACAAATATGAGTGATAGGCTATCACTGTAACACCCAAATACCCCATAGGAGGATACATGGATGCCACCCAAGATAGAACAAACTAATCCAAAAATCACACTGATATTTATGTTATTTAGTAACTCAAACCCACACACATATATTAAATATCGAAACTCAGAAAAAAAATTCCAAAGAAGCGTTACAATCACTTCCGAAGGCCCTTATAGATATTGATAGATAACAAGAGTACGCACAACTTTGTGAACGAAGCAATAGCCAAAAGAAGTGTTGATTGGGTGGAAAGAATTCCAAAGGTGAACATCATAGAGGGAGGGGGCTACGTATAAATTGTTGTAGCAAATATCGAGGATTTACTTAGTGCAAGTAAGGAGTGTCATTCACAATTGACGCATTTGTGGTTCTATTAGGGAGTTATAACGTAGTACTTAGGGTACAATGGTTAGCCACACTTAAGATATCCTGTGAAACTTTAAAACAAAGACAATGAAATTTAAGTGGGAAGGGAGGAGGGTTACCCTCTCAAGTAATAAGAAACAGGAGGTTAAACTAGTATTAGAAAAAAGAATAGAGAAAATGATCTAAGGAATGTATGTCGGTTCTAACCTACCATATACAACCATAATTTCGACAGATGACTTTGGAAGAGTAAGTGCCCTCTATGGAAAGACTACAAATGTTACTCGCGGGCTATAGGATCTTGTTCCATAAACCCCATCGGCTTTCTCCAAAGCGGGCTCATGATCATATGATCAACCTCAACGCCAGAACACAAGTAACCAATGTTCTCCCTTATAGTTACTCAGGACAACAAAAAGAAGCGATTGAAAGGGTAATGTAAGAGCTCTTATAACAAGGCTTCATTCAAAGAAGCCTCAGTCCCTATGGCTCCCCTATAGTCTTGGTGCAGAGAAAAGATAATTTATGGAGAATGTGTATTGATTATTGGGAGCTAAACAAATATACGGTAAAGGATAAGTTTCTTATTCCTATAATAGAGGAACTACGTAACAAACCCCAAAGATCGAGTTGATATCCTAAACTGGACCTCAAATGGGACCACCACCAGATACTAATGCGAGAAGAGGACATTGAAAAAATTGCATTCAAGACCCGCAAGGGGCACTACAAGTTCCTCGTGATGTCATTTGGGTTAATGAATGCACATTCCACCATTCAAGGATTGATGAAAGAAATATTTCGACCTTTCCTTCAAAACTTTATACTTGTCTTTTTTGATGACATTTTGGTTTACATTCGTGATTTCCAGCAACATAAGTAACATTTGAGAGAGACCCTTAGTGTTTTACAAAAGCACCAATTATACTTAAATGGAGCTAAATGCATATTCGTAGCTAGACAATTGGAGCATTTAGGTCATGTGATCTCCATCAATAGGGCGGAAAATGATGAAAGGAAGGTTAAGATGGTTAAAAACTGGCCCACTCCAAGGTCCCTCAAGGAGCTACAGGGATTTTTTAAGCTCACAGGCTACTATAGGGGTTTCATTCGTCACTATGTTATATGGTCCAACCTCTGCAAGATTTACTCAAAGCTCAATGGCGAGCATGTAGGTTTAGGGGGAGTTACAACAGTTGTCCTTTAATGCTTTAAAGGAAGCCCACTCTTTTACCCCAGTCTTGACCCTACCTAATTTCTCTAAATTGTTTGTCCAAAAAGTGGATGTAAGTGAGTTGGGCATTAGAGCTGTGTTACAACAACAAAAATATCTTATAGCATATTTGAGCAAAACGTTGGCAGAAAAAAATCATGGTTTATTAACTTACAAAAAAGAGTTCTAATCCATCTTTAAGGTGCTAAAACAATGGCATCACTATTTTGTGCAGAGGGAGTTTCCAAGTATATACAAACCACATGAGCCTTAAGTTCTTGCTAGAACAAAAGATCACCACACCCTTCCAATAGACATGGCTTCTAAAACTCTTCATATATGACTTTAAAGTAGTTTACTATAGTGGAAAAGGGAACCAAGTGGTTGATGCACTATCCCGCGTAACTAGTGTTGAATTACTTGCTATTTCTATTTAATAAGTGCACACAAGACTTTGGGAGGAAATCTAAACAACTAGAGGAATGATAGAACAGTCCTAAATATAATCCAGCAAGCTAAGAAAGGTGCCCTGAACTCTAACAACTACGAGTGGAGGGAATATTTGTTACTATGGAAGGGAAGGGTGGTAGTGGGGTTCGACGAGAGCCTACGTCAAAAATTAATATCTATGAGCCATTATGATCCATTAGGGGGCATTCAAGAGTAAATGCCATAATAAAAAGACTCTAGAACCTCTTCCACTAAAAGGGAATCGGACGAGATGTTCAGAACTACATCAAGAACTGTATTATTTATTAAAGGAATAAGCACAAAAAATGCACAATACCTAGGGAAGTTACAACCATTGCTAATTCTGAAAGAATGTTGGAAAGATGTGAGTATGGATTTTATAGAAGGACTCCCACCTTCACATGGGAAAACTAGTGTTATGATGGTTTTCAATCACTTTTGTAATTAGGGCCACTTCATTCCCATCAAGCATCTAATAAATGTGATAAACAACGAAGTTATTTATTGACCACATCTTCAGGTTGAATGGCTTGCCTAAGTGGATTGTGAGTGACAGAGATCCCATTTTTTAAGCAATTTTTAGAGGGAATCCTTTAGCTTATAAAGGATTGGTCTTTGATTTTCTACAGCGAACCACCTGCAAACAAATGGACAAACCGAAGCAGTTAACCGTACCTTAGAGTCCTAGCTCTTAAGCTTTAGTATCGTCACCTCGATGATGGACGGAGTGGATCACCTTGGGAGAATGGTGATACAAAACCACATTTTAGGAAACCACCAACTCAACCCTATTTAAACTATTATATAGGTATCTTCCTCCTCTATACATACCCTAGTTGGAGGGCGACTATAAAACCTAGCTATGGATCAAATTATGTAGGACTGGGAAGCAGCTATGGCGTCTACCAAATTTCCCCTATGATGGGCCCAGAATTGGATGAAACAATAGGCAAATAAGAAATGCACTGATAGGGATTTCAAGGAGGGGGATAAGGTAATTTTGAAATTACAGCCTTATCTTTAACATTTGTTATAAAGGAGCTGCCAAAAACTCTTTCCCTTATTTTACAGGCCATACCTAGTGCAAGAATGGATTAGGGCAGTAGCCTATCAACTAAAGTTACTAGTAAGAGAAAACATCCACCCCACGTTCCATGTCGCCCAATTAAAGAGGTATATTTTTGAAGAATTGCCTACTTCTATTGAGTTGACTACTATTATTTGTTCAGTGCATAAGCAACTTGAAGCTATGTTGAGTCACTAGATGGTGAAACGTCATAACCTACCCCTGATGTAAGTACTAATTCAATGGTCAAGCAGTTGGAGAAGAATGTCACATGAGAATCTCTTTATGAGCTCCAATGAGGTACCTAGACACCAACCTTATGGACAAGGTTCCTGAAGGGTGTTGTTTTGTGAATTATGGGGAAAAGAATTATGCAAATACATAATCCATCTAAAAGCAAACAAGTTATTTAAATATTAGTTTTTTAATTCCCTAAACAGAGGTAGGCTTTAGCTATATAGCCATATGTCACTTTCTGTAAGGTTAAAAAAACCTATATTATTGTAAGAAGGGACAACCCTTTTATGGTTTATTTAATATGAATAATGAATTGCATGTTTATTTATATATATGACATTATATATGTAATTTTGTTTCATGAGGCTATTTAAAAATTAAATTCATCACTAAAATATTAAATACAGACTTAGAATATGATTGATACCTTCTATTTTTATAAGAATAAATTAAAGTTTTATTTATTATTAGGCTTGTTAAGCAAATTAAAGATCGTTTTAACCCGAATATGTTTACCTTTATAATAATGGGCCCTATTTAACTAAATTTATGTGAATTGAATTAGCAAACTCATAGTCAAGTATATTTAAAAGTAGGGTCAGAAATAATATACAAGATATGGTTTGGGAAGGATTTGTCACTTAAAGGATGTAGGAGTTACATGAGATGTGATTGATAAAGATATTATTGTACCTAATTTAAATGTAGTTAGTTTGTTGAAAAACTTAAGATCAATTAAATTTAAATGGGATCCTAACTACAGATATTAAATAATCTTTCGGAATAGTAGTGGAGACTATTATTTCAAATAAAATAGTATAAGTAACCAAATATATGATAAACGTCCTATTCTTATTTGCTTGTCATTGTAGATAACTTGTTATTTAGTTCTTTACATTTATTTTGTTTTAAGTAGAAATTACTTGTGTTTAGTATAACTAATACTAAGAATTAGTAAACTAAATTTATTGGATTGGATATAGATCAAGTTTGAGAAGAGTTCTCAAATGGATAACAAGAAAATTATATGTCTATTGTACAATATTTCTTTAATCCTTGTTAAAGATTGTGGTGATAAAGTTTGAGAAATATGTATAATGTCATATAGATGAAAAAAAGTGGTGATATTTTAAAATTGAGTGATGCCTCACAAATTTTAAAGGCAACATGTAAGATATATGCCAACATCATACTAGCAAAATGCAATTAGTTGCATAAAATATAGCTAATGATGAAATTGTTCCACTTAATTTAGCATACTAAAGCATAAATAAGGACTAAAATTAAAGGTATTCGCTACAGTATGATAAAAGTTATTATTAGATGAAGATACTTGAATGAATTTCTTATTAAGACAAGATATGATATACATAATTTTTATTTATACTTTTGAGTATTTGATATTGAATTTAGATTCCACAAGCACTTCAATGAGATTAATGTTATGACTTTTAAATTTTCTTAGTTATGCATAGGGAATAAAATTATCTAGTGAATACCTTACAACAAAATTCCACATATTATGGATTTATGTAAGGAGAAAAACACAATATAAGATATTGATGATGCAATATTTATTTCTTCTATATCTATAGTTAGTATAGTAACTTACATTTAAAGTTTCAATAAAATTAATTAGCATAGTTTCATATTAGATATGAAATGGTAACACTAAAAGAGTCAAAATTAATGATTTATTGATGTAGTGCTTAGTTGGCACATATATTATATAACAAGTTTAGAACTACATTGGATATAAAACGTTATGAGATACCTAAATGGATTGGATATAATCTTACAAAACCTCATTGAATACTCATAAAAGAATGGTTCTTAAGATAAGTAGTAAGAGTAAGATAAAATTTTAAAAAGTTCAAATCTCATAACATTAAATAGAACTAGTACCTTTGTTAATATATTTAATGTATAGTCAAAAAGTCACAAGATATTAAAAGGTTCACTTTTAATGATAAATTCAAAGAATTTATTTTAGAGATAATTGTGGATTTATCATGTCATAAGAGGGTTAGTGGGAGTATAGTTGTTTTCTTTAGTGGGAGAATATGGCTATCATATTGCTTATAGGAAACAACAATTCATATTTTTTTTATTGTTGAAGATATGATAGTCCAAGAGCAACTTTATATTGGATATGAAAAAAATAATAACTTAAGTTTTGGAAATATAGTTATTTGACTATTCTAGTCCAAACACATAGATAATAAACTAAAGGAGCTTAACATTAAAGATATCTTATGCATATGAAGTATTAAAGATATTTATTATTGTATATATGAGTTGATATTTGAGTTATATATGAATATTAACTTTAGTTGGTCCTAACTAAGGTATATTTTAATTAAAACAATATTATTTTGAGTTAGAAGCAGTGTTATGGGATCTGTTCCGTTCCAGCCAGAACGTACCTTTTTGGCTGGGATTCGGAACGGAACGGACACCATCAGTACCGGGCGAAAATACCGGTCGGTGCCGGTGGTTTTCGGCCAGTACCGACCAGTACTGATAATACTGGAAAATACCGGCCGGTATCGTAAAGTTGGAAAAGTTCAGGGACTAAATTGCAAATTTTAAAAATTTATAACCTAAAAATTAAACCCCCCCCGACACTCGGTCACTCATCTCTCAATCTCCTCTCTCTCTCATCTCTCTACCACGCTGCTCCTCCTCGCCGCCGCCAGTTGCCTCTGCTCTTCCCACCGTTGCCATCGGTCTCCTCCTCATCGACGCTTGCCTCCTCGACGCTCGCTTCCTTCTCCGATTCTCGCCGGCTTCGCTTTGTCAGTCGTCGGTTCCTCCACGCAGATCCGACGCCACCACCACCTTCTCCGGTTCTCGCCGCCACACCACAGCACCGCGACACCGAAGAGAAGCCACCGGAGACGCAACCGAAGCTACTGGAGACGGGTCGACCGCCTGACCCGTGACAAAACCCGATGATCCGCCAAGAGACCCAAAGTCGGTTCTATAAATTTTGTTTCTGATTTCTAAAATATCATGCCATTTGCTTGTTTGTTGTTGTGTTGGATTGGATTGTTGGATATTGGAAATGTTGGATTTTTGAAAATTGATCATTTATGGTGGATTTGGTATTTTGGTTGGATCGGTGTTGTGAAAATGTTGAACAATGTTGGATCGGTGTTGGTGGGTTTAGGAATTTTCATGGATGATGCACGGTGGAATTGGTGTTGGTTCATGGTTGGATGATGCACGGTGGAACTGGTGTTGGTTGGAATTTTTTGCAATGTTAAATCTTAAATAAATGTCATTCACTCATTTGTGTTGTTTACTTGTTTTGGTTTGCAATTTGGATTTGATTATATTAATGAAGTTGCAAATTATAAATTAAGGGCATAAATTTATAACATAATGAAACGTGTTAACGGTTTACCTAAGAAAAAATTGTAATTTAACATTTTAACTATTTAATTTTAAGGCACAAAATTAGAATATAATGAAAAATCCTTTTTAAGTCAACAAATGTAGAAATTGAATTTGCATTGGTTT
>JAOSBP010000002.1:16737528-16749118 GCA_027563825.1 Erythroxylum mucronatum | reverse complement strand
ATAAAGCCACATATCCGAAGCTAATGGGCATCGACGAGGCAAAGAAGTTCGCTGAAAAATTGGTTAACCAAGCAAATGAACAACTTGCAAGCTTTGATCCTGCAAAGGCAGCTCCCTTGTACCATTTCGCTCGTTACATTGCTAGTAGACAAAACTAGAGGATCCCTTCGGGTGTGAATTTTATAATCATAGTAATAATTTCTTTTGTTTGTTTAACTAAAGTCTATATATAATATTATTTATTCCTGTGTATCGTGCTTTCTGTCAATGTAACCCAGTTCCAATGAAAAGAAGAAATGCTTTGTAAGGTGTTGATTTTGTCGCCCCTAAGGTATATACCTTGGCCGAATGCCCCTTCGAATTGGACAAACTTGTGTAACAAAGGATCCATCATTGCATTTCATAGCACAAGCTATATTATGAATAGGATAGGATACAAAATGACTAAGGCCAAATTTAATTGCACATTAAACCGATAAAGATCCTCCCAATAGTGTTAATAATCACTTCTTTCTCCTAACAAGATTCTCTGCTCAATTTTATGGTGTCTGATTGTG
The DNA here is from genome assembly GCA_027563825.1 of Erythroxylum mucronatum. Lineage (NCBI taxonomy): Eukaryota > Viridiplantae > Streptophyta > Magnoliopsida > Malpighiales > Erythroxylaceae > Erythroxylum > Erythroxylum mucronatum. The sequence continues at coordinate 16,748,561 of JAOSBP010000002.1, read as the reverse complement.
TTTAGTGAATCTCAGCTATTTATTTATGTGAGTCCCGTGTGGGTCTCACATAAATAAACATAGAGCTCCGCTGAACACAATAAAACACCATAAAAACTGGACAGATGATCTGGATTCACTTCATAGCTTTTTTCCAAAGAGAGAGACAAGAGTTGTGCCGAGCTAGTCAATCTGTATTCTCTTCTTTTATCAACATATCACTAGTTGTATCGACTATGAAAACCATAAATAGATAAATAAATATTGGGCATTTCTTCGTAATTGGATATATATAACTTTTGATCTTCTTTTTGTCTAGCCTTAAAGTTTATCCCGCTTCGAGGTTCATAATCTTTTAGATTGGCAACCATAACTAGTAGAGGTACTACTATTGTAAGAGACAGCCTTATATATACAATTTCTTCACCTCATACATTTACTAGAATTTAAGTTCTATAAATAGGAGATAATCTTAGGCTGAAGCTGAAGCTCATTTCAATTCGTGTTTTGAAGAAATAATAATAATAACCCACCTATGTTTCTAATGTAAACGAGAAAACCTTGATTTTACACTAGTATGGGACAATGACTTAGTTGTATGCATCAAGAGATCTACTCTTTAGATCCAAGGCTAATAGCTTCATCAGTTACCAATTTCTTGTCATTTTCTGGGAACTTCGTTGCATGTGGGTCCAGATCCTCTGTCCAATATTATGGTGTTTTATTGCGTCCAATAAATCTTAGTCATTTATTTATGTGAGTCCCGTAAAATAAATGACTAAGATTCTATGAGGCAGAATAAGACAGAGTAATATTGGATAGAAGATCTGGATTCGTTGTATGTGTACCTAATCCAACATGAATAGTACTGTATACGCTAAGAAGCGTATGCAATCGCATGAATTTCAACACTTGGGTTCTAAATTCCACAATGGTTTGCGTTGTCGAAAAAAGAAATTCAACCAAAATATTAGTTAATTATTTCACTAGAATTGTAAATTCTCTTCTTCAAGGAAAGACTAAAGACCATGCAGAGGAGGTGGCCTACTATGAATGATTTAAAATCTTGACTGGTCATATATTTCGTGTTTGATATTTAGTGTATTTCAGTAGTCGCATGAGTACTGTTTCCACGCAATTTCGAACGCGGAATGCAAACAAAATTTCACCCAACAATCATTCCCAATAGCTTTAAATTGGATCAGATGTTGCCACTTAGCAAGGGTGTATCCAATTCAAAACAGAATAAATAAAATTAAGGAAAATTTTATCATTATGAGATATTACATAATCAATAATATATATATGTCATGTAATTTTTATTTTATTATCTCTAAATAAATTATTGTATAACATAATAAATATTTATGGTATATAAGAATATAATGATGAAGCCAAATTCAGAAGTACAAGTTTGAATAAAATTCAAAATTGTTTTAAATTATAAAAACAAGTCTTGATATAAAAATATTATTCTGAAAAGCTTAATTACAATATTCACACTTTATTTTGTATTACTATTTACTATTTTATCATTTCTTTTCGATATCACTTTTAGTTTTTTTTTTTTTTTGAGGACGAGCAAGATTATACAATCAGTTGAGGGAAACTAAGTCCCGACAAATCTTCTAAAAGGATTCCAAGCTGATGTAAATTCCAATCTACATCGAGGAATAACACGTGAAAGGAAAAATATTCTGTTATAGACATGAAAAGAAGGTAGGGTAGACAAGTAACAGTGTGTGAGTTGGGGAGTGACGGCTCCCCTCTTGCAAGGACTAGCTAACCACTCAGATCAGGTCAGGTGGCCTCTAGTTTAGTGGCGGCGGCTTCTCTTTCTCTTGTAGTCAACAAACATACGTGGCCCGGCTACTTCTTCTTCTTGCGTGTACTTCATAGTTGTTTTTCCACATCTTTACAAAATTAACGATACGGAGAAAATGTAATGCTTCGTCAATTTTTATGAGTTGCCTTGTCTGACTGTGATTTTCATATTCCGGTTCTAGCTTTAGTGGGTGTAATGTATAATATATAAATAGGCGTAGTAGTCAAAAACAAGGTACTAAAAATCATTTATCAGGCATTGACTAACTTACAACACCTTAGAAATTCCACGTTGAAGCGAGAAAAAAGAGTAGTTAGTCCAATTTGGATGCCTTGGCAAAAGAAATGGGACATTAATTAAGTTGCCTCTTCCAATATCATGAAGTAAATGCGTCATTCATTTGACTATTTAGATATTATCTTAAAGCAATTTTAAACAAGCAAAACCAAAATTATCAATCCCGTATCGGATTTGTTATCGGATTAAGTTATGGAACGGAACTGTACCGGTATCGTTGATACTGGGTACCGTTTCGAAATTTTTTTAAAATTTTATGAAATAGTCCTTAAAATTTTTTAAAATTGCAAAATAGTCCATATTAGTATATTATACAATTGTACTGTATACTTTACTAATTTACTGTTTACATCAACCATACTTTCAAAAATCTTAATAATAAATAATAATGACAACTAATATGAAATAATAATAATTTTTAAATATTTTATATATAAATAATAACCACAATTAATATAAACAAAGACAATTATTATCATACAATTATAAAATTCAAAATAATACAAAGTATTTAAAATATTACAATAATACAAAAATATTTTTTAAATTTATAAAATTTTACCTGAATTTTTTTAAAAAATTACAAAATAGTCCATTGTCATATTATAAAGTTGTAAATTATTTAATTTAGTTTTTTTGTTTATATCTTATTCATTTTAGTTTATATTTATCTTTATGATATTTTAATTATTTCTATATATAATAATTATCTAAATATAATAATTAATTGTAAAATAATGAAAATAATTCAAATTTTCTATTTTATCAAAATTTTGAATTATTTTTTTAGAATTGTTGTTTTTTCATATTCCATTTCATTTTACATTTAATTAGACATAATCACAATTTCATTTAATATATAAAATTAATTTAATAATTATTAATAAATATAATTAATTTTAAAATATATAAATTTTGATTTAATAATTGAAAATATATAAAATAAATATTAGTTTATAAATAATAATTTTAAAATTATTTATTTTAAACTAATTTATTAGTATTTATTAATAAATATTATATAAAATATTAAAATAAATTTAAATAAAAATAATTTATTAGTAATAAAAATAAAAATAATTTATTAGTAATAAAAATAAAAATAATTTATTTTTAAGTTTTATTTTATTTATAATTATTATTAGTAATAAAATATTTATTATTATTTTAAAACTTTGAAAAAAAGTGGAAAGAAGGGAGGGAAATTTTGAAAATTTTTAAAAATTTTGCAAAAAGGTCCCCCAATTTTTTAAAATTTCTGGTACTGGCCAGTATAGCCAAAACAGACCGATACCAACTGGTATTCAAACTCAGTACCAAAGTCAAAGTACCGGTACCAAATTTGGGCCGGTACAGTCCGGTATTCATAATAGTAGGTTAAACATATATGGGGATAGAGGGTTACCCTATCTTATTCCCCTAACTCCTCTAAATACCTTATAAAACATTTCATTGATAAGAACACATAATTAAGTGGATGTAGTGTAAGATTTAATCTAACCTATGAAAGCATCATGAAAGCCAAACACCTCCAACATTTGGAATAAGAACTTCGGCTTACACAATCAAAGGCCTTACTAAAATCTACCTTTATAGTTCAATTCGGAGGGATATTTTTCCTTAAATAACCCTTAAGGAGTTCTAGTACCTTGAGTATAGTATCTTTAATATTTTTGTCCTTTATGAAAGCCCTTTGGTTATCAGTGATAATATAATTGAGGACAACCTTCAGTCTGTTAGCAAAGATCTTAAGAATGATTTTTAAAAAAAATTAGAGTAAGATATAGGTCTAAATTTAACAAAGTTAGAGGGGCTTGAGGTTTTAGGAACAAGACAAAGAAAGGTATTATTAATTTCTTTAGGTAGCACTCCCCTAGAAAAAAATTCTTGTACAATATCTCTTACCACTTATCCAATCTCTAGTCAGATCTTGTGATAGAAAAAAAACCTTATTTAATAGAAAAACAATATCTTCATTCTCTTTATTCTTAATTGGCTTATTGAGCTTCATTGATTCCACATTTGAGATCTTCTTAGTAATAAAAGCTTCAAAGCATATACAAAAGAGGTTATTTCATAGGCAGATCTAATACGAAGCTTGTAAAAAACTGACAGCTTCCTTAAGGATATCTTCTTGATCCCTAAGCACTCTACCATCTTGGCTAGTAATCAAGCATATTTTATTAGATTTTTTCCTTGCTGTTAAGGAATTAAAGAAAATCTTGGTGAATTTGTCACCATATTTAATCCAATTAACCCTCACTTTTGGTTGAATCAAGGAGGAGTGATCTCTAATAGCCTGCAAATAATCTTTTAAGGCTTACTTTTCCTTATCTAGAAGGAGAGAGTCACTAACATTCAAGGATAACATGAATTGAGCGGATGAAAACTTCTCTTTTATTAACTACAATTTTAGTGTTGAGCACTCTTTTAGCATTTATCTTTTTTAGTTCACCTTTAATGGCAAGCTTTTGAACACAAACATGTTTTTTTTCTTCCAAATGTTGAAACTTCCAATCCTCTCAAGGAAACTTCTTGAAATTCATCATCATTTACTAAAAAATTGTTAAATTTGAATGCAAAGTATCTATTAACTTTTTAAACATATCATCAATTAAGATTTGTGTATGGTTTGAGAACAGGGGATCCATGAAGGTGACTTTACATTTAGGGAATTAAGCTAACTAATCAATGTTAACAAGGCTCTATCAAGTTTTTTTGATAAACCAGTTAGAACTCTATTTGTTGCTCCAAGTGAATGTATATACATCATATTTTAAGTCAGTAGCACCCATATAATCTACAAAATGCTTGAAGTCTTCATTGTAATTTCTTAGGTTACAATTACGCTCAACTTTAAATCCGTACAGAGTATAATTGAATTTCCCATAAATAATCCAAGGACCACTATATACCCCCTATACCCTCTTTAGATTGCACTAAAGGTTAGTTCTATGGAAGGCTAGATTAAAACCATACATAAAGGATGTGTAGATAGAAACATTTTCCTAGAAAATGTAGCTTAACATGTATGAGTTGCGCATTTGACTTTATCTCCTCTACTCTCGTAGAATTGGATTTGTAGAAGATAACATTTCTACCATAAGCATGATATGTTGATTAGAGAGAAATTTCTATTGGGACCCCAATTTATTCATATTCCTGATGTTGATCTTAGTTTCCAAAATTCCTAAAATCTGATATTTTTCCCTTAATACAAAATCCCACAAAGCATTAGCTTATTTTTGTAGTTCAATCCACGTAAATTTAAACAATATTTGTCGTATTAATTTCTTTTCAACTTTCGAGCCTTTTTTTCCTATTACTTCTTTGAGATTTCTTCTATACCACACTCTAATATTGATCCCTGTCTAAGCGCCCTTTTGCTAAACTAAGTTGAGAACTATTTGTAGAATTTGCATTCTTATTCACATCAGCTTCCTCCAAAGTTTATTACTATATAATTCCTTTAGTAGAAGCCACACTTTCTGGTAAATAAATGGGGACAGGTGCTTACATCATTAGAGCCGAGTCATTTGCCAAAGAGGTGGGTTCATCATCGATATGTTGATAACTATGGGGATCTGCTTCTTCTTATGCCAAGAGTTCAATGTAGTCACCTCTTTTGAAAAGCTTACTTGTAAGCTTCCAAGTCTTACCTTGTATCTTAAGGGATGGTCTCCACTAATAGCTAACTAAGACACCATCTTCAATTAACTTGTTATCTGGACGTCAGCTTCTTCTTTCGACTATATTTTCGTCTATACGAAAAAGTTTACTAAGGAAGCTAGCTAGCAACTCATACCATGAGTCGTCCAACAATCCAATGGTATATTGCATATCTTGATATATAGTCGAATATTATGGATTTTAACATTTTCTAGTATTATCCCAGGTTGCCAAGTCTAAAGAAACAAAGGAAACTAAGCTATATGTTAGGGACCCTTCTTAACAATCTAGATCGTTTCATCTTACAAGGTGTAACACGCTCGTAGCCCTTAAGAGGATATACAGGTGCCACACAAAACAGAACTAAAATAGTTCATAGCATTTTAATTTTTTTTTCAAGAAACTCATGCAAACATATACTACATTTCATTTGTTCTTGACAACAGTTAACCTTATACACATTGTATATATATCACAATACATACTTTAAAATTCAGATCCAACCTGTATTATAGTTATTACAAACTATATACACAAAATATAAAAGGTCTCATCATAATGAGTACAACCCAAAATCAAACTAAACATTTCCAAAACAAAACACATTCTTCTTGGCCACTGTCGTTATCTTTGTCCCCGTCTTTAAACCTTCTTATCAGAACCTACACGAAGGCAAAACCGTCGCGTTAAATATAAAGCTTAGTGGGGAATAAATAAACAAGATATGAAATCTTCTTTTAATAGTTGTCTAGTATTCACATGTATTGAAATGTCACATTACAAACAATCTTTAATTGCTCAATTTAAAGAGTAATCCACACATGATTTTTATCAGAACATATTATAATACATCAGAACAGGATATTCTTGTGTCAGAACAAAACATGTAAGTAGCGGAACAAGATATCATTACTTCAGAACAAAACTTAAAATCTCATAACAGGATATCATTGTGTCATAATAGAACATAACTTATATCAGATTAGACTTATTTGTGTCGGAACAAAATTTAATTGTATAAGAATAGAATTTAGCTTGCATCAAAACGGATCAATTCTTATAACACAAACAGATTAGCCTGCTAGTCCTTTTTTTTACAGAAGTAGGTAATGGGACCAAAACAGGAGATACCTATGATTGGTATCACAGAATAGAAGAGACTTGTCTTAGTAACAGAAGACACTGAAGCGTCTAATATCAAAAGACACCGAAGCATCGATATCAGGAGACACCAAAATGTCGAAGTACAGAAGACATCTTAGTGTCATAGGAGCAGTTGCAGACCCTTCTAGGCATGCCTATTTACCCACAACTAGGACTTGGCAGTTTTAAAATAAAACATTTACATTTCAGAATCCCTATGTAAAAGTTATATTGGAAAACACATGTCTTTATTCTATTTTGCTCAATTCGAACATATTTATTCACATTTTATTAAAGTTAACATGCCTTATAAACATAAGCATTTACAATGATGCACCAATGGATATATTAAGTAATTACACATTACATGTACTCATATAAGTTTCCAACTCACAAACATTCATAACTAACACATTACTTTTGTTCTTAAAATCAGATTAGCATTCATAAGTAAACTTCATTCCTTTAACAACTTATAAGTTCCAAAATTAGACACTTTGTTATCAAATAACACCTTCCTTAAGTTATTACCCCAATTAATAATCCAAACCTTATTCAACCTTTAACCAACTAATCTCACATCAAACTAGGTTCATTTACACCTTAATCAAGTCTAGTTGTACCATTAAAAAGTGCCTTAAACTTATATAGTCCAACAAATGTAAAAATAACCAACCTTTTTCCCTTCCAAAGCATTTCTCACGACCATAGGAAGGTGCCATATACATCCCACGATTGTGGGATGTTCACTTACCCAAGACCTTCATTTTGTTTCCAAATTTAACTCCTTCATACTCATCCAACACACCTTCACCAAATCCTATCAATTTCACTTCAATTCTACCTTATTCATGCTTCAATCCCTTATCAAATTCATGTCCAAATCCAATTCAAAAATCATTCATTAGGCAACTCACAAATCCTTATCTTTCATACATCAAAACCAAAACATAATTTGCCATATAAGGATCAATTTTTCAGCACTCATTTATCATCATCATAACACACTTTCCATATCAATTCAATCATCATAGAACTTATATTAATACATGCTATCAAGTTCAGAATTTCCTTACCTATATAACTTGAAATTCCAACTCCAAAGAACCATCTAATCTAGCCCTTCCAAGTAACTAGCACATATCCAAGATCAAGGTGCAAATCTTGGCACCAAAAAGACAGCATAGAAGATGAAAAGATCTAGCTTGCTTAATACAATATCTTGGAAAGATGCTAAGTGATGATGATCAAAATCAAGCAAAAATTTTAGAATTTGACAGGGAATGAGAGTTTTCGGTGGTGAGAATAGTGAAAAGGTAGCAGAAACCCCAAATGAGCAGGTGTGATTCAGCTCTTGCTTTGCAAGGTATCCTAACTTTGAAGGGACACATGTCCTTCCATGAGGTGACCTATATGGCTAACATAGGAGCCAGTTATCTTCTTATCATGATGCCAAATGCCATAACTCAATTAGGTCACTTGTCACTTAACCAATGCTGCTAAATGTCAATGCATTAGCTATGCCAAATGTCACTAACTCATAGGCTTAGTCATCTAATTTTACATATACCAACTTGTCTTGACACTTGACATTTTCCTAATATTTTAATTCCTTAATTTCCTAATGATACCAATTAATTACAAATCACTAAGTATGATCCATTAAACTAAAATTCAAGATCAAACCAAAATTCAAAACATGTACAACTTACAATCATGTCACAATTTTAACACCTATCATATATACCATCATGAATATGTAACATTTCAACTAGGGTATAGTTTGGGGCCTTACAATTCTCTCCACTTTAAAAGAATTTCTTCTTCGAAATTCATGCCTGATAAAAACAACTAAGGGTATTAAGTTTTCATGGTCGATTCTAGCTCCTAAGTTGCTTCCTCGAGTCCATGGTGTTGTTAGAGTACTTTCACTAGAGGTATTTGCTTCCGAGTTATCAGACTTCTTTGGTTAAGATAGATACAGGCCCTTCCTTATAAGACAAATCTAGTTAGACTTGAATTTCTTACATATGAATCTTACGTGTATCATCAGACTGGCATCTTTTCAACATAGAAACATGAAACTCATCATGTAACTTGGCCAATTCTTCAAGAAAAGCTAATTAATAAGTTATTGGTCTGACTCTTCTAAGAATCTCATAAGGACCGATATATCGTGACCTGAGCATACCTTTCTTCCTAAACTGAAGTTTGTGTTTCCATGGTGATACTTTCAAGAATACCTTATCACCTACCTAATACTCAACATCTTTTCTTTTAAATCGACGTAGGACTTCTGCCTATCACTGGTAGCTTTCAATCTTTGTTGGATAACTTGAACTTTCTCTTCAGTATCTTTCACAATATCAGGTCCCAATCATCTTGTTTTCATTTAATTCAGTCCAATATATCGGGGTTCTACACTTCCCACCATATAGAGCTTCATAAGGCGTCATGCCAATACTAGCCTAATAATTGTTGTTATAAGCAAAGTCCATCAGAGCCAGATAATTATCCCAACTTTTCGAGAATTCTAACACACAACTCCGAAGCATATCTTCCAATATTTGAATAACTCATTCAGATTGTCCATCTATCTGGGGATGAAAAGCGGTACTGAACTCGACTGGAGTGCCTAGAGCCTTTTGCAAACTTTTCCAAAATCTCAAGGTAAATTGAGGATCACGATAAGAAATAATAGACATCGGTACTCCATGCAATCTCACTATCTTATTCATATATATATCTACAAGTCTATCCAAAGAATAATCAGGACGAACAAGCAGAAAATGAGTAGACTTGGTGAACTCATCCACAATCTCCCAGATAACATCATGCTTCCTTTGAGTGAAAGGAAGTCCAGTGACAAAATCCATGGTAATGTTATCCCATTTCCATTAAGAAATCGAAATAGGATGTAACAAACCAGTTGGAACTTGATGTTCAGCTTTAACTTGCTGACATGTCAAACATTTGGCTACATAATCCACAATATCACGTTTTATACCAGATCACCAATAATGCTGCTTCAGATCTTGATACATCTTATTCCCACCACAATGCATTGTAAAGACAGTATTATGGGCTTTAAACAATATTTTTTCTTCAATTCATCACTAGCTGGCATGCACAATCGATCTTTGTAATACAGATCACCATCTCCTTTTGCAGAAAAGTCTAGTTGTTTGCCTTCTCGAGTTGCCAAGATATGTTGTTGCAACTTATCATCAACTTTCTGAGCATCAAAGATCTCTTATCTTAAGGTAGGCTTAGCTTTTAATTGAGCTATTAAAGCCCCATCAGATGCAAGTACCCATTCACCCTGCTGCACTGACAATGTCGAAATAGTCTTTTAACTTAAGGCATTAGCTACGACATTAGCCTTACCAGGATGATATGTTGGATCCCGCTTCCGAAGCCCAACATTTGGAGTTATAAAACGTGAGCAAACTCATTTCTTCGACTTCAGAACAGATTTTGGGAAACCTCAAACTGAAATTACAATTTGACTTCTCCAGAAGATTTGTTCCCCATTGTCTTAAGGTTCTAATAACACTAAAATCGTTCAATTTGGTTAAGAAATCTTAAAGTTATACGCCAAACATTTTCGGAATATTATTAAATTGAAATAGTGCACTATACTCAACTACCATCCAGAAATTGAAAGTATTAGGGACTGAATAAAAATTCGATTCCTTCAGATAATTTGTATCTCTATGTCTTTAGTTTATTTAGAAATAAGAATCATCTCATTTGGAGCTCTACAGATCAAGATATCATCAAAACACCGAAGTATGTTTAGTAAAAAGATATCCAATTCATACTCTTCCAACCCGTACCCTTACTTTGAATCAATCAATCTTTTTCACATCAATACCAAAAGTTATAAATTTTTATGGAGAGATAGAGGAATGTGTTAGAAAACTATTTCTTCAAAAATCATGTTATTTGGAGGTTGGATGACAAAGTTATGGCCAAAAGAGTCAGTGGTGTTCAGATCAAGGAACATGCAAAATTCTGCGCACTCGTCGTGATCGCGATTTCCTTGTTTTCCTTCCTCCGACCTATTTTAGTCAGAAAGGCATAACTTTCACTAGATATATTAGATTAAGGTTATTCA